>CM053751.1:22186851-22247356 GCA_028658305.1 Pachyuromys duprasi
ATCCCATTTGTTCATTCAAACAAGCATTGATCATATCTTATTCACATCTTTAAAGACTACTGCAGAATGAGGGAACCGGGCTGGAGGTGGGCGGATGCGTCAGTAAAGAAAAGTGCTTACTTCGAGAGTATCAAGACTTGAGTTTGATCCCCCACAAAACCCATGTGAAAATGACTCGCTGGTCAGCCAATTTAGGCTAACTGGTGAGTCCCAGATCAGTGAAGAGACCTTATCTCAAAAGATGAGGATGGCTCTTGAGGCCTACAAACACATGCACACACACTCACCCGAATAAAAAAAAGGGCATTTACAGGTTCCAGGGCTTAGCTGCTGGTGCCTTGGGGCATTCCCTACCCTGGGGCTGATGCCAAGGACACAAAACTTCAAGGGAGACAAAAGCACCCCCTTTCCTGCTAAGTGCACAGTGGGTCCCTGACTCACCAAAGGAAGGCGTGGAGGCAGAAACCGCCTTTCTGCCTCCAGTAATCTTCCTGTCACTCACACAGCAGAAAACAGCCCCCCTTGTCATTAGGGAGATATATTAAGCTATTTAATACCAGGCTTTCTACAAGTGAATGTCTTCTGGAAAGGTGAGGGGGCTTCTCCTTGGCAGAAGCTCCGCGTGACCTTCAGTCCTGGCGTGCAGAGATGCTTCATGCCAAATCTGGCATTTCTCATTTCAGCCTCATGGGTGCCATTGAGTACTGGTCTTGTTTGAAGTCTCAGGCACTGTGCTTACCCATCAGGCTCTCCCGGTGGAACACAGATGGGTTGTGTCTAAGCTGTAGCGAACCACGCCTGCACTGTGGGCCTGGCCAGGTGACTGTTCTCTGCTGGTCTTCCTACAGGCTTCGGGTTAGAGTCAGAGGCAGGGAGTCCCAGGGGAGGCGGAAGGGAAGAGACAGCAGTATGTCACAGCTTTTTTGTGCACGGGGAGGAACACGTGCCAAGAGTCACTGCGAGCAGGTAAAGTTCTCACAGTGGGGGAGGGTGTGTGTGACTCTGTGTGCCCCACTCTTGAAATCGGCCTGGTCTCTGTGTGTCAGGAGGTGGGGAGGAGGTGTCCTTTGGTAGGATAACTCCTGCTGACTGCCTCTGGAGGAGCCCTAAAGGCCATGGGCAGCCTGCCTGTGTGCCTACATTGCTGCTTGTCAAGATGGCCTGAGTGCCCTCAGACCTCTCAGTCTCCAGTGAAGCTCCAGGGCCAAGATAGGTGAGCTTTCCCAGGTATGGCAGTTTCAAGTAGCCTGGCCATCCCACGCCAGCACATGCTGGCAGTACTAATGCTGGATGGCAGCCTTTTACCAGGATACCACTGTGGAGGGAAACGGATATTGTCAGGGGTAGTGAGGCTGGGGGGGGCATTGTACCACAGCTCCTCAAGAACTGCAGCCCCTCAGATAGGGCTCTACTACCTTCCCTTGGCCACAGGTAAGAGGTCTGCCCTCAGGCCAGACTCCATGCCCACTGAGTCACGGCTGTATTCAACCAGTCTCCTAGACAGCTGAGGGGTGTCGGAATTGGCAGGGGGACCTGAGTTTACAGTGCTCAAAATTGCCACGATGCAGGGTCCCAATGACTCCCAGAAGATTCCTGGCTCCCAAAGACCCAGGATGATTTCTGAGTATCTATGGAGAATCTGTTCTCCAGAGCCCAGGGGTCCAGAGTTACCAGGACACACCTGTCCTGCTGTTTAATTATGGTGCTGGGGGTTGTGCCCAGGGCTTCATACATGTTAGGCAGGTGCTCTACCACCACACCCCAGCCCCTTACTGAGGGATTCTAGGCAGGTGCTCTGCCACTGAGCCACATCCCAGCTCCTCACTGAGGGATTCTAGGCAGGTGCTCTATCACTGAGCTACACCCCAGCTCCTCACTGGGGGATTCTAGGCAGGTGCTCTGCCACTGAGACACACCCCTAGCCTTCCTTTCACTTTTAAATTTTGAGACTGGGCACCAAAATAAATAGAATCAAATAAAATGGCCAGGGTGGACTTGTCTGAGGTAAGAGGTCTCCCATGATTTCAGAACTGCAGTTCAGCTCAGTAGAATGAAATGGGGCTTTCCAGCTCCCTCATCGCTGTAGCTTGTCAATTTATTTAATGGTAATAAAAAAAGAGAGAGATGGCAGTAATGACGAAGCCAGGGATTAAATATTTAGCACAAGTTGCTGCAATCATCTTGTTTCCCCTCCAAGGAGCCCTTGATGTGGAGAAAATATCAATAGGAGAAATAAACTGAGCCTAGAGCCTAGAGCTCACAGCTCCGACCATTCTCTGGCTTAAAGTAGGTCTTAAATCTAGAATTTCCTTTGGGGGCTATTTAAAACAACAACAACAACAACAACAACAACAACAACAAAACAGGAAACTGAGAGTGAGCAGATCTAACCAAACTGCTTTTGGATGAAACCTCCTGACTTTCATTTTCTTCCCCTGGAACGAACGAGGAAAATGAAGATGCTATTTCCTCCCATCTTTTTATTCTTCTGGCCCCACCTCGGCACTTTGGGCTCCCTAGTGACTGTCACAGACGAGAGAGAGAGAGAGAGAGAGAGAGAGAGAGAGAGAGAGAGAGAGAGAGAGAGAGAGAGAGAGAGAGAGAGAGAGAGAGAGAGAGAGAGAGACAGAGAGAGACAGAGAGAGACAGAGAGAGACAGAGAGAGACAGAGAGACAGAGACAGAGAGAGAGACAGAGACAGAGAGAGAGACAGAGACAGAGAGAGAGAGACAGACAGAGAGAGAGAGACAGAGAGAGAGAGACAGAGAGAGAGAGAGAGACAGAGACAGAGAGAGAGACAGAGAGAGAGAGAGGAGACACTTTCCGTGTGGCTGTTTCGAAAAATTTTGGAGAAAATGGCTTGCTTGGATCTTTCAAAAGTGGGGGTCACCTTCCCTGGAGCATCAGGAGAAGAAGCCCCAGCATGGATGGTGCTGAGGTCCCCAGGAGGTTTCTAAGGGTGTGAGAGCCCAGCAGGTGCAGGCCATGGTTTTGCCCTGAGCTGGCTCTGCTGGGTTTTGTAACTCATTCTGGTCCCTGCCATTTCCCAGCATTGCTATACAATTTGTTAATAGTCCCTTTTTGTCGAATTAAGTAAATAGCTTTCCAGCTGTTGAGTGAGAACAGGAGAGGGCTAGCTGCTGAGGTCAGCCTCAGGCAATGCCATGTTTGCCATCCGGGAACTTTTGGGTGCCAGGGGCACTAATGGGACCTTAGCAGTGAGAGGGACATATCTCAAGCATTAAGACAGGAGCAGGGTTGGTACGTGGCTCAGTCAGTAGGACACTTAAGCTATCATACACAAGGCCCTGGATTCAATCCCTAGTACCAAAACCAAAGCAAACCAACCAACAAACCAACGAACCAACCAAAAGAGTGACACTGTGTCACCCAGAAGAGTGACACTGCATGCACGTAATCCCAGGCCTTAAGAGGTCAAGGCAGGAGATCACAGGTTCAATTCTACCCTCAGCTACAAAGCAAGTTTGAAGGCAACCTGACGAGAGACTTGTCTCAAAAAAAAAAAAGGAGGAAGAAGAAGAAAAATGAATGCTAGGAACAGCTTCAAGCCCTGTGACGACTAGTCAGACAATGTGGGGAGAACCCACAGGGAGACCCTGCCTGCAGATGGTGGGGGAGCATTTCCTTTCTCTGCTCAGGGTCCTCGTCTGTGAATACATGAGGACGTCAGGGCTCTTGTGGGGCTGCCTGAGACCTCTTCACTGAGCTAAAGTCAGCATGGGTCCCTACCCACTAGAATTCTGGGCCCCCAGAATGAGCAGTTCCTGGCCAGTCTTTTTCCATCGGCTCTGAGAGGGAGAGAGTAGCTGTGTCCCACACAGTTGGACATGGGGTCCCTTAGATAGCAAGAGAAAGGCCACAAGGGCTCTGGCTGAACAAAGCAGCATGTGGATCCCTCTTCTCCTGAGGGATCCACATGGCTTCACCCCTGCCTGTCAGAGAGATCAGCTCCAGATGTCACGGACCTCATTAAAGTCCTCTTGTTCTGCTGACAATGGAACTCGGGAGCCAGCAGCTGTTAGAGAAGCCAGGCAGGCTAGGAGCTGAGGCTACATGCAGGCCCTGCACCCAGGCTCAGCTGAGGACAGGTTCCCTGTGGGGAAAAGCATCCAGGCCTCTGAGGCTCCAGCACCTCTGCTGTGGATCCTCTGCGTCCTGTCTAGGCTGGCTCTCGCAGGACTACTGCTTGCTTGCTTGTCAAATTAATACAGATCATGTTCTTATGTCTACAATCATAATCCTCAGATCTGGAAATGACCCAGTTGTCTACACCTGAGCCAGTGTGAGTGTATTGGCAGGTTTTGTGTGTCAACTTGACACAAGCTTGAGTCATGAAGAGAGGAAGGGGCCTCAGTTGAGGAAATGCCTCCATGAGATCCATCTGTAAGGCACTTTCTTAATTAGTGATTGATGGGGAGGGCCCAGACCATGTGGTGGGTCCATCCCTGGGCTGGTGGTCCTGGGTTCTATAAGAGAGCAGCTGAGCAACCCACCAGGAGCAAGCCAGTAAGCAGCACCCCTCCATGGCCTCTGCATCAGCCCCTGCCTCCAGGTTCCTGCCCTGCCTGGGTTTCTGTTCTGACTTCCAATGATGGATCTGGAAGTGTAAGCCAAACAAACCCTTTCCTCTCCAGCTTGATTTTTGGTCTTGGTATTTCATAGCAGCAACAGAAACCCTGACTAAGACAGTGATACTACCCAAGGCAGGCATGGCAAACTCAGGGCTCCAAAGAGGGAGCATCAGGGAATGCCCTCGGGACACCAACATCCCCATCTGCAAAGCTACTGCTGGGATGTGTCCACCCACAACAGCATGTGCTCCACAAGTCCAAGTCTCAGCTTCCACACTGTAGCTACTCCTTCGGTCCCGGACCACATATGTGTGCACATGCTTACACACACACATGCACATGCAACTCAAAAACACACACGCCATCAGACAGGAACAATGCAATACACACCAACATGCAGCAGCTTACAGAATAAACACCCATACATACAAGCATACGCATGTAATAAACATGAGCACCTACAATACATACCCACACATAGAACTATATACATGCAATACACGCATGAACTTGTGTATGCAATACATACCCCTACATATAAGAGCACACATACAATACATACACACACACATGCAATACATACCTGTACAAGAACATGTACATGATGTATGCAAACACATGAACATGCATGGAATATATGCTCATGTACATGAGAACATATATGTATATATACACACTCACACACAGCTGTACACACTCACTAAGCCTGTTTCCCACACGCTGTGTACCTCACACTGGGTGTTTCTCATGTCTCAGCCCCACTGGGCTTCCCCCCTCTGCCTTGCTTGGGCCTGGGCACTGGGTCTCCAAGCCTTCAGCAAACACCAGTGCTAACCTCCTCAGCACCACCCAAGCCCGTGGGGGTGCAGAACTTTTCCCATCAGCCATCTCCGCCCTGAAACACTGTCTGAGAAATCAGACCACAGGCCTCAGTGAGAGGCTCTCCAGATGTCCAAAGGTGCCAGGCTGCTCTAAACCTGGTTCCCACCATCTTCCCACCAGTGCCCTGGTGGGGCCCACCCCATGGCCCATGGCACACTCTCAGTCCCTGCCCCCGACCAGCTGCCCATGCTAGGCTGAGGGACTCTCTAAACAGCACATCACACCACAGCACAATTGCAGCCCTGCTTACATTCTTCTGGCTCTGAAGGCTTGTGCGGCCTCCAGGCCCGTTTCCATCGCTAAGCCCTCCACTGCTCCTGATGCTCACGCCTCTGCTACCTCTCTCCAGGGCCCCCTGTGTCCAGTTCTTCATGCTGGCCCACCTGGTCCCAGCTCCTGGCAGAAAGGTAGCTCTTGGCTCTTTGCCTCTGATATCATTGTGGGCCACTACTGCTCTTGCTGCCTAGTGTAGCCTCAGAGCACCAGGGAAAAGAGTTCCACAGCCCATGTCCTCATCAGATACCATTCAGAAGGTAACTTAGGCAGCTTTCAAAGCCTCCTGTGCCGTCCCAGGTCCTACCTGTGGTCTGTGGCCAGTCTCTACCTCTGACCCTGTTTTGAGGTGCTCTCCTAAGAATCTCTTTCCGCTCATGTCTTTGTTGCACCGAATCCTCACAAATACCACTAGCAGTTCTAGAACATTGGTTCTCAACCTATGGGTCACTGACCCCTTTGGGGGTTGAATGACCCTTTCCCAGGGGGTGGCATATTAGGCACCTCACATACCATACACTTACATTACGATTCGCAACAGTAGCAAAACTACAGTTATGAAGTAGCAATGAGAACATGAGGAACTGTATTAAAGGGTCTCAGCGTTAGGAAGGTGGAGAGCCACTGCTCTAGAAGGTGGCCAGGGTGGCAGGCTGCAAAGTAGCTTTGCACATACAGTACATAGAGCTGGTGGCAGGGACGCCCTGCTGTCCCTAGGCCATTCAGATTTCTACGTTCCTCTGACTGGATGTGTTCCTCCGATGATGGGCTCTACTCCCCTCTGCACTTCTGTGCCGACTGATGGGAAATCGTGGGTCTTCCTCATAGCGGTTCAGCAGATACTCAGAAAGACCAATGTCCGTGGAAGGTGGGGCTGGGGTTTAGAAAGGAGACCCTTCAGACAAGTCCCATGTGCCGATCCAGCTGCCTTGAGCATGATGAATCACAGAGCAACCCAGATGATAAGAGGAGGTTCAGATGGCCCCTTGATGAGGGGCTCTGCTCTGACCTGGAGTCCCCATTGAGGAGGACATGGAAGTCTAAGAAAGCCGGGAGGCCAGGCTTCAGCACAGCCAAGGATGGGCACAGGCTGGGAGGCCAGTGTGAGCTGACAGTAGATACAAAAGGGTCCTTGTCTACCTCTGGTCAGGCCCAGGCCTCTGCTGGCTCCACACCCGTGACCAGGATTGGGCAATCTGTTTGCTTTGGGAGCCTGGTGAAGGCACAGAGCAGCCAAAGCATGAGCTGTTCACTAGCAGGCCAGAAGATCCTTGGAAATCTAACCCTGCTCTCTGGCTGCAAACTGGAGAGCTCCTGAGCCTTTCTGTGCAAAGAAGTCCTGTTTGCTCGACAGACAGCACTGAGGACTCTGCCCACCCCAGGAACACACTGAAGTTCCCTGCTCACCCCAGGAACACACTGAGGACTCTGCCCTCCCCAGGAACACACTGAGGACCCCTGCCCACCCCAAGAACACACTGAGGACTCCGCCCACCCTAGGAACACACTGAGGACCCTTGCCTTCACCAGATAAGTGTCCACATCCCTTTCTGACATTGGAACTTCTCTGAGGTCTCCTCCTCAGCTCAGGACGATACTAAGGCTTCCTGCCAGGTGGCTCAGCACCTGAAACTCCCTTATTTACCTTCCAGTTTCCTTCCTAGCGTTGACCAGCCTGGGGCACGGGATCCTGCCCTTGGAGTGGATGGGTGACTCCAAGACAGAGCTCTCTGCCTGACATGTTTCTACTGTCTCAGGTACCTTTTTTTCAGGTTTATTTTTATTACTTTATGTATATGAGTGTTTCGCCTACATGTATTTAAGTGCACCACAAATGTGGTTGGTGTCCATGGAGGTCAGAAGAGCACATCAGATTCCCTGAGACTGGAGGTACAGATGGTTGTGAGCTGCCATGAGGGTGCTGAGTCCTAGGCAAGAGGAGCCAGTTCTTTTAATTGCTGAGCCATCCATCTCCATAGCCCTGTCTTAGGCATTCTTTATTTTCCTTCATTCATAATCTGCCCTGTGGGCCAAACGTGAGTAGTACACATCTGACATGGACAACATCTCCATCCCACCCTTCCTTTCTTCTTCACTTTCTGCTAGCTCTTCCCCAACCCCTTCTTACTGGTGACCAGGCTTCCTGTCACCAAGAAAAGCCCCCCACCCCCAGTGCCCCTATGATGTCCAAAGGCAGGTGCTCTGTGTCTGGCTGTTAGGATGAGACTCTACTCTCAGGTGGGCTTCTTAATGACCTCAGAGGTTTCTGAGCAAGACATGGCCTGGGCCCCTGTGGGTTTCAGCTGGGACAGATGAGTGTAGGTCTCCTTCTGTCTCTTGCCACCTCCTACCTCCTGACCAGTCTGGGGCTGAGCCACAACAAGGACATGATCTGCACAGAAAGCATGCGAGGCCACCCACAATCCTTGACATCTGCCGAGGACTAGCTAGACTCAGTCCGGGGTGTAAGGCTCTTACTGTGACCTCACCGAGTCAGTGTCCAAGGGCCACACTGATAGGCCCAGTATAGACCATGAGGTCATCAGCATACTGCACAACCCTGGGAGAAGCACCAGAGGGGCTGGATGTGGGGGCACCACCTTAGCACTCAGGAGGCAGATGCAGGAAGATTACTGCAAGTTCAAGGCCAACCTGAGCTAAAGAGTGAGTTCCAGGCCAGAATGGGCTAGCGTGGTTTTGCCCTTTCACCTGACAATGTCTAGGCTCAGGCAGCCTTTCCCCTAAGCAGTAGTGCCTCAAGGGCCTGGCCCCCAGGCCAGGAAGCCTGGCCCCATACCCTGGCCCGTGGCCTGTTCCTTGTTTACTTTCACCTGCTCAAGTATTGTTTTTCTCCATGAAGTACAGTCCATTACAAAACAAAACACGTATGTGGTATCTGGGACTATCAATGAAAAGGGCATTTGCTCAAGAGCTGCCCACAGCCACCCAGCTGGGTATAGCCACCCAAACCACCCACCTCATCACATAACTTCACCTAGTCACATAGCTGTCCAGTCTCCCACAGTCACAGCCCGTGAAATCACACAATTGCACACAACTGTGAAACCACTCAGCTACACCACTGCCCACAGTCACCCAGCCACCTATGGGCATCCAAGCGATCTGTAGGTAATCAGTTACCCAGCTACCACAATCACGTAACTGCACAGTCACTCGGCTGTCCAGGACATCCTAAATCAGACCCTCTTCCTCAGCCCCAGCCGACATGGATGGTATGGACGGCTTTGCAAGGTGATGGTGTTGGGGGGGGGGCTCAGGAAGCAGGTGGGATGTGGTATAAGCTGTCACCCCAGTCAGAGGCTGAGGAGCTCCCAAGCCTGGGATCACCCTCCACAAGCCACCCTGGGTCATTCAAGGTGGCTGCTTCCCAAGAGCCACTCAACAACATGCTGAATCTTCTTCTCAACTCCTTGGGAAATGAAAGCTGATGCAGCCAGGAATTAAACAGGTGGAGAACACATTACATGTAGGATGGAGGCACTTTCCCCTTGCCTTGTGGAGTGACCTCATTCTCGGAGATGAGCCTTCTGGGACGGAGCGGTCCTGGACCTTATGCTCCAGCTGTGCCCAGCAGTCTGGAAGTATGGGTCACACAGTAAGTACTGAGGCTGGGACTTGATCTAGCGGTGCTCCTCTGTGTTCCAGGTGCTACGTGTCTCCACCTGGATGTCTCAAATGGCCTCCCAAATGCCATCAGCCACAAGGCTGGAAGTTTTCCTTCTTCAATTGCTCCCACTTTAGGTGTTTTGTTTTTGTTTTTTTAACTGGTTAGTCTTTGTCAAGACATCACTTTGGAGGAGGGAACCTTAGCTGAGGAATTGCTTTCATCAGATTGGCCTTTGGGCATGTCTGTGAGGCATTGATCATTGATGTGAGTGGGCTCAGGCCACTGTGGGCATTGCTGCGGGGTCCTGGGTTGCATGAAAAAAGCAAGCTGAGCAAGCCATGGGTGTCAAGCCAGGAACAGTGCTCCTTCATGATCTCTGGTTTTACCTCCTGCCTCTAGGTTCCTGCTTTGACCTTGGCCTTCCTCCATGACGGACTATAAGCCAAACAAACCCTTTATTCTCCTGTCGCTTTTGGTCAGTGTTTTATCACAGCGGTGAAGAACCAGACTAGAAGAATTTCCTCGGTATCCTCCCCCACCACATTGCCCAGCCTTCATGGTTATCCTGTTCCCCTTCCTCCCCTCCCATGCTCACTCCCCTCAGCCTCCCCATCCTGTACTGAGGCAGGAACTGTGCACCCTGACAGCCTGAATCCTGACCTGAACCAAGGGCAAAGATTCGGGCCTTAAAGGTCCTCAGCTCAGGCTGCTGCCCAGCCTCTCAGTGCTCATGTCTCTGCTCAGACCCCAGACCTCCCCATTGGGCCCCACAGGAACGTGTGACCCGTGTCTTCCAGTGTGGTCCACTTCAGCAGGCAGCCCTGAGTGTTTGCTAAGAAGCTAGAGGGCAAGGAGCTGAAGTCCAGTGTGGACAGCTGTGCCAGTACCTGCTTCAGAGAACACAGCTGGGACCTTGTCAGGACTCAGTCCTGATGGTATCACACTGTGCAGGACGGAGTTCCTCCTGTGGCCAGGATATATCTGACCTTCACTTGACCTTCACACTCACTATGGCCTCCCTGAAGGCTGCTTCCAGCTGAGTGTTCTTGCAAGGCTGTCCTTTCCAGCCCTGACCCTCCTTGGGGAAGCCTGCTGGTCCACCTGCCCCACAGGAGTTCTTTCTCCTATACCTTCTGCGCATGACTACATAAGCAGCAGCCATAGCTTCCCTGGTGGATTGGACACACACTACCTCATCAGCACCCAGGCAACCCACCTTCAGGGGTCACAGCCCTGTGGCTTTCTCACAAGCCTGGATCTTGAATCACGTCTGTGCCAGGCCCAACCCAGGAGCTCTGGAAGCACCTGTTGCTGTCAGATGGATATTTCTGCCATGAGGCAGTCACACTGCACGGTGGGCAGCCTCAGGCATGCCTGGAAGGTTCTTTCCCAAGAAACAACTTGATATTTGTACTGTTGGGGCTTGCATCTGACCCCACCCTGCTGAGCTCCACTCCTGCAAGAGGCCTCTGGGACAGCACCCCAGCGCATATCCTAGGCCAACTCCCAAAGGTAAACTTGGGATGAGCCCACAGGCCTTATCTTACAAGGCTCTGTGGACAGATGATAAACTGAGTCCCAGAGAGGCCTCATGATTTCCCTAACACGGGCAGACATTGTTTATTATATTAAAGTTTAAGTAGCTCCTCAAAAGCACAAACAATAGTGATAAATAATTGCATGTGACAATTAGGGCCTGTGAGGTGCTAGCGTCTATAGCAGTGAGGTGAGGTACACTCTAATAACGCATCGGGTATCCTTCAAAAGATACCATCTATGTGATGAGTCATTTAACCCTTTGATTATAGAGACAAATGACCAGCTAAAAATACGGCAGGAATGCTGAACTGGTGCTGCTCCAAAGGAGACATACAGAGATGACCAAAAGACCAACAAATGGGAAACTCTGGCCATCAGGGAAATGCAAGTCAAGCTGCTGTGAAGTCCCACCTCACGCTCATGGGGACAGCTGTCATCAAAGACAGATGACAGAATGTGCTGGGAGGGACGGGGGGCTGGCACTCTGGGCTGTGCAGGTGTGATAGGGGCACAGCTACCATGGAAACTAGATATAAACAAAGGAGGACGCTGAGACATCCAGCAGCCTTCCAGCATGGGGATGGCCAAGTCGACAAAGCATGAAGACCTGAGCCTGGTGCCAGAGCCCATTTGAAAATGTCAGGGGAGATGACTCACAATTGCAGTCCCAGTGCTGGGGAGCTAGGGACACACAGATCTTGGGCTTGCTGGCCAGCCCACCCAGCTCACTTGGTAAGCTCTAGGTTAGTGGGAGACTCTGTCTCAAAAGAGGGCTGATGGCATTTCTGAAGACAAGGTTGTCCGCTGGCCAATGAGCATGCGCCATATATGTTGTTACAGAATGAGGTTCTCTAGGCAAAAACAAAACAAAGACCATTTTTCCACTGCGTAAGTTCTGTCTGCTGCAGCGGACCATTGTGAGCAGAAGAAGTGGGTCTGGAAGGTCGTGGTACCTCAACTGAGACTCCATCTGCTTCTCCCAGACACTTTACGCCGTTCTGCCCTGACTGCACATGACAACTGGGGCCCGCGGGGTCCTAGAGTCTACGGCAGTGTCTCTCAACCTTCCTAACGCAAACGAGGTAACAGTTAGCGTGTCACTACTTCATAACGGCAATTCTGCCTTTGTTGTGAGCTGTAAAGTAAATATCTGACATGCAGGATATCTGATAGGCGACACTCAGAGAGGTCGTGACCCTCAGCTTGAGAAACACTGGTTTATAGGGTGAGGGAGGTTAACTGAAGTGTGTGTGTGCATGTGCATGTGCGCGCATGTGTGTGTGTGTGTGTGTGGGGGGGTGATCCATCTCTGCAGTTATGGATAAACCATCATCCATGCTGGGTGAAGACTTTCATGTGTGGTAGCCATGGGTTCCCTTACCCATGCTCTGTTCCCCAATAATAATAAACTCTGACAAAACCGTCCTTTGCTTTCAAGTCAGAAGAATGTGTGTGTGTATGTATACACACACACACACACACACACACACACACACGGAAAAGTTCAACGCAGCATTATTCATTACAGACTCTGAGAACAATCCATGCCCATGAGCAGATGGACAGATAAATAGGGCGCGGCCCATCAATAGAATGGAATATTAGTCATCAATGAAAAGGAAGGGAGGCATTCACACTTGTTCCAGCACGGATGAACTCGGGAAGGCGACGGCACTGTAAACCAGACACAAAGCACCGTAGGCGGCCGCGTGATCCCAGGCCCAGGAAAACCCAGAATAAGCAAATCCACACAGCGAGACAGGAGATTAGTGGTTGTCGGGTGCTGGGGGAGGGGTGGGGAGAGCCGGCTGGATTTTAAGGAGTTTCCTCTCAGAGCAATGAAGCCAGTGGCGAGGGAGGCACTAGTCAATCAGTACCAGAAGCTAGAGGACTCAGTGAGTGGGTTGGAAGGTGTGGTGTGCATTTGGTGTCAGGAAGGACACTTTTTCTTTTTACTAACAAAACAAAAAGCTTAAATACCTCAAAACATAGGTTCTCAATCTGTGGGTCAAGACCCCCTTGAGACCTTTAACAGAGGTCACCTAAGACCATCAGAAAGCACAGATATTTCCATTACAATTCCTAACAGTAGCAAATTTATAGTTACGAAGTAGCAACGCTAATAATTTTATGGCTGGGGAGTTACCACAACACGAGGAACCGTATGAAAGGAAGGTTGAGAGCCACCCCTCTCCCTCTTCCTCTTCCCTCTTCCTCCTCCTTGTCCCTCCCTTCCTCCTCCTCTTCCTTCTTCCTCCTCTTCCCTCCTCCTTTCCCCTTTCCTCATCTCCCCCCTCCTTCAACAAAGACTCGCTCTGTATCCCAGACTAGCCTCAAACCTCATGGTAACCCTGCCGCTTTAGCTTTCAAAGTTCTGGGACCACAGCCATGATGCCCTGTGCCTGCAGAATATGTGCTGTTAGGGCCTACTGAAATACACAACTACTAACACTGAGTGGCAGGGAGCCGTGGGCATCCCCCTGCCTCCACCTCTCCAGTGCTGGCGTTACAAGCATACACCACCATGCCTGGCTTTTTCCCATGGGTTCCAGAGATCCCGCTTAGGTCCTCTTACTTGGGCAGCGAGCAGTGAGCGCCTCACTGACTGAGCTATCTCCTCATTCCCTATCACGGGTTTCGGCTTTTGAAGGCCATTGTCAAGAACCACAACTGTATCATTCCCCAGCTTCAGAGGAACAAGGACACAGCAGGCAGCAGCGCCAAGTTGTGGGCCCTGCCCAAGGTCATCAGTGTCATCAGCTGGCAAGGGGACTGGGGTCAGTGAGGCTCAGGTGCCCAGAAACATCTGGACCTGGTCCATGGGGGAACAGCAGGATGACCCAGACAGACAGTGTGGGAAGTTTTCAGCAAACTGTGCCACCTGCTGGCATAAGGACCCCGCCCATACCCCCCATGTCCACTTTGAAGAGAAAGTCCAGGCTGGCCCTCAGGCTCTGTCTCTGAGCCTCAGTTTCCTCAACCTATTTTCCCCAGCGACATCCTGAGGTGGGGGCCTCCTTCTCGTGCTCTGGACCCACACCACCAGCACTCCAGGTTCCTTGTTTGCATGTAGTTATGACAGCCTGCCTTTGGACTCCATTTCATGAGGAAGCAAAACATAAACACCCGAGTGCAGAGCCCTATTCTTCTCTGAGAGCTCACGAGACAGGCTGTTCGAGTGCCTGACAATAGCTGTGGTGGCAGCTGTCCACAGCTGGACATACCTTCCTCTCCAGCCTCTCACACTGACAGGGCAAACACCAGAACCCAGAACCACCCCCTCTCCACTCATGTGGCCATCTGGAGCCCCAGGACTTGCTGTCCTAAAACCCTGGGCCTTCAGGATGCCTCTCTGGACAGCTCTGGATGTGTCTGTAAACTTCTGCCACGCTTGAAGATTCACTCCTCAGTCAAGAAGCTCAAATCCGCCTCCCGGAGCCCACGCCCTCGAAACTCGGAACTGAAAGGGAGATGTATACGCTGCCATTCTCATTTACTGTCCCCAGATCCTGGCCGGCAGCAGGCTGCCTCGATCCATTTGTCACCTGGCCTGGCCCCGACCTCTACACAGGCAGGTTCTCATGGAACTGTCCTTGTGAAAACCAGAGGCCTTAAAACAGACTGCCTCAGTGAAGCGCTAAGAATGTGGCTCCTTTGGTAGAGCGCTTGGTTGGTGTGTAACACCCTGGGTTCCTTCCATCTTCAGTACCGTATAAATAGGGTGTGGTGGCACATGCCTGTAATCCCAGAACTATGGTTGTGGAGACGGGAGGATAAGGAACAGTTCAAGATTATCCTCTGCTACAGAGCATGTGTGAAGCCTGGCTGGGCCCATGAAACTCTTTACCCAAAGGAGAGAGAGAGGGAGGGAAGAGGGAGAAAGGAGGGAGGTGGGAGAGGGGAAAGGGGAAAGGGAGGGAGGAAGGAGAGGGAAGAGGGTGGAGGGAGGAGGGAAGAGGGGAGAAGGGAGGTGGAGGAGAGGGAAGAGAGAAGGAGGGTGGTGGAAGGTGGAGCTAAGAAAGGAGGAGGGAGGAGGAGGGATGGAGGAAGAAAGCCTCCTTTAAGCAACATGTGGAGGTACCCATCTGCAATGCCAGCACCCTGAGCCGCCTGAGGTTAAGAGGCATGCTGTGAGTTGGAGGCTAGCCTGTGATACAGTGAGAGTCCCTGTCAACTAAAGCCTCCTTGAGAAACCACACGAAGCTGTGTCTCTCTCCCAGGCAGCTGGCCCTCCACGACATCCTGGGATGACCACACAGGCTACATGCTATGTAGAGACCTTCCACTGGCTCCTAAGGGCTAGCTCATGGCTCTTCTTATGCCAAGAAGACACCACTCCCTGCACAGGACTGATGCCCGTGGGACAGAGAAAACTCCACATTCATTTGTGAAGAGAAAAAGAAATGCTTCTCTGTCAGCCATGCAGCCACGTGGCCACTCCACTCCGTGGGCAGAGGTGCAGACCTCATGGTCTCCCGGTTTAAGCCCTATGGCCAGGTTTTCCTTTGCCTGTGGGAGGGGGTGGTGCTCAGGTCTGGGCTCCTACATATGAAGCAGACTGTCCTTTCTGGGAAGTCAGGGAGGACCCCGTCAATGCCCCCACCCCCCGCTTCTCCCCCTACCCTGAGCCCATCCCTGTCTGCCTGGGCACACAGGACAAACCAAGAATAGTGCTTTCCCTGCTTCTGAAGTACTTCCTGGCATTCTTTTTAAAATTTGAGGATTAAACAGGAGGGAAAGCCAGATTTGTAGAAAAACCAGGGCAGAGAGCTGAAATCTGGTCAGCCAGCACACAGCTGGGCTGTCCCTGGGGACCCACACTGTGCAGCTGGCTGCATTGCAGCCTCACTCCCACGGCTTGCACATCCTCCTTGGCCCTTGTGTCTGCAAACCATGCTTTAAGGAGCAACAGCCCGTCTGCCGCAAACACGCAAAAGCTTGGGCAGTACAAGGTAGCCAGCCTGTGGCAATGAGACGCATGCTCTAGCAACTCTTGAGGGGTCAAGAGCTACTCAGTACTCCCACGCTGGCTCTGGTGAGGGATTTCTACCTCTTCTGTGACAGGCTGTGAGGTACAGAGCCCATTCTAGTACTGCCTTGTGTTAGAGTGAAGTTGTGCTTGTGTGCATGCGTGTGTACGCGAGTACATACTCTCCGCCTTAGTTTTTGAGACAGGGTCTATCAATTAACCAAGAGCTCACCAACTCAGACTGCCTGACTAGCGAGTGCCAGGCGCCCTCCTGTCTCTGCCACCCCAGCGCTGGATTCCAGGTGCGCAATGGGTACTACAAAGCAAACTTGGGTCTCATGCTCTCGCGGTAAGCATTTCACTGATTAAGCCATCTCTCTGGTTCCCTAGGATGAAGTTTTCATAGCACACAGGCTCAACACAGTTCCCTCAGTCCCACTGCCACTCAGACTGGACAGCAGGCTAAGCGGGAAACAGGCCAGACCTCCTGCAGAGCTCTGGACAGCAGCGTCGGTCACCCCGGTGGCTTCCCCACAGCCCCTGAGCCTGTTAGAAAATGCGGTCTCCTCTCCCGGTCTCTTACCTGATCACACTGTCTGCTAGCGTTTGCCCTCACAGAACAGGACCGCCAGGTGTGTAATGATGGTGGAAGGGTGGGGGAGACAAGCAGGGTGCGGACAGCCTGGGTCCTCACTCAGCCACCACGGCAGCTCCCCCTCAATGAATACTGCCCTCCCCGCCTAGCCTGTAGGCCTGCACACTGCAGCCCGGCCTTGGGTCCACCCTAGTGTCAGGCACTTACTTCATGGGTTTGAACAGCGCCTGCCCGTAATTCTGGAAGGTCATGATGAGCTTCAGCTGCGTGCCCCCCGACTTCATGGCTGCAGGAGGGAGGGAAGAACAAACAGGTGACTAAGAGGCTGTCCCAGGCCCCAGACACCCCCAGACAGCACAGCCAGATCAAGGCTTGAGCCACCAGCCAGCTGGGTCTTCCCCACCGTGCCTGAGAAGTTGACGCACCTCAGCTAGCTGGAACCCCTTCCTGATAGAGTAGTCGGGTCTGAGCCAACTCCACAGTGTGAACCCATAAGGGCCCACAGGATGGGCAGGGGCAACAGCCTTCCAGTTCAGCAGTGCAGCTACTCACATGCACACCTCCACACCAACACATACTCCACAAATCCACCTACACACACCCCACACCCTCACAAACACACCCATACCCAAATACACCCTTACTGCTACATGAACACCACCACACACACACATGTATGTGCGCATACACACATCTATACACAGAGAACATTAGTGTGAAGGTTTGGTAGAGCTGGGCATGGTGGCATACATCTTTAATCTGAGTACTTGGGAGGTGGAGGCAGGTGGATCTCTGTGAGTTCCAGGCCAGCCTGGTCTGCACGGTAAATTCCAGGCTAGCCAGGGTTTAAGACCTTGCCTTAAGGAATACCTTGCCTCAAAAAAAAAAAAAAAAAACAAACCACAAAAAAACAAACCAAAAAAACCCAACAAACAAACAAAAACAGAGTTCAGTGGAAGAATGACCAAGGCGGTCCACTTCTGATCTTCTGCTTAGCTTCCCCAGGCTGGGCATCCTGGAAGGAATCTTTGCTTTTCTAGCCTCAATTTCCCCTTCTGTAAAATGGGGTCATGGATGCTACTTTATCCTTGTTAGATATTTCCTCCAAATTAAAACATTTCCTCCTGGCTGGGTATAGTTACACATGCCTTTAATCCCAGCACTTGGAAAGCTGAGGCAGAATCAGAGTCAGGTGAATTCTCTATGAGTTCAAGGCCAGCCTGGTCTACATAGTGAGTTCCAGGACAGCTAACAAAAACAAGATTACTCCTGGTGGGAGGCTCATAGGATTTAGTAAGTAAGTTGGGCATGATAGTGCACACCTTTAATCCCAGCACTCAGGGAGGCAGAGGCAGGCAGTTCACCATGAGTTCAGGGCCAGCCTGGTCTACAAAGGGAGTTCAGGACAGCCAAGGTTACACACAGAAACCCTATCTCAAAAAACAAAACAAAACACAAGAAACCAAACAAAAAGATATAGTAAGTAAATAAAACTTACAAGGCTAAGGAAGTTCCTGAAACTTACAAGAATCATAATGCCCTTCCTTCTAGTTTGTATAAGCCATAACAGTTGATGGGGCAAGGAGACCCTGCCACAGGCTAAGCTGCCTGTGGGTCATTCATGCTCGTGAAAGCTACAGGGATACATCTTTCATGAATGAGTCTCATTCATACTGGGGACCCTTTCCTGTGGCACAGTTGCCTTTGGGTCATTCATGCTCTTGAAAGTAACCCCAAACACATTTATTGGTTCACAAAGCTAGACTTGACCTGACACTGGTGCTCTATATAGGGAGAGTAGCTTCTTTCCCCCACATCCTCTCAGAGAAAGTCTTCTCAAGGTTGGGGAGAGAATCAGGCTCAAAGAACAGCAGTGGTCTGGGCTCACCTATACATAGGGGCAGTTGCCCTGCTGGTACTAGCAGAGGCCTTCCTGGACCTAGACCTTGTCCGGCCACCCCCCTGGCTGCTTGCTGTGTGTGATGGGATGTGTCAGGACTTAAGGCTGATTTGGGGATCCGCCAGTGGCTGCTATGAGACTCTGCCCTCCTCGGCCTACCACACGGCCTTTCAAACTCAGGACGCAACCACAGCACCAGGGCTGGTGGCTGGTGGTGACCCTGTAAGATGTGCGACCACCACCCTGCCTTCCTTCTGAGTGAAATAGCAGAGTGCTCATGTTTGACTACTGAGCAAGCCGCTTATGAAACATTCATGCTCCGGGAACCTCATTTCCCCCTAAAGACAGGGACACACGGATTGTTTTCAGCCCCAATACACGGACCCGACAGCTCCCGCTCCTCTCCCTTGAGAGACCAGCAGGGGAACTTAATTTTCTGTTTTTCCTTATCTGTGCTTTCTAACTTTGCACAATGAACATTCATTGCATTTCTGGTAAAGTGGAAAAGAAGGAAGTGATTAAAAAATTAGCGGCACCGTTAAGTCTGGGGGCATGTCCCCATTTCCGTTTAGAAACAGAGACTGTTGGGTTTAATGGTTCCTTCCTGAGCCGGGCTCTTTACAAGGTTTGTAATCCTGGCTTTCAAATAGCAAAATATTGTGTTAATCCGGTCAGTTTGGTCTGCCCCACCTCTCCCCCGCCACCTGCTTTTCTTGCTTTGAACAGGCTCTCATGTAACTGAAGCTGGCCTCACTCGAGCTATATAGCTGAGGATGACCTTGAACTCCTGACCCTCCTGCCTCCACGATCTCAGTGCTTGACTGATGCACAGCTGGGTATTGAACCCAGGGCTTTAGGCATGCCAGCCAAGCACTCTACCCACTGAGCTACATCCGAGCCTAGCCAGTCTTTTTTTCTAAGGGGGGTCTAATCTACCTCCCTGTTGCCTTCACATAGTGTGTGGTACCCCAAGGAGGCAACCAGGGACTCAGGGACACAGAGCTCCGAGATGACAGAGGTACAAGCTGTAAGTCTCTATCCTGGCTCAAAGGGATCTACCGAAGGGAAAGAGTGGCTAGAGATGGAATCTGGGAGAATTGGCTGTGAGCTTCAGGGAACAAAGGGCCCCTGCCTGGGGCACCCCTGGAGATAGTGCCAGTGAGTGGGGGTGGGGAGGGGAGAGCCCACCCTCAGCCCTGCAAGCTGTCGGAAGCTGATGGGGATCCTGCTTGGAACCCAGACCCTACACACCGGCCACACACTGCTGCATGTTACAGCAGAGGCTCAGGTTATCTTTGTAGGTTGGGCAACAGTCATAAACACCCACCAGGTGTGGACTAGGCCACCCCCAATTGGGCACTAAGGAAATGGGCCAGGGTGAAGGCCCAACAGGCGGCCCGGCCAGGACACAACATGGGGTTTCCTCTTAGAGAAAGATGGCAGGTCACGTCTAGAGGAAAGTTCCTTACTAGGGCAAAGAGGTGGTTCTGTGAGAAACTGAGGCCCAAGCTCCAGCCAGGGTTAAGACATTTCCCAACAAGAATTTCTGTGGTTTCCAGCAGATTGAGAGCACGTTTTACATAAACTAATGTGATTTGTTTTGTTTGTTTTTCAAGATCAAGTTTCTCTGTGTAGCCCTGGCTGTCCTGGACTCACTCTGTAGACTGGGCTGGCCTCGAACTCACAGAGATTTGCCTGTCTCTGCCTCCTGAGTGCTGGGATCACAGGTGTATGTGCCACCACACCTGGCTCTAATTTTATTTTATTTTTTAGAAAAACCTATTGGGGGCGGAGGGTACAGCTTAGCTGGTAGGGTGCTTGTCCAGCATGACTTGGGTTCTGTCTGAGCACTGGGGAGGTAAAGGCAGGAGGACCAGGAGTTCAAGGTCACCCTTGAGCTCCCCAGCAAGTCTGTGGTCACCCTGAGATACAGAAGAATCGATCTCAAAACAAACCAGCAAATACTAACGGGCCACACCTGAGATGTTGCATGGTGGCCCCTGAGGACCCGCACCACTGCCAGGCGTGGCCTTGGCATCTCACCCAGGAGAGGGATCGGCGATTCAGTTTGGGGTCAGTCAGGCAGTTGTTGGACTATTTTCACACACTCCCTGCGCTGCCTTTTACGGGGCAGAGGGGAGACTGTTCTGGAAGATTAATGGAGGCAGGTGCTCGCACTGTAAGTGAAGGCTTCCCCAGGGAAGGCTCACATTCAGGGAATGTGCCATTCAGCTCCTCTAGGCTTATCTCACATGTCCCTGAGCGGGAGAGAAAGTCTGCCTCAGGCTCAGATGCTGGGCACTTGGAGTTCCCTTCCGCCTGCCAATCTTGGGCTTCAAAAAGTGGGCATGGGGCACGTTTACCTGGTGGCCAGAGGCAGATTCCCCGGGGCTGGCACTGCAGGAACCAGCCCTCACCCGAGGGGCTGAATAAGCTGAGTGGTAGCTGACAGTGGCTGCAGCCAGGTCTCCAAGCTCCTGGCCTGTTGTGAGGCTTTCATGCTTCCGGCCTGTCACTGGCTCAGACCAGACACACATGGGGCAGCTTCTGCCCCAGTGGCCTCCAGCCTGGTGTCACTATGTCATGCTGTCTGCCAGGCAGCTCACTTTTATTTTGGGAGTGACAGTCACAAGAAACCCCAGAAATACCCTGATAGAGCTGGCTCAGTCCCTGGAGCTTCCTGGCTGCACAAGGAGAAAACGGGGGAGGAGGGAAGGGGTGGGACTGTCCGTCCTATAGCACTGAGCAGGGGACAGCTATTTGCTGCCTCCTCAGTGCACCTGATCGTGGCGTTCCTGTTGTTTCAGGAGTCCCTCTACTACTGGGGTCTGTGACTGGCAGTCACATGCCCCCTCTTCCCCTTCTCAGAGGCAAGGCCCTCTGACCCTGTGGCTGGCGCTGCCTCCTGAGGACTGTGGCTCTGTCTTGGACAGGAGTGGGCTCTCCCCTCCCCATCCCCACTCACGGGCAGTATCTCCAGGGGTGCCCCAGGCAGGGGTCCTTTGTTCCCTGAAGCTCACAGCCAATTCTCCCTGATTCCATCTCCAGCCATTCTTTCCCTTCGGCAGATCAATTAGTGACAAGGACTTCGGTCGAGTGGAGTCATTTTCTTTTGTTCTGCCTTGTTCTTATACCTATGGGGCCTTGACCTGACCTAGACGGAGCCACCTTAGAGAGGTGGCTGCCCAGGCTGGGGGCTGCGTGGACCCCCTGCTCCCAGGGAGACTGCTCCCTCAAACACTCTCAGGTACAGGGCGTCTGCATCCACACTCGTACACGACAGTGATTTGATTATCACGGGTCCCAGCCAAAGGCATGGTGGTTCTGACTCCCAGCCGCGCAGAGGTGAATGTGTGTGGAGCCTCTTTCTTTAAAGGCAGCAGTGGTCCGTCACCAGGCAGCCTGGAGCCTGGCTATAAATAAATCTCTATTGGCCTTGGCCAGCTGCGCTGCGGGCCACACCGAGCCTCACAAACAAAAAAAGAGAAAGGAGCAAGAGGTTCTAACAAGGCGAGACTTAATGGAACCGTTCCAAGAGGGTGTGGACCCCCCCCCCCCCGCCCCGGCTTCATTTTCCATCACAACAGTATTTCCCGACTCCGTATTTCATAGTGAGATGAATAGCTTGAAGATTAAAGTCATCGCTCCTGGGACTGGGGAGACGGCTCGCTGTGTACGCACACAGACCAGAGTCTGGAACCCCAGAACCCAGGTAAAAAGCTGTGCAGATGTCGTGGGGGCTTGTAATCTCAGCCCTGATGAGACAGACAGGGAATCCCCAGAGCAAGCTGGCTTGCTAGCCTAGCTAGAGCTGGAACCCTCCGGATTCAGTGAGCAATCCTGCCTTGAAAAGTAAAAATGAAAAAAAAAATGCAATTGAAACACCCACTGCCAACTTCAGACCTTCACACCATGGGTACACAGCCTGCATACACGTGCAGGGATACTAACAAGTACAAACAACACACATGCTCATACATGCTCACGTACACATACACAAAATTAAAAATATAAAAATAAAGCCATCGAGGGTGGATCACAGGAAACCCTGAGCCAGAAGCGAGGGGATGCTACCCAGGAAAACTCTTCCTTCTCTGGAGCCTCAGTTTCCCTAGTTACAGGAGGAAGCTGGAAAGCAGCACTAGCCCTTGAAGGCTCTGCTCTATCATTACTCAGGTCACGGCAGCACCTGGGCAGAAGCAGATCCTGTCCACGGGCACCCGGCTTGCCACACACTCAGTGGCTACACTACGATGAATGCCCAGAAGAGGCTATGTCTCCAGGAGCCAGGCGTCCACAAAAACTTTGGCTTCATCTTTACAGCCACAACAACCTTTGGGGCAGCTCGGGATGAGTCACGCTGGCTCGAGCAGGCAGCCTCCGGGAGAGAGCTGGAGGCACAGGATGCCCGTCCAGTGCTTTAGTCTGCTGTCAGAGCCAGCCATTCCAGGCTACTCCCTACAGGGCAAGATGTCTACTCTACTTCTGCAGGTATGCGCTCTGCAGCTTGGAGAAGATATGGGGGCCTGTCCAGTTCCATGTCCCTGGGGAAGAGGCTCATTTGTATGTGGTTGCCACCTGCAAATGCACCAGGTGGGTACTGTGGACAGTTATGCATTTGGCACTGACTCATATTTACACACTGCAGCTGTCTCCTTTTGGAAGAGTCACATCCTTGCACCTTTTGGGCATCAGGATTTGTGGATGGAGGAAGGACGCATTCTGGTGATGCAAACCCCACTGGCAGGAAAGCTAAGGGGTCAGCATCTTGCAACCAATACTCCTGGCCACCAAGCATGTGTGAATTCACCTTGGGAGAAGGCATCTCTTTACAAGGATCTCAAACTCATGTTTCACCGCCGCCCCCTCCCCCCAGGTACATTTAGGTTGGATCAGGTTTCGCTGCCTGGTAGCTTGGTGTGGGCCTCAGGTTCAGGAAGCAGTGATATGCTCTTTTGTCTGCCTGGGTGATGCCTTCTCTACCAATCTGCTTTCCAGTAGCTGCTGGGCACCATCAGAGGAAGGCATATCTAAAGTGGGACTGGGCGAGAACTACCTGAGAGACTGCGGTCCAGCACACGAGTGTAGGACCCGTTCAAATGTCCCTTGGCCTAGAAGACCTTGGCTGACTCCAGGATCTTCACCAGACCAAAGCCGAGTCTAGGCTGCTCCTGTATCACCACCAAAGCTGCTCATCCCACTGGAGGGTCAGGCATCCAAGTACCATCATCCTTCCCCAGTAAATCAGACCAAAATGGGGGTGCGGTGGGGCTCCAGGTTAAACAGGTGGAGATATACAGAGGTCCCTGAGGTGAGCACAGCCCCTGGTGAGGCCCTGGATCAGGCCTCCCCTGATCTCTGAGCTCTTGGGATAGATCCCCTCACCTTTGCATAGAACAGGTGTCAGTGTGAACAGGGAACACACTGAAGCACTCACACAGAGCTGGCCAGCTATGGGGGTCATACAGCACTCAACATCCTAGGCCTGTTTCTGCACATGTCTAAGGATGTCGCCCTCTTCAAGGTCACTGCAGGACAGATTCCTTACCCCTGGGCTCAATGAGCCACAGAGGCAGCAGTGTTTCTGAAAGCTGGCCTTCTAAGCGCTGAGAAATTGCTCTGCTACTGAGCCACGCCCCAGCCTCTCATTTAAGGATTCTAGGCAGCTGCTCTACCACTAAGTCACACCCCAGCCCCTCACTGGGGGATTCTAGGCAGAGGCTCTACCACTGAGCTGTACCTCAGCCCCTCACTGGGGGATTCTACTACTAAGCTACATTCCCAGTCTTCTTTCCAGTTTTTATTTTAAGAAAGGGGCTTGTTAAGTTACTCCAGCCTGCCTTGGGCATTTCTTTAACAGTCACAGTGCTCCAAAGAGAAAGGGGCATGCACCGTGGCTCCTTTATAACAAATTACCTGTGTTAACAAGGACTATTCCTCACTCATCCTGAAACCTCTGGACTCCACAGGGGCATGGCAAGGTCAGGTGGGTATGCACTCAGATCTCTGTGGCCAGACGAGGGAAGGTGGAAGACCACTAGCTTGCTTTCCCTTTTACTGGGTGAACTGCACAAGCCCTGGGAGAAGCTGTGAGGCAAGCTGTCCAGGCAAGAGCCCAGCCCATAGATCAGCAGAGCCCAGACACCTCTAAAGAGGTAGGTGCTGCAGGCAGGCAGCTTCTAACTGCTCCGTGTCAGCAATTGGACCCAAGCCCGTAACTGGAGGGAGCCTGTTAGCAGATCTACTTTCAAGACACATGGCAGGCTACCGAAGCACGTGCAGCTGGGCACATCGGGGCCACCCCTGCACAGCCCCAGCCTCTGCCTGCCCTATACCAAGCCACAGTGACTATCAGTCACTTGCAGCAACCTGGTAACAGCCCCCAAACCTGCTCAGAAATGGCTCCTGATGTACTGTTCTCCTGAAACTGAAATGCTGAATATTTTTTTTTTTTTGCCTTAGTCGATCATAAAGCCCCGGAGATATTCCTTTTAAACTGTGCCATGTAGGATACACAGACTCAGACTTTGTCTCTCCACCTGGTGAGATCCCTGAGTCTGTGCTGAGCTCTGAAGGCGGCAGGCCTGGAACCTCAGGCCCTGGCTGAGCCGTGCAATCTAGCTGCCCCTACAGGAGGGACAAAGGTAGCCTATTCATAGGTGCTGGATGGAGGTGCTGAAACTACTGAGGGTCATCAGGGCCTTCTTTTATGGGGGAGAGAAGACTGGCCTATGTGTCTGCTTGCCAGGGGCCTAAATGGTGACCCTCACTGGCCAGCATACCGTGCATTCACAGGGCAGAGGCTTCATTGTAACGAGCCTTGAGGCGTCCATCTGGCTTCTGGCATCATCAAGGCTGCCACTTAACAACCCAAAAAGTGCAGCTCCCTTGACAGTGACCTGCGTAGGAGGCCAGCTTCACAGGGTCCCGGTGTAGCCTTGCCAAAGCACACTCGCACCAAGGGCAAGCAGCCGGCTACCTACCGACGCTGGTGATCTTCTGCGAGCCAAGGTCCTGAAGTAAGGCGTCGATGGCCGGGTTGTGTCTGGAGTACAGCTCATACCGGTTGATGCCCGTGTGGAATTTCAGCCAGTTAGGATACAGGTCCACGGCTGCCTCGCCGGTGGGCAGGAATTCTGCACCTTCAGCACCTTCATGTGGCCTGCAAGAAACAAAGGCAGGCTACAGTCAAGTGTAAAGAGAGAAGCAAGAAGCGGGTCCTGGGGGTCAGGGCTTGCGACCTTGGGTTCAAAGTACAGGTTCGCTAAAAGCTGCCTTTACACTGCCATGTCTGCACTTTCCTCCCGGCTGCGGTTCCACCACCTAATAACACGCCTTAAGGCCTATAATTCCTATTTTCCCTCTAGAGACGCCACAGACAATCCTAACTACCACTAGCCCAGACCCAGAGTGTCAGCGCTATCCCAACACCTCTGTGCTGGGGTCACCAAAAGTGCCCCCACAAGAATGGTGTCAGCTGGGAGTGTGTGGGAAGGGACTGCCAGCTCTTCCTGGGACCAGGCTCAACCTGAGAAGTTGTAGGCATACCCAGTGAGCCGGAAGGCTCTCCAGCTTTCTGCCTTTGTTCCAGAGAACAGGGGCAGGAACAGCGCATGGGGAGAGATTTGATTTTAATGGGTGCAGCCGTAGGTGGGGAGGGCAGGATGATGGAGCCAGTGACTCTGGCCTAGGCTCAGAAGGAAGACCTGCTGCCTGCCTTCTCTGGCCATGAGGCTGTCCAGAGGAAGAGCAGCCCCTCTGGGAGCCTGCTGGGCTGGAGGGAAAGAGGGCTGCTTCAGCTCTGCTTCACCAGCAGGTGAGGGTCCTTCAACACCGGTCTGTCCCACATTAGAAGCCAAAGGAGGACCGGCCACACCCTGTCCACTCTCTCGGCAGCCTTCTGGCCAGCAAAGCCCAGAAGTGACCAAATGGCTCACATGTGCAGGCACAAGCCACAGGGCCTGGTCACGTTCCAGGGGCAGAAAGGATTCTGAGGTTGTTTTGGACGGGTGGCTCTCCGCTGCCTGGGAACCTCTGCAGGTTATTTGCTCAAGCCAGCTGGTGGTTAATATTTCACTCTGCTGGGCTTATGTGGATCTGTGCAGCTGTGGGGGTAGGCACAAAGCTGGGGAGCTTGAAAGATAACTCTAGGATGGCTCATCTTCCTCCCTCTAGCCAGGCAGGGTGGCCCTGGCACACACCCTTGCCCGGAGGCCTCCACACTGGCAACATCACTCCTCAGCTGCCTTTGTCCCCGCTGACTGGATTTTAAAGACTTACTAGGTACAGTCAGGCCTTCTGGAGCGTCCACCCTGAGCAGCTAACCCGCCGGACTCAGAGCCAGCAGCCCAGCCCCTCCCAGGGGAAGGCGGCTCCCACTCTCCCTGGCTGGCTCTCCAACACATTCATTCATCTGCTTCCTCAGCCATCGCCAGGGCTGGCCAGCATGCTTCCTTGTAGGTGGAGCACTGGGCTCCCCTGGCTTCTGGTGGGCCGCCAGCTTCCCACACCAGGGCAGGGAGAGCTTCCCAAACCCCATCAGCCCTTCTCCCTAGGAAATCATTGTGGAGACAAAGGCAGGGCCCAGAGCAAGAGGCACATCTACCCCGCCCACCAGGCGTCCCTACCAGCCTTCTCTAAGAGTCCCCAAAGGTGCTCAAAATGCTTGGCCCGTGGAACAGCTTTCTAAGGGGTGTCTTTATTTCCGAAAGGTGGGCGCCCCAGCCCCGCCCCGGCCTCCCATTCTCTGCTCACCAGTCAGGATTCTCTGCTGCCTTGGGGTTAAATCTGATGTCGCTGTTCACATTAAACAGGACGTCGTCCTCTGTGAGAGGAGGCACAGCCCCCTGGTAGAGGGGGTGCTCAAACAACTTGGCTAAGAGCGATCCGTCCCCACTGGGGCCAGGGGGCGGCACCCGCGGTCGTGGCCCAGGGTCTCGAAGCAGCGGCCGGTGCACGGGGTCACGGGGTGGCGGGGAGCCGAGCTCCTGACCCCGTGGGGCGTGATCAACCCGCTCCGCTGCAGGAGGCAGTTTCTCTAAGGAATGGGAGGTTAGGTTAGAGGCTGGATCGGAGCTGAAGTCTTGCAGGATGCGCAGTGTGTGTTTGTTGGGCCAGCCTGCGTCGCCACCACCGGCAGACTCCCCCTGGCTCCTCGCCTGGGCCCAGCCTGGGCCGGCTGCCTCTGCCGCGGGCTGAGCGCAGGAGCAGCCGGGCTCCCCGGAGGTTCGCGCGGCGCGCCGGTCCAGTTTGGGTAGCAGGTCAACAGCAATGTGCAAAGCACAAGCCAGCAGGAACACCACCAAGATGAGCACGCGAAACCTGCGCACCAGGATCATCTTCATGGCCGCGCAGGCCACCGGGCTCGGGGGGGAGGGGGTTCCGGACGCGTGCTCCACCGGCACCCCTCAGCTTGGCACCAAGCCGGCAACGACTCGCGGGTCAACGTCCATTCGGCGTAGAAGCAGCTACCAGCTCAGGGGCTGTTCCCAGACTAGGACGTCGTGGAGGACACCCGCCACCAAAGCACCGGCTCTCCGGGGCATCTCGGGGGGCAGCCAGCGGCCCTCGTCGATGGAGCTGGTGGCAGTGGTGACAGGGAACGCAGAGACGGACTAGGGTCTCCGAGACGGCGACCACACTCATTGGGCGTGTAGGCAGAAGGCGCGGCGGTTCTTCCCGGCCAGGACGCGAGGGATCCGATCCAGAGCGCGGTGCTCCTGTTGGGCCATGCCGGCTGCTGGGCGGGTGACAAGGAGGCTCCTCTGCGCGCTGTCAGGCTGCGGCTGGGACGCTGGACTGAAGAGACGGGGGCGAGAAGGAAAGCGCAAAGGGGGCGCTCAGGGCTAAGCCGCGATCTGGCAGGTGCAGCGGGCCGACCCGGAGCGCAGCGCCGGCACGGCCGAGCTCCAGGAGCCCCGCGCCCGGCCCGCTGATATCCGAGCGCCGCGGAGCCGCCCCCCGCGTCAGCGCCCGCAGATTGGCGGAGCCACGGCCCCGCGAGGCCCTTGCCGGCCCGGCGCTCGCCCGCGTTCCGCTCTCTCCTCCCCTCGGCCGCGCCCCGTGGTGTCACCGCGCCTCCTCCGCGCTGAGCCGGGGGCCGGAGAGGCCTGGCCGGGAAGCCGCAGGCAGCGGGGGCTCCGGCCCTGTGCGCGCGGCTCTCGGCCTGCTCGCCTGCGTCCCCGGAGCTCCGCGCGCCGCCAGCTGCAGCCGGGCGGCTCCTCCCCGGGCGAGAGAGGCCAGAAAGCAGGCCAAGTCCCTCCCCGGAGCCCGCGGGGCGTCTGCGCGGCCAGGCGAGCTCCCCTCCGGGCGGTGTTTTGGCACCTTGGTCCCCGTAGCCCGCTAGGTGGAGGATTAAGGGACGACGTGGCCACGCGGCGGAGAGAACGGCCGGGGAGCGCTTTGGGCCCCAATCCGAGGGGACGACAGAATCGCGGCGAGGCTGCCGGGCCCACCCCACCCCAGGGGACACGCCTGCGCCTTAACCCTGGCTGCGCCGCGCCCGGCCTGGCTGAGTGGCGCGGATGCGCGGGCGGTGGGCGGGGCGCGTTTCGCTGTTTGCGCTCTGGGCTGCTAAATCGGGGTGCACACTTAGAGGAGGTCTGCTTCTACCACGTGGTGCGGCCACGGGGCTTCTGGATCCCCAACCCCTAGTAGGAAATAGGAATCTATGGGAATTTCCGCTTAAAATTCTGGAGAGAGGGTCACATAGATCCTCAGGCTGGGCACACCTCCGGGCTTCAAGCACCTGCAGATTGCCACGGCAGCCCAACCCAGCTGCTGGGTAAAGGACTGAGGGGCGGAGCCTGCGCGCCGGGGAGCCCCTCTTTGTCATGCTCTCCTGGCTGTGCTCCCAGGCCCTCTAATGCTCTCAGTGAGCCTGAGTTCTTTATGCACAGCTTACGTTATTTCTGAAGACTCAACGATGCGTAGCTGACGCTCAGTGGATGCCCACTAGCTGCTTGTTAGGGCAAAAGAGGGTCGCAGCAAGCCGGCTGGTCAGCAAGGGTGCCCCCTAAGCCACTTAGAAAGAGAGAGTTCCTCAGACTCCTGTAACGGGAGCCTGTGCTGGGCTGCAGCTTAGAAAGCCAAGAGTGCAGTGGGCGGGGCCAAAATAGAGGCGCACCCCCAGGAAGGTATGGCTTACACCAGGGAAACTGAGACATTCTGCATTCTTCCTCCCACTCACACAGACAATGAGTTGTGTGTGATATTCCTCCACAGGGCAGAGGCACCAGCTGCTGGACTGAGGAAGAGGGACATCAGTTTGTGGGACTCCCTGTTGGGTCCTGGTCCTGGGCACTTGGCTTACTTCAGCTGTGTGGCTCTCTGGGCCTGCCGTAGGGAAGCAGGATGTAGTAGCCAGTGTAAATCCAATTTATATATATATATATATTTTCTTCCAGCAACACCTGTTGCCGTCTGCTGAGAGAAGCTCAGGCTTCTCTTTTGTTTCTCTGCCCTTCCTCTCCTCAGAAGCAGGCCCTTCACGGAGGGGTCTCGGGAGAGACTTTGCTCTCAGTGCTCCACCCAGAGGTCCCAGCCAGGCCGAGGTGACTCATGCAGAAAAGGTCTCTGAAGGTATAGTTTCCCACCCTTGTCGGTCTGTATATGGTGCTCACACAGGGATTGTTCTGCAGAGGTTCTGGGGCACATCTGAGCAAGGAGGCCTACAGAGCTGGAGCTGAGTGAGGAGTGTGAGGGACTGGAGGAAGCTTGAGGCTGTGACAGTGGGGGAGGGGACCCCCTGGAAGGCCCCACAAGCAACTGCCTAACAGTGAATTGTGTCTCTGGTGAGGCAGGCTATGGGAGGGTAGGGACAGAACTAGAATGGGGCCATCTGCCTAGCTGTTGTTGTGTTGGTGTGGTTTGGCCTCAGAGGGGTGGAGATGGTTCCAGATAGGGGACCAGTTTATAGGGTGAGCAGAAGGGTGTGCCAGAGCCCCGGGACTACTTCTCACGCCTGGAGGCACAGATAGGGCTGGAACCAGGAATGGATTGGGGGTTTCCACTTGTTGTAGGCAGGTTTGGTCCCAGGAATCCAAACCAGTAGAAAAAACTAGAGAGCTCAGAACTGGGTTAGGTCAGAGGGATGGGACCATGTGGGGAATACATCTAGAATAACCCCAAGCAAGAACTCCCGGGGGCCCAACGCATCTTCAGGAAGCCAAACAGCACAGCAGGTCGTTATAAGCAGCAGAAGGAAGGAAAGAAGGAAGGAAGGAAAGACAGACGGAAGAAATAGAGAGGAACAGAGCCTAAGGAAGGAAGTATTATTATGCCCCAAACAAGACCAACACTGTGTGGAGGCTAGGCAGGGGGCAGCATGCAAAGTTAAGCCTACCTTCACTGAGGTTATCTAAAAGAATCTGGCCTCTTCCAAGTGGAGAGAGACAGACAGACACACAGAAGAGGGTATTCTTGGTTCACAGAAACCTCCTCCCACTGAGAGAGACCTTCTCCTGTTGCCAGAGCTTCCCAGGAGCCTGTCGTGTGTAGAAACAGCACAAAATAAAGTGAATTAAATGTGCCAACATTGAGGCGTATTCTAATCTCATGCGGTCATCTGAGAGCATATCCTCATGTCCTGTAGTCATATAGGGCCATATGTTGAGTCCCTGCAGTCATGTGACACATTCTAGTGTCTTACAGGCGTATTTGTCATCTTGTTCTTACTTCCGCATGTGTGGGAGCAGAGAAGTGAGCAGAGTCTGGAGCAACTTTCAGTGGCTGGGAGGTTGAGGGGACATAGACTCTGAACGTAACTCAGGAGCTCACGGACTTCTCTGAAGACGCTTTAATGAACACCTCTCTCCATCACCCATCCCTCCACCAACTTATGTCAAGAAGATCTGCCTGGGAAGACCTGGGTTGTCTGAGACAGTACCTGCCTTCAGCACTCAGAAGGGTGGCTGGGGATGGGGCAGTTTGGGAGGGGCTCAGGGCCCATAAGGATTTTGAAAGGACCACAAGCACTTTGGGGGTTCCAGTGAGCTGGGGTCCTGGCCCTGTGAGCACAAACAAAATCAGAGCAGGACTCTGGAAGGCCCTATCACCGGGGACAGCTAGGAAGCGTGGGCTCAGAAGCCGTCTCTCCACTTCTGCCCCCAGTTGCCTATTGCTCTTGGGACTCCTGGAGTCAGAGGAGATGCTGTGTGTCCTGAAATCTTGGGGAGCTATAAGCCCTGGCTGGCCTTTGTGCAGCCCCACCGCTGACCTCAGCAGCAATGCTGTTTGCAGGTGAATCAAGGTAAAGACTCATGAGAGGCCCAGGCCCAACCAGCAGCTGTCTGCATTGACAAAGAAAGAAGCTGGGTGTGTGTGCTTGCTCAGAATGATGGAGAAGGGCTAAAAAAAAGTTCAGGCAGTGGTTATCTGGGCATGGATAGCACCACAGCACAGGGAAGAGACTTGGTCTAGGAAGCTTCCGTGTACAGTGGGCGGGAGCTGGCCAGCAGGATGGCCTGTCCATGTGCGGAGGGACCCCAGATTCTCCTAGGCTCACTGAGACCAGCCAGCTGTGCGGTGCCAGACATTCCTACCAAACAGGTAGAGGACAGTCCGGATAAGCCCAGGGCTCCTTCCTCGAGAGGGGAGAAGCACAATGCAATCTGAAAGCTGGTCTGTCTCCTGAACTCCCTCCCCTCATCAGGCATGGAGCTGCCCAGCTAGCAGTGGAAAAGGGACCATTGGGCTACACAGCCCTGCACTCATAGGACTCTGGTGTTTCCTTGAAGCTTCCTTACCCACAAGTCTCACAACTATTGGGGAAACAGGTCCTGGTATCAGAATTATCCTGCAAATCTAGTCAAAGTCCCCAGGGGGGAAAAGACCTCAATAGGATCTGTGTCCTCTAGGCTGAGTCTGAGGGACTAGGGGAGGAGGATTCGGGCATGACAGGCAGCTGTCAGGATGGACATGCAAGGCCGTCATCCAGTCCATTGGCTAGCATCTGAGACATCCTTCCTCAGCCACAGTCCAGGGATTCTGAAAAACAGGACTCCTTTGTTTTAAGTAAAAGGAACAAATCCAGAAGCCAAAGAGGGATTGCAGGCGCACAGGCAGTGGCAGCGCCAGGGGGACTGAGGCAGAAAGAGGTTCCAGTACACCCTGAGCTACTGAGACACCCAGGGAAACTCAGCTCAAGAAAACACCATCCCTAACAACCGGGAATCACACAAATATGACAATTGAGAATATTGGCTCCAGCTGGTCGTGGTGGCACATGCCATTAATCCCAGCACTCTGGGAGGCAGAGAGATGGATTGATGTGAGTTGGAGGCCAGCCTGGTCTACAAAGTCCAGTACAGCAAAGGAATACATAGGAAAAGCCCTGTCTCAAAAAGCCCGTCCCAAAATATTGACTTCATTTTATCCATTTTTTTAAATGCTCTAAATACAGGATTTATTCTTCCCCTATTATACAGGAAGTAGTTATAAAAGCTGACCATCTTTGGACCATAATTAAAAAGTCAAGGAATTCCGAAGGGCTGATAAAATTCCACGTACTCACCCAGCTGTGCAGACCCGCACCTGGAAGGTACTCGTGCATTCTGCATGCGCCTGCCTGGAGCATTGGCAGAGCACGTGTGCATGCTGGACAGGTGCACGTGTGTATGTGTGTGCTGGGGTGTACTGCACAGGTGGACACACAAGCCTAGCAGACTCACTTGGCAGGTTCGTGTGACTCTCAGAACCCGAGGCACTGTGATGGTGTTGAGCTTTAGAAAGACTTCCACCTGGAAATTGATATCACAAATAAAAACACAATCTTTAGGCGATAAAAGAATGTGAAAGGGAAATTAGAGCCTATTTAAAAATGTGCACAGACAGGAGCAGAATCCATTAAAATCTGTAAGAAGCTGCTGCAGAGGGACTCAGAGGAAGAGGGGGAAGGCAGGGGAAGGGCTTCATTTATTAGAAGTGATAATGACTCCAAATGAAGGGACTGAGCTTTCAGCCCGAGAAGGTAGAAAAAGAGCAGTAAAATATGCCCAGACAGAGAAGGGATGGATTTACACAGAACGAATGGAAATGAAACAAAGGAATGGAAACAGTGGTAGGGTTGGTTAGAAAAGTGAAGGTCAAGGCTGGAGAAATGGTTTAGCTGTTAAAGGCTACACTCACAACCAAAACACAGAAAAGGGGGGGGGGGCGGGGGCTGTCAAGATGGCTCACTGAGTAAAGGCGCATGTTGCCAAGCTTGGGACCCGTGTTGTAGAAGGCGAGAACCAGCTTTGACGACTTGTTCTCTGTCCTCCGCTCACCATGCATTGCGAATGCACAAGCTCTCACACCTTAAGAAAAATGCAATTAATTTTAAGTGAAGGCTGTTCAGGTGGTATACACCTGCAGTCCCAGCCCTGGGAGGACAGAATCAGGAGGGTCAGGAGTTCAAAGTCATCCTTGGCCACACTGAGAGTGGGAAGCTAGCAGGGGCCTCAGAAAACAAGAGCAAAGGAGTGGAGAGCAGTGGAGGCTCATTGTGTCAGGATTCTGTACCGGGCCCAGGTGGGAGAAGCCAGATGCCTCACTTGATTCACAGAACAAAGAGAACACCTGATATTCAATGAGGCCTGAGGTCTCGCTGACAGCCAGTGCCCAGCGAACAGGAACACAGGACCATCTTCCTGTGGCTAAGGCCTGTGAACCCCTGGGTGCTTCATGGGGAAGAGCTACAGGAACACACACCAGACATGCCCCTGCCCCTCAAGAAGTTTTGACAGAAAGCCTCTGAGGGTGATCTTGACTGCAGGTCCCGATCCTTCCCCAGTGGGACCTGGTGCCTCAGATACACCAGGCAAGCACAGCAGCGCTGAGCTCACCCACAAACAGTAAACACTTCTGTTTTGAGACAAGGCCTTTCTATGTGGCCCAGGCTGACCTGAAACTTGCAGGTTTCCTCCTGCCTCAGCCGCCACAGTGCTGCAATGGCAGGTGTGTGTCACCCCTCCTGGCCCCCAAGACCACCTTTGCCGCTTTTGATGCTTCTTTGCATGCTTCCTTCTTTGTCCTTGCCCTGGAAGAGCCAGTTATGGTTCCTCCCGGCTGTCTTCCCTTATTTGTGTCAGGCCTGCTGCTCTGCTGGGCGCTGGACTCCAATGGTGCCTCCATACATCCAAGGCTGAGCTCTTGTCTGCACGGCGCCTCCCATGCACCACTGGCGCAGGGCTCACTTAGCCACAAAGCCATGCTTGATGAAAGCCCTGTGAACTCAGTTTCCAGAACAAGTCAGCACTCCTCACCAACTCCACTGTGCATGGCCACCGCCCACCCGGGGCAATGACAGCAGCCACTGAATCAGCCTCCTGGGTTTCATCAGGCCCCAACCAGGCCCATCACTCCTGCATGTAGCTGGCCATCTCAGGGAGATGAACTGAACAGGCTAATGCTCTGAGCTCTGCCCTTTATCTCCTTCTCGGAGTGAAATGTTTGCTTGTGTCTCCGGGAACACCGTACCTTCCCAAACTACTTGCCTTTCTCTCCTCTCCACTGGGCGGTCAGGCTCCTACCCCAGGACCTTTGCATTGCCTACTGGAAGCAGCTTTTCTGAACATAGCAGCTGCCAAATGCCACATTTTACCAAAAGGGACAGTCAAGAGTCCTCAGGACATTCTAGGAATATATGGCCTTTGTTGGTGAGTGCAGGGCATGGTGGGTAATGCCTGGTCGTCCGTGTGAAGAAGGGGAGGTAGGGGCAATTAGGTTCTGGGATGTGTGTTGTGTATTAGGGGTGTGAGGGTTCAGTGACCAGGAAACCAGCTGGTTTCTGCTTGACTACTATGCCTCCAACTGTGTGTTTGTGTGTGTGTGTGTGTGTGTATGTGTGACACGAATGTATGCATGTCAAGGCCAGAGGTCAACCTTATGTACCATCCCTTTGTTTTTGTGAGACATGGTCTCACCTTGGCCTGGAACTGGTCAGCCAGGCTAGACCCAGCCAGCAAGCCCCAGGGATCTGCCTGTTTCTGCTCTCTTGGCTTTAGCATTACAAGCATGCCTTAGTCACTTTTTTAAATGTGAATGCTGGGGCTTGAACTCAAGTACTCATGCTTGTAAGGCTGGCACTTCACCGGCTGAGCCGCCCCCGCTGGTGGATGAGGGTGCAGTGGCCACAGCAGCATTGCTGGTCTGGCTCTGTCTGCCTTGAGCTCCAAGCAGGAGGCCTCACTCTGACCGCCAAGGGCCCTTCCCTTGTCTTGCGGGAACTGACCAAAGGCCCCTCCATGCTCAGGAGACACTCTAGCCAGAGCTGGGTCGGGCAAGGAGGACAAGGCAGAGCAGGGCAGAGGAGCCCTGTGGCCTTGAATTACCAAGGAAGGTGGAAAGGTGGGCGGCTCCTGGTGGGAAGAGACACAGGCCTTGTAACTCAGCTCTGCTGGCCAGGCCTTGCCTATATCCACCCATAGACATGACATCATGTCATTTTATTTTTAGGGCCCCAATTCCTACTGGGATGTGCTTTGCTATCTTTGCTCTCCTGATGTGCTGGAGGAGACAATGAAGATGAGTAAAACCCTTCAGGCACTGGTCAAAATGGCATTGGGAAGGTTGCCAAAGCTGAAAAAGGTCCTGGCTAGTTGGGGAACATGACACCCCTGGAACATACTGGGCCCCTGTAAGTGATAATGAGCATGAGATGCAGCTCTTAACCTTGGTGTTTCTTCCTTTGAAAGAAAGCTATTGTCCTTCATGCCACGGTGTAGGCTGAGGCATGGCCATCACATCATTGCTCACCGGAAAACTCAGGGGCCTCTGGGCAGTCGGGGCTTCTGCCTGGTCCCACACTGGGCCTCCTGAGGTCAGGGCTGGAGCTGGACACCGAAGCCTCACAACCATGCATGCTGCCCACCTTGTTACTGGAGTTATGAGAGTGAGGGGATAGATTCAATGTAGCTGCTTTGAGGTGAGCAAAGAGAGCCAGTGACCCCCAACTCCATCTTTGGGGTCCTAAGGTGAGGGCCACATTTAAATAGAGGGGAAGAGGTATACCTTGCCAAACAGTGCTGATCAAAGTGTGGTTCTGTCAATCATCACTGTCTCTGCTCTATCCCCTTCCAAGGTGATCTATCAAACCGTTCAAACTGCACAAAATCTCTTTAGGAGACAGACTCCCTTCCGGCTGGCCCAGGCTTCAGCCTTTTCCTTCTCCCAGTATGAAAGTCCTGGGGGAAATTCCATCACCTTGGCATCCATTGTTTCAATAACGTGATAGCCAAAAGGGTGGACAGATGTGGTTATAGCATCCATGCTTAGGTTCAGTTGGGCTTTCCTGTACTCAGCTTCCCAGGCGACAGCTGGGCTAGTGCTCTCACCCACAGCTGTGGGGGGTCCAATGTCCATTACAAAGTGGAACACTCCAGCTCTGAGGCGCCAGGTGTACCTGGTGAATGCCCAGTAACCAGTCTGCTTCTTACCTCCTTCCATAGAGTGGAGCCCACAGACTGCTCCCGCAAGGGCATATTTCCAACATCAGCCAAGGGCCCAGTCCTGGGCTAGACTTCCCAGTGAGCAGATGCTGAATTGGAAGTACTGGAGAGGAGGGGAGGCATGTGAGGACTAAGTCCTGAGGTTGGAGAGACTCAGCAGAGAGTCTCTCCTGGATGTGTCGCCAGCCTGCAACAGAACAACTGGCATCTCTGAGGAGCAGGTGGGGACCCTCGGGTTGGCCCAGCAGGTATCGGAGGCAGCAGTTCTCATGGACACCTGTGCCCAGCTGCTGGGGCTCCTGGTGCTGCCTCAACCTCACTACGGGTCTAGTGTGGCATAGCAGGGACCCAAGACCGCAGCATTGAGATTGATACGAGAAGCCAGTTGGCAGAGAAAGAATGGGAGCCTTTCCTCACAAGGGCTTCATACAACAAATAGCATGCTTAGGCCAGTTTGCAAAGGAAGTCTGGAAGGCCTTTGTCACCCGGGCTTCATGAATTATTAGAGCACATCCAAGATGAAGACAGATGCCATGGAATTAGCCTATCACAGCCTACGGCTTTGGGGGATTTTCCCTTCACTTAATAGCCCACTTCCGTTGTAGGGAGCACTTTTCCTTTCTTAATAATTTTTTCCCCTCTATTTATAACTGTGAGCCTCTGGTATAATTCTTTGTCCTGGGACCTAAGAGACTGGAATCATGTGCCCTCTGGACTTAACTGGCCAGACAGTAAGCATATTTTCCTCTCCCTCCCTCTCTCTCTCATCAGCTAAAAGCTTTCCTTGGCAGCCTGAGCTTTCTCGTGCCCGACTCTGACCTTTGTGTCTAACTTAAAAAGCTCTCAGCCTTGTATCTCCTCTCATCAAGCCGCAAGAATTGCACTTCTCTTCCCTGTTGTTTTGCCCCCAGACTCTAATAAAATTGTCCTGGAGGTCCCTGCCTGAATTATTTCATTAAGAAGACTAAGAACCCCAAAGGGAACGCCACTTCCTGGGCAATGTCAGCAGCTTGTGAAAGCATCCTCTTTCCTGTAAACACACAAAGAGACACCTCCAGATCCAAATAGAGAAACATGTAAAGAGCATTGGGGGGTGCCACTGAATCTTCCAGAAGCTGTAGCCCACAGCACAGAGGGTCGGAGTGTGTGGGTGGAGAGCCAAGGATGGAAGAAGTTGTCATGAAGGTTTCTGTCTTCCTTAACAGGTAGATTCTAGTGACTTCTAATGCCTGCTAACTGGCCAGGAGACCCAAAATGGCTAAAACTTGCAAAACATTTTTAATCCCAAGTTGCTCAGCATGCTATTCCTTCCCTGCCCCAGGCACCAGCCTCACCCCAGGAGGAGGCATTTGGTAAAATTAAAAGTCATTCGATACATACTATTTTATGCATGAATGCAATCCGAAGGTTTGGTGATTAGAGTGGGGAATGCAAATATCAGACAAATGAGACTGAATATTTAGAAGCAAATGTGGAATTCGAGCGGGTGAGTAAATCTCGGGCACCGCATCTGCGCCCTCGGTGTCAGGCCTGAAGCTCGCACAGGTATCCTGTGTGCAGGGAGCAGGTTCCACTCAACAGTAGCTTCTTCCTCTTTTCTCGTGGGGTGGATGTGCTGCCAGGTGAGGGGAGAGACGGCCCAGCTGCAGGCCCTTCCTGCTTTCCTCCCCTCCAAGCCCTGAAAACATTCCCCTCTTGAGGTCAAGAATCATGACCTCCCACTAGGAGAACCTGCTTTTACCAGTACTCCCTCGACCCCGGAGAAAACAAGCAACTGTGTGCTTGAAACAATCCCTCTTTCCTGGGCCCTAGAGGATCGGGAGGTGGACACAGCTTCTAGCGCCTGCGTGTGTCTGATATCAAATGCCTGGGTGTGCACAATTCTGTTATTCATCATCAGAGAGCAAATCCCACAATTGATCAGCACGGCACAGATGCTTTAGTGCCAAAGAGGGGACCAGGCACTGTCACTGGAATACTGCAGGGTGTGAAATTATTGCACATAGATAAATTCTGCAAACAGCTGCCTGCAATAGCATTTACGTTGGAAAGTGTGCACGGGGTCATTATCCGGGGTTTTATAGGCCATTCCTTGGCTCAGCCCCAGGGCTGCTTATGGCTTTGTAGAAAGGCAACGTCTCACTTTATGAGTGACAGATGGAGTTTATCACACCTTGCATGATTGTTCATGAAGATGGAGCTGTGGGACCCCAGTGGGTGGGACGAGTGTGTGCCTGTGGGCAAAGCTGTTCTAGCCAGAGAGGGGACCCTGCTCTTGCTCCAACTGTCCTACTGGCTCAGTGAGTCACCGTCATGGCCACTGTGCCTCAGGCTTGCTTAGCTCTGGGGAAGGCCAGTCTCGACTATGCCTCTGAACTGGCTTCATCATGTTCCATCTCTTTGGCTCTAAGGTACCTATATGGATTTCCTTGCCCAGGACTTACTCTTCTAGAAGGACAGAGGCCTGAGTACCCACTCAGGCCTCACAGAGCAGTAAAGGCCTCCGTCCCCTCTGCTGCCTCACTCTGGCTGGACACAGACTGAACAGTCCTCCTTTGGGCCCAGGATAACAGCTGCTCAGATCTGCCTGCCTGGTGCAGCTTTGTGGCTCTCTCAACAGAATTTGGAAAGCACGTTCAATGTGCTTGACTCAAATAGTCAACAGCTTCAATTCCACTGCAAGCTATAGCTCCTGTTGCTCCTCTGCCCCAAAGGCTCAAGGAAAGATGGTGTGGGAAGTGGGGGCTGGGCCTTAGTTGACAGAGTGTGTGCCTAGCTTGCACAAAACCCTGGGTTCCGTCTAAGCAGATTGGTGAACAGAGATAGAGGTGGAGACAGGAGGATCAGAAGTTCAAGTCATCCTGAATTATATAATGTACTAGAGCCATCCTGGGACACGTGAGACCATTTTACAAACAGACAGACAGACAGACAGACAAGAGCACGCTGGAGAGAGTCAGCAGTTAAGAGTGTCTGTTGCTTTTGCAGAGGGCTTAGATTCAGTTTCCAACACCCACATAGTAGTTCACAACTGTCTATAAAGTCACTCCAATTATACAGAAGCCAGAATTCTCTTCTGACCTCTGTGGGCTACAGACAGATATGTGGTGCACATACACACATGCAGGCCAAACCCTCAGACACATGAAATAAAGAACTCTTAATTTAAAAAGGCAGCTGGGCAGACATCAAGCTGAGCAGGCCACAGCCACACTCTCATGTTGACTCTGCCACTGAGGCTCCTGAGAACCCCTAAGCCTCCCCGAGCCTGCACGCATGGAGGCCTTTCTCCTTGTCCCTCTGGGTGCTGCTGCACCAAGCTGCGGCCCTCTGAGATGGTCTGAACCGTCCGCACTCTTTTCAAGGTCAATGGTGTTCTCCCACTGAGGCACTATGGCTGACTTAGTTTCGTCAATGGACCTGGGTGACCCCAGGGCTGTGGGGTGTCAGGTGTGCTTTAGAAAACACCCTGGCTGTCATGCAGGTGATCTGAAAGATCCAGAGCTTCTGCCATTGCCACAGGGATGAAGCGTTGTTTGGCCCCTTGCTGGAAAAGGTGTTCCTTCTCCCAGCTCTGACTGCCTCTCTAGTCCAGCCCCACCAGCATCATTTCCTATCTGCAGCCCCAATAATGAGATCCCATGGATCTGTGGACTCTGGGTCCTGATTGAGATTGGGGGTCATGTGGCTATGTAGCAGAACATCTGGGTCCTCACATCACAGCAGGACCCAGCCAGGCAGCTCATTCCCACCACAGGCTGCAGGATGAAGCTGCTCAGAGCTGTCGGGACCTCAGGGTTGAGAACATGCTGCTTCATTTTTGTCAACTTGACTCAAACCTAGCCATGCCTGGGAAGAAGGAGTATCAGCTCAGGAACTGCCTTTATCATATTGGCCTGGGAGGCAATTTTGTCAATGTGGGAGGGCCCAGCCCTTTGTGGGTGGTGCCACTCCTGGGCAGGTGGTCTTGGGCTATATAAGAAAGGGATCCCAGCAGGGTAGTAAGCAGCATGCCTCCAGGGGTCAGCTTCACGTCTGCCCTGTGCTCCTGTCCTGCTTTCCCTCAGTGACCCGCTGCGACCTGTAGGCTGCAGTGAGCCTTCTCCCCCCCTCTCCCGGGTTGTTTCTGGCCACTGTTTGTCACAGCATCGGGAAACGAGCCAAGCAAGGACAGAACGCCCAGAGTCCAGCGGTGCCCTGAAACTCCGGGAGGGAAATCCTGAGAGTTGCTCTTGATTGTAAACTTAGTGGGATTTAGAATCCTTACGGAAACAATCTCTGGGCGTGTCTCGGAGGGAGTGTCTAGGCTGGGTAAATTGAGGTGGAAGACCCACCATAAATGTAGGTGACGGTATCCCATGGGCTGGGGTCCTGGGCTGAAGGAGGAAGCAAGCTGAGCCTGCTGAGGAACGGCAGCACCCCTCTCTCTCTGCTTCCTGACTGTGAATGCAACGTGACCTGCCGCCTCACGCTCCTGCTGCCATGACTTCCCACCAGGACAGACTGTGTGCCCTCAGACTGTGAGCCTAGCCATGTGCACTTATGAAGCCATCACCCGAGATATTCTAGGGCCCCACATGCCTATCTTGGTTTGAAGTTCTGTCACAGATCTGGCTGGGCTCTTCCTAATTCACAGAGCGCTGAGTGCCTTGGATGCCCAGTTGCCCCTGAAAGGTTGGTGGGGGGATGTCCCATGAGCTGCAAAATGCTTTCTTACGGATTTCTTCAGCCTTGTGGCACACATCAAGTCCTTTTCTAAGCAAGGCCCCTGGCTTCTGGTGGGCCAGCCGTCCTGAGGCTTCAGGAAGCTGTGAGGATGGAGAACAGCTGAACCTTTGCAGTGCTCCGTAGTCTCCTGAGCCTAGTCAAATGAGCAGCTCACAGTACAGGGGCAGCGACCTGCTTTCCCTGGGCCCAAGACTCCTGGGTTGTTGGGGATGAAGCAGGGTCTCTTCCAACCGTTTATTGGGATTGAGGGGGTTTCTGAGGAGACAGCCAGGATGGTCTTCTGCAGGTTGAGAATGGTGTTCCCTACTGAGAGACCCCGAAGGAGGAGGCTAGCTGGAGTCTGTTATTATAGTTATTAAAGTCAGCCTTTACCTCCTAACAAATCGGGCTTGGCCACTTGTCCCCAGTAGGGCAAATGAAGACACAGTTAATAGTGAAAAGCAGACAAAAGAGATTAATTCAATGTAGCCACATTGGGAAGAGAAACCAATGGGCCCCGTGCTATCCCATCGTACAAATCCAGCTTCAGGGTCTGGGAATGAGGTTTAAGTTCAAAAGAGCAAAAGGTAGGCATAGCTAAGCCGCCCTGGTCACCATTACCTCAGCTCCAGTCTCTTCTACAAGGTGGCCTGGGAAGTTTTCTGAACTGTGTGAAAGCTCTTTCCTAGAGATAAGTTTCCCCCTCTGGTTGCTACCAGGCCTCAAAAGCCATTCTCCTTTTTCTTTCAATGTGAGACTCCTAGGGAAATGCCGATCCCTCAGGCAAATTGTTTCAATAGTCTGGTAGCCAAAGGGAGGGACACTAGTGTCCCTTTAGGATGCCTTCATTTGGTAATGTTAGACACTTTCTCCCTGTCCCAGACTCTAACTCTCTGCGGGCCGAGGCATCCCTATCGTGGGTCCAAGGATGTGCTGGGATCAGTCAGCCAATGGCAGCATTCTTTATAAAAGATACAGAGCCTGAGAACAAACAGGCTAAGCAGACAGGGGTGTGAGGACCACTCTCAGGGACCCAGCCCCCACGGAGGCAGCCCAGACTCCACCTGACCAATGTTGCTCCAGTGGCAGAGCCTCAAGGGACCCCTCAGCAGACTACTGGGTCCCATGTCTGTCCTCACTGCTGGACCATCCTTACGCATAGACACCCACAGCACTGTGGCCTGGCACATCCGACTGCAGGTGTAGAGATTTAAATAGCATCCAGAGAGGTCACAGTCTAGACTCTAAGTACTTCGTAATGAGAAATAGGAACCTGAGGACAAGAGTGACTTGGGCACCCATGGTATTGTCGGGTGACACACACTTTCCAAATGGCTCTGCTTCCACAGATCCTAGCCCTCTGACCTGTATTTGATTCTGTGTCCCTTCCAACAGGCTTGCAGGACAGACAAGGAACTCAGCATCCCATAACAAAGCTTCTGCCTGTCTGGGATACAAGAAAGATCTGAAATGCCTCCGTTCCCCAAATCTGGAGAGGGCAGCTAAGGACAGATGTTACTGGTAGAGGAACTCACTCCCGAATCTCAGGGAATTGATCCCCAAACATGCCATTTACACAGCCTCCACCCCTCCCATGGTCCCAGCATTGGACCTCAGTGCTGCCCTGTGGCCATGGGCACCCTACAGAAGGAGGAACCAAGCTGCAAACCAGAGCCTGGAGCCATAGCGAACCCATCAACTTTAGAGTGTTTTTAGTCTTACCGAATCAAGAACAAAGCAAGAATGTGGATTGCGGCCAGGGCTGTTTTAGATGCCGGTGGAGCCAGCTGGATGTGAAGGCAAAAGCTATTTTCTGAAATGAGTGATTGTGAAGGTAGTGGAATGGTTCTGATGACCCCAGGCATCGTGCTGTCCTTCCACGCCGTGTGAGCGGCTGAGCCTCTGCTGTCCATCTTTCTTGTCCAACTGCCTGTGCTCATGGCCCGTGTGCCACAGCGGGGAAAGAGTGTGAAGAGCTGTGGGAGTCAGGGATGGTGGTACACAACTGTAATCCTAGCACTTGGGGCTGAGGCAGGAAGATCGGGAGAGTTCAAGGTCAACCCGGGCTACTTAGCAAGCCCCTGCCTCAAAATATTCCCCTCTAGGAAAGAAAAAAAATGTAGAAAGAACACACTGCCCTAATTCCATCCCCAAGACTCCACATGTCTAGTAGTCAATAGAACAGAAAGTGACTTTCCCGAGAAGCCATGCTCTGTCCTCTTGCACTGTATAAAAATAAACAAGGTGTCAAGGGGCTGGGGCTATAGCTCAGTTGGCAAAACAGCCCTTTTTACAAAGCCCTTGGATTCCATTCCCAGCAAACTGGGTATGGCGGTGCATGCTTTTGATCTCAACTCTCAGAAGGTACAGGAAGGAGGATCAGACATTTGAGGTCATCCTAGGCTATACTGAGTTAGAGGCCAGCCTGGGCTACATGAGACCCCGTTTCAGCAATCATAAACAAACGAAAAGCAAAACAAAAAACAAAAATAAAATCTCAAGGGGTTCAAAAGCTTAGAGTAGTGAACGGTGTGAGCCTGGGCTCTTTTCAGGTGAGGAAACCCAAAGGGACTTCCTTGAGGGAACTCTTAAAAACAAAATTCCTAGGCTACTCCCGGGGCATCTGGGCAATTTAAGGAGCCACTGGGTTATGCCCTATCCCATTTCCTGCCCACTTCCCAGCTGCCCAGATGTTTCTGAGACACATCAAATGAGACATTCCCCTCAGGGGTTAAAGCAGCCTCCTTAGAGTGTTAGTGTTACTGATGGGTCTTTTCTGTAAGTTTCTCTTTTGTTAATACTTTCCATTAAATTAGTTGAGATGTCAGGCCCAAGGCAATTTGACTCCAACTTGAAAGCTGTTAACGCCATGTCCAGTGTCTAGCTGCCCTCTAGCTGGTAACTCTCAACCAAGTAGCCAGCAGGACAGCTGTACGGCAGCCCGTATGATAGCTTTGAATACTTCACAGGCACCTTGGTGAAGCTACAGTGCAACCACAGCCGCTTGCTGTTGAAGCACAGCTCCAGCTCCAGATGATACTGCCCCAGCCATGACTGGTTCGAACAGCTTACACTCACTCAGCCTTTTGCCCTTATAAGCCTCCCAGGTCTCTAGCAGCCATTCTCACCCACACCAAAGGAGGAGCGTGACTCCTGGTGCCCAGCCGAAGGCTGTGTGGTTGGTACTTCATTTGCAGGTAGGACTTCTGTAGGCTGTTGGCTCAGTTTTTCAAGTCAACCAGAAGACACTGCCCTGGGCTTCCCTGTAGGATTGTAACTTAGGCAGTGGTCTTTTCTGGTGGGCTTTCAATCTTTATCGCTCCTGGAGTGGGCTGAGCTGGTAGCACAGAGAGAAAACAGTGAAACAGCAACAGAGGCAGGACTGAGAGAATGGCCAGGGAGCTTGAAAGATACCGTGAGTGGTGGTGGAAATAGACAGTGAGAGAGGGCAGAGAGCCAAGCCTGGGGAAGGATGGGTGGCTATGAACAGCTGGAGATAAAAGCTACAGACCACAGTGTCTGGGAGAGTGCCAAAAAGATGTCAAGGCTTAGGAGCCAAAGGCTGAGGGTCCCAGCCCTCAAGGCCTATTTTGGCAGCCGTGATACCAGGGGATGCTGCTTGCTACTGCTGTTCACTGCTGCTGGAAGCTGCCAAGTGCCAGGGTGACTAGTGGTTAAAGCCCAGAGAAATAAGCTTCCAGCTTGAGCACCTAGAAGCCCATGGCTCCTGAAGCTGGGAGAAATGAGCTCCTGCTTCTCAGGGTTTGGAGCTGTGCATTAGTCAGGGTTCTCTAGAGGGAAAGAACAATAGATTGTGGACTTACTAGACAGGCTTTCATGATACAGGCTGGGAAGTCAACAATGGCTTGACTGCATGCCAGAGAGGCTAAGAAACTGGCAGTTGCTAAGATGCCTTAGTAGTTCCCCTGATCTGGAGAAATCCTAGAAGATTCCTGGGGAGCTACTGGTCTTTAGCTTATATTGCAAGGCAAAAGACTTTGGATTCTGATGTTAGTGGAGATCTATGGCCGTACTTCCCCAAATACACCCATTCTCATTTGATGTCAGCCAAGGATGACAGCTGCAGAAACAGCAGCACAGATGCACTCATCAGCCAGAGCAAAGGTGGGCAGGCCAAAAATAACATTCTTTCCCCTCAGACCTCTTCATATCTGGGTCACTGGTGGAAGCTGCCGCCTACTCTAATGAAGAGTCTTCCTCCCTCATCTAAAGCTTCTGGGAAATATTCTGCCAGCTATTTCTGGGAAAAAAACCCACACAGATATGCATCCCTTAGTTACAAATCCAATCAAGTTTACAAACAAAATTAAGGGTCACAGAGCTGTGAGTCTCTGGCTCTGCTGGTATTTGGGTACTTGAAGGCCCTGAACTTCCAGCCCTGGGAGAGCTCCTCCTCATCTACCCACAATCCCTCTGTGGCTAGATGAGGACTCCAGAGAGCATATTAATGGCATTGCTGGCAAGAAAAGGGACTACCATCCTGCATTTGCTGTCTGCAGCCTCGGTGGTTCTTTGTGCTCATGGGGCACGTGTTATTACCAAAGGACTTGGAGAGCCCCATCCCGAAGCAGCAGCTTCAGTTCCAGTTTTAGTGAATGTGTGACATCCACAGGTACCATGGTAGCAGCCATGACCATCTTCCTTCATGAGACCCTCAAGACCCACCCTGTTAGCCTTCTGTCATTGAAGGAGGGGTTGGGAGGATCATCACACCTCACTTAAGATTCTAGCTACTCCCTTCTGTAGCCCCCTCCTTGCTCTGTATAATTCTGAGTCAGATGCCTAAGGACTGTTAGAGTATATAGAAGGTGGAAGATTAGCAAGAGGAAGAACTCTGTCCATGAAGCCGTGCAGAAGTCTTATTCCATACCGAGGTGACGGTTTCCAGTGCTATGGCTGTTTTGTGGTCGCCCACACTCCTGTAGGTGATCCCTCAACCATGCTCAATAAATCATCTCAGTGAACTCGTTGCTCATCGTGTTGGACTTGGGTGGAATCCATGCTGCTCTGTCGTTAGTACCCTGCTTGGGGTAAGAAGGTGCTCATTGGCCTCTCCCAGGAAAGGCTCACACTCCACCCAGTTCTGTGGATTTATCCGTCACCTGTCTCCATTTTCCCTCAGCCCAACTTTAGGCCCCCATCCCTGGAACACCATGCAAGGTTGGATGTTCAGGATTCACAGCCACAGAGCGTGCACAGGACAGCTCCATGGAGCTTGAGTAAGTCAAGAATGATGCTACCTGCCACCATCATAGTGGGCAGGGGCAAACCTGCTCCTGGAGGACAAGAGAGAGGCCGCAGGGGACCTTTGGGTTTGCCACCAAAGGCTGCCAGGGAGGCACCAACCTTGACGTACCTTAACGTCTTCTTCTCTCCTCTCCCCTAGGCTGGCTGACCTTCAGCCGCTGGGTGAAGGTCTCTGTGCTCCCTCGGTGCTCCTTTCTGCTGTGGATACACACTTGCCTCTCTCTGCTCCTCTTTGATTCCAGCTGATTCGCTGACATGCTTCCTATCACCATAGCACAACCAAAGTTTCTGCACAAGGGTGGTTTGGGGAAACGACTTCTTGTCCCAATCAAATAGAACCACAGGGAACCACCCAACTGCCACTTCCTGTTGTTGTGTCCTCACTGGTCATGGAGTTCCTGGCAGGCTGGAAAGGTCACTCAGGGGGTGTGGTGGGCTCTGCTCCAGTCAGGGTTATGCCCGCTGGTGAAGGTGGTTAGCTGTGTTAGCTTGCAGAACACGTGCAGCAGACAACAGCCCCTCAAGGGCCACAGGTTCCCCCCATTCCTCATCTCCTGGCCAGTAGTGATGAGCTGACTTTTTATTGGGTACCTCAGTAGATGTCTTTGTCCTCAGAGGGATTGGATAGGGCTGAAGGGACCCAGCTCAGCTCTGGGTTACAGCCTGGGTGGCTCAGAGCTGGGGTGATGAGGGCAGCCATCTGCCGAGGAGACACATAGCCCACAACCTAACCTACCTGCCTCCCTACTGAACTGACACCAGTTTTAAAGCCTGGCTTAGGTACCTTTGAGAAATCTGTTTAGAGCTGAGAGTGACCAGAGTACCTGAGACCTCCGCATGCGTGGTTCCCCAGGATCCTGAAAAGCAGGGAGTGTCATGATGGGCTCCCAGCCCAGTCGTGATCTAGAGTGAGGACACTGCTGTGGAATGGACTCCTCTGAGCAACGCAGCCGTTGTCGTCATCAGATCGGCTCCTATTGCAGGAGTTTGTTACAGTCTGGCCTATGGACTGTTGACATTCCATCACAGGAGGGCACAGAGGACGTGGGGAGAGCCACTGGGCCTTCGCCTATGGTCCAGCTACTGTCCACCATTCCTACCCAATCCTACTTGAACTGTGGGAGAAGTTAGAGAATAGAAGCTAGGGAGCTGCAGTTATGTGGCTACAGGAAAGCCATCACTTGGGGTGCGGTGATTTGAATGAGAATGGCCCTTATAAGCTCATATATTTGAATGCTTGGTCCCCAGTGGTGGAACTGTTTAGGGAGGACCAGGAGGTGTGGCCTTATTGGAAGAGGTGTGTCACTGGGGGGTAGGCTTTGAGGTTTCAGAAGCCCATGGAATTTCCCTAGTTCCCTCTCTTTCTCCTTCTCCCTCCCCCTCTTTTCTCTCCCTCTCCTTTCCCCTTTCCGGTCTCTGTTGTTGTGTCAAGCTGTGAGCTTACAGCTACTGTTCTAGTGCCATGTCTGCTAGCTGCCATGCTCTCTGCCACAATGGGCTCTTCACTCAGACTCGCAACCCTCTGGAACTGTAAGCCCCAAGTTCAAAGCTCCTTTCTATGCTGCTTTGGTCATGGAAGTAGAAAGGTACTGATGACACAGGGTGAAGACTTTCTAGTGCAGCTGCTTTGGGGTCACCCACTTTGCAGCCAGTAACCCCTTGCTGATGCTCTGTGAGCCTGGTGATCTCACTAGTTCCCTAAGGTGAACTTTAGTGAAACTGTACCTTGGTTCATCCCTGAGAGCTTATAAGGAGGCAGTGAACATTGTTTAAATCTTCTCTGGAAAGATTCTCTAAACAGAGTCAATATTGTGTGCACGTGTGCACATGTGTATGGATGTGAGTGTGTGTGCAATGTGTACACATGCATATAGAGGCCAGAGGTAAGTTTCAGGTACTGTTCCCTAGGGCAGCAACTTACCTTGTTCCACTAGGACGTGGGCCTGCCAGTTAGCCAAGGCTGGCTGGCCAGAGAGCACAGGGATCATTCTGTTTATATCTCCTCCTTGCTCAGCTTTGTATGTGTGTGCTGGAGTCCAGCCTCTGACAGGGCAAGCTCTTCAGGGACTGGGTCACCTCTGCAGCTTGTCCTGCTACTGTCTTCAAGGCACCCTGGCTTTCTGAGCCTTGGCTGTGGTTGTGGGGCAGTACTGTTTCCTCCGCTCCTGTCTGGACTCACTGCTCTTCCCTTCAGTTGGGGATCAGGAAGCTGCCACAGCCATGGCCTCCAAAGACACTGAACGATGCCCGAGAGACAGAGGTGGTGATTCAACAAACTGGAATTGAATTCACCAGCCTTAAGGTTGAAGTTGGCTGACTTGGTCGGAGGAACAAAGGAGAAAAAAATGTAAAAGTGAAAGGATCCACTAACTAACTATCCATGCCAACTAACACCCTGAGAATCACCACAAGAGAAATGCCTAGCAGTGAAGGCTCCAAGAGGAGGGATCTGCTCTAGATGACAATTACAGTGAAACATTGACGTGCACAGTCCTTCTGGGATTAGGCATACTATTTCCATCAGTTCTGATCAGCACAGAGCTGAAGTCACTATTACCGACGCCTACACCTCTGTTTTAATAAATGGACTTAATCAATTGTTTAGAAAGCACAAAGGAAGAGCACGCTGAGCAGTGTGGACAAGTGTGCAAGCCTGGATATCATATGAGCACACTATTGTCCAACGTTATTTCACGTCCATGCCTCATGAGGAACCAGGAGAACCCACACAACCTGTTCCCATGGCTGTGAACCTTTGCAGTGAGGTCATTCACAGCTCCCTCCATGGTGATGGTGGAAGGTACCACTAAGGACCGGCCTGAGACTTTCTGGGCAACAATCTTGTGTCTACATGGCATTGTATCATGAATCCTGTAGTTTGAATGAAATGGCCCCCTCTAAGCTCATACGGGGTGGAGCTATTAGGAGGTGCGGCCTTGTTGGAGAATTTACGTCAGTGGGGTGGAGTTTAAGGTTTCAGAAACTCAAGCCAGGTCCAGTATCTCACTCTCTCTTCCTGCTGCCCACCCATCCAGATGGAGAGCTCTCAGCTCCCTCTCCAACACCATGTCTGCCTGCATGCTGCCATGCTTCCCACTATGAAGATAACAGTCTAAGCCTCTGAACTGTAAGCCAGCCCCTACTAAATGTTTCCTTTATAAGAGCTGCTGTGGTCATGGCGTCTCTTCACAGCCATAGACCGTGGTCATGGCATCTCTTCACAGCCATAGACGTTTGACTAAGACAGATTCCAACTCTTTCCCACGCTCTTAGAGCCTCTTGAGTTTTCAAGGGCAGCCAGTCAAGAGGTTTCCCCTTCCTGGGGCTTAGAGAAGAGAAGACAGGCACTCTGGGTGTCAGGGAGTGGCTCAGGCCGACACACTGCAACACACGTGTGTTTACATACACAGGCATACATAGGTACACTCTACACTATTCATAGCTAGAGTAAGCACGTGCCCAAAAGAGACCCTCCAAGTGTCTTCTGTGTTCCCCGTCTGCCTCCTGCAGAGGAGTGTGGTGATCTCCTTGTGATGGAATTGTGAACAACACTCAGGTGCTTGGGTAGGCAGGCAAGAGTCCATTCCTGGAGGCTTCGTGAAAGATGCAGACCAGCACTGGATGGTATGGGGCTTGAATTTAAAAGCTGTAGAGATGGATGTCTAATCAGGCACAAACATACATGGACACACATGTGCTTACACACACCTGTATGTATGTGCAAAGTAACACACAAAATACATATTCACCCAGAAGTGACCTATGAGTTCTCATATGAGTAGTCAAATATGTGCATACCCCTGTACATGCGTGTACATGCCTCTGTGCACAGACATCCATGTGTATATTTGTGTATGCCAACCACACCCAACAGTCAGAGCAGTCTGATGCACAGAGAAACTAAACAGGAGGTTTGGTAGAGCCAAGTGTCTCTGGCTGCCTTGGGGTACTGTGTAGAAGACACTTAACAAGTAGAAGCCGTGTCTTCAGACCCCCAGGCACCCACGGCTGGCTTTCCTGCTGCACCACTGTAGACAGAGAAGACTTCATGTCCTGGGCTCCCAGCCTCGGGCTCACTTGCGACAAAGTCCTTTCACATGTGTTCTAAAAGAGTGGGAGTTGAGGAAGTTTTGTGTGTATGCCACACCTGAGGACAGAGGCATGGCGTAGATTCATGACCGTAAGTCTAGGCTGAGCCGGGTGTTAGAAGAGTCTAAGTCAGAATTCTTGGAGATTGTGCTTCAGGAGCAAGGGTGGTGTTTTAGCCCAGAACTGGGTGCCGTAGATGGGGTCTGCCCTGTCTCTGTGGCCTGGGACTCCAGTAGGAGTGTAAGTCCTGGTGGGTACGAAGGCGGTAAAAGGAGGTGCACTGCCCTTGGACTCTGAGGCAGACGGCATCTGGGAATCCTGGGCTCTCTCATTGCAGGTATGACTTCCATTCTTATCTCCCAGATCTCGCTCTTGGGAAGCTGGGGTCCTGTCCAACTTCATTCAGCCCCACCCTGAGGCACCTAGGACCATAGGGTTAACACCTATTGCCTGGTTCCCAGGAGTCTCCTCACTCCTCCGTGGGGAGTGGTTAGGTTAAAGTGGGGTTGTGTGTGGTGAGACTGGTGTACTCTGCTGGCTTCCAGCTAGCCGCCATGCTAGGCTGCAGAGCGCCCGGCTGGGCTGCACACAGAGCCAGCTGGGCTGAAGCACAGGGGAAACCAGGCAGAGAGGTGTTCTGCCACAGACACCTCTCCAGCCCCCCTTTATAAAGAGAAGGAAAAGTCAGAAACTTTCTCTCCAGGCCAAGGATAAATTAGCTAAGGACAAATGCGGCATGGTGATCATTTATCATCCAGCCCAGAGAGGATGCTGGGAGCTGTCCTGGCCTGTGACTCAAGGTTAGAAGCCTTGCTTTCCCTCGTTATTTCTATTTTTAACAATTGCGTTCAGGCCTTCTGCAAAAATAGCAAGAGGTGAGACCATTTGGAGAGAGCTAACGTGTTCCCTTTTGTCAGGAAGCCGCGGGATGCAGGGAAAACGCGGCCAGGACTTTAGCAATCGCCACTGAGCCACTGAGCTCAAACTGGCCCAGAGCACTGCTCTGATCCATGGCCAAGAAGGGCAAGTGGATAAACTGAGGCCAGAACAGGCAGTGGGTGCTCAAGGCTATTTGGTGGGTGAAGTCCTGTCCAGTGTGTGCAAATGCACGTATGTCTGCCTACATGTGTGTGCCTGAAGCAAAAGCAGACCCTGGGAGTGCTTTCCAACATTCCTATCTGCCTTCCAGAGTAGGTGGTAGCCCTGATTGGTACCCAGTTGTGGGTGAGCAAGGATGCATTCCCAGAGGCTACCCAGAAGATGTGGCACCAACACCAAGACCTTCCTGCCCAGTAGGTGTCCTCCAGTCCTTGTGCCTGAGGGGTGGTTGAGATCTAGTCAGCCTTGAACCTGTGAACCTATAGTGTGGAGTCACTGAGCGGGGCTGTGTACCCAGCAGCAGAGCCGTGTCCACATGTCTGGGCCCTGTGTGCACAGCAGGCCCGGGGCTGCTCGCACCTGTATCTAAACACCACATAGCTCTGCAGGCCCCTTCTGCCCTGCTTGCTCATTTCTCGACTCTCTCCCTGAGAGAAAGAGTTGGCCCAACATGACCGGAGAAAAGGTCCCTTATCCATTGGCCCAGTGCTCTGATACCCGCTGGGGTCCTTCAGGAGGGCTGTTTGTAGCACTGTTGATGTGGGGTTCCCTTGTCTTCTGTGCAGCTCACCCAGGCAGGATGCTAACCTGGACCGTGTCTGCTCAGCTTGCCTTGGACCTACAATTGTACATGTTTTCCTCTGATGAGGTAAATTTCTGACTGCCTGTCTTGCACCTCTGACCACTGTAATGTGAGGCAGAGGGGCCTAGGATGGGCTACTGGGAGGCCCTGATGGAGCCTGTGTCCACTACTTGTCCCAAAGGCTGCTTTGGCAACTGGGGCTGAGAACTTTGTAAGGGCCCAATGACACACAGCCACTGGGAGAGTGCTGGGTCTCCAGCCACGACAGCCTTATCCATAGCCCCAGCACTTGGGAGGTAGAGGCAGGAAGACCAGAGCAGTTCAAGGTCATCCTTGGCTAAGCAGCTGCTTGGAGTCTAGCCTGAGACATATGAGACCCCGTCTCAAAAAAGGAAAGGCCTAGGAGATTGCTTAGTCGTTGGTGCAAGCATATAGCCTGAGTTGGATCCTCAGAAACGACATTTTTAAAAAGTGGGGTGTAGTGATGTGTGTTTGTGATCTCAGTGCTGGAGAAGCAAAGACAGGTGCCAGCTTAGCCTACTTGGTGAGTTATAGGCCACTGAGTGGCATAGAGATAGATGGATGGATGGATAGATAAGATAGATAAATAGATGGATGGATGGATGGATAGATAGATGGATAGATAGATGGATGGATAGATGGATGGATGGATAGATAGATGGATAGATAGATGGATGGATGGATAGATGGATGGATGGATGGATAGATAGATGGATGGATAGATGGATGGATAGATGGATGGATAGATGGATGGATGGATGGATGGATGGATGGATGGATGGATAGATAGATGGATGGATGGATAGATGGATGGATGGATAGATGGATAAGAGGGAGGCAGTCAAGGTCATCTACACACATGTACCCTGTACATGGCACACACACAAATGCACACACTCATGCATGCATTAGACCAGGGGATGGTGTTATCTGGTGTGTGTGTGTAGGGGGGGGACACAGATGGCAATACAGAGGTAAAGAGCTGAAGGAGCAGCCCAAGCATCCCCCTGAGAGCGAGGGGACCACCCTGCTCCTCTTTTGCCTGGCTCCATCACCCCCAGAGCTTCTGAGGAGACCCACAAAGGTGTCACCCTGTTCAGGTGTCCGAGGCGATAAAACTGCTAGGACCCCTCCCCCTTCTTTGTCCCCCACAGGAGAAGAGTCTGTGTGTGGAGAAACAAACAGAACACATGGGGCAGAGTGACTCTATCCTTGGGCTGGGGGGACTCAGATGCTGAAGCGCTTTCTCTGCAAGTCCGAGAGCCTGAGTTCAATCCCTGGAGCTGACGTAAAAAGCTGAGCCTGGTGGTGCAAGCTTTCAGTGCCCATGCCCATGTGGGGAGTGGGGGTGGGGTGGACACAGCCTAACTGAACTGGCAAGCCCACTCGAGTGACAGATACTGTCTCAAAAATTAAGATGGATAGCTTCTGAGGAGCAAAACCCAGGTTTGACCTCTGGACACACACACACACACACTCACAGAAAAACATACAAACACATATATATACACACACACATGCACATATACATACAAATGCATACACACGCAAACACACACACGGAAACACATGCATACACACATACACACAAACGCACACACACATACATACACATGCACACATACACAATACACAGATACATGCACATATACATACAAATGCATACACACGCAAACACACACACGGAAATACATGCATACACACATACACACATACACACAAACGCACACACACATACATACACATGCACACATACACAATACACAGATACATTCATGCACAAACATATACACAAACACACATACACAAACACACATACACAAACATACATATACACGCATATACACTTCACACATTTAAACACAGATACATGCACAAACACACATACACACACAAGAATATACACAAACATGCCCCTACACAAACACACACACACACACACACAAAGTTTCCATCTCTAAGGATATTGCTGGCATATATTCCTGTGAGGACAATTATGTTTTGGGCATGAGGGGGTATAAAGGTAAATGATGACTTATGGAAATTATTCTAATATGATGTAATTATTCACAAAGCTAGTTCTCAAGATGACCTAGATCCTGAAGAAATGGTGCTGATTGTAAACTTTAGAAAGTTGTGTGTGCGTGTGCCCCCATCAGTTCAAGACTGCCCACCAGAATGTGCTTATGTAATTGTAATGCAAGTGGGTGTGTATGGTGTGTCTGGAGGGAGGGTTTCCTGTAGCTCACTGGCCTGGAGCTCACTGTGTGGCTGGGGGTGGCCTTGAACTTTTGATCCTCACAGCTCTGCTTTCCGAGTGGCAGGATCATAGATGCCCACACTGTGCCCGGCTTTCAGGTTTGACAAGCGGGTTTTGCCGACGTGGGGGAGGTCTGGGGCCTGCACAAGCAGAGTTTACGAGCGTTGGGCAGGATGCGGGTGGTGAGAGCAGAGCCCAGCCCAGGAGGACATTTAGAGCCATGAAGAAGCAGCCGAGGGTGCCCTGAGGGTGAGAGGCATGTGCTCGCCTCAGCCCCTGACCTAGGTGGATCATAATTACAACAACCAAGATCGATGGAGTGAACATTCTCCCACAGCGATGCCGGAGAAACTAATTACTCGGAAAAAAAGCTGAGATAATGGAGAATGAGGTGTGTGTAAACATTTCTATCTTCTAATCAACTGTGATTAGGGAAGCCTGATGTCTTAGCTGGAGTCTGGGGAGATGTTCGGCCTTCCTCCCGGCCCGGCCATTACTTAACCAGGGGGCTGACAGTGGGGAGCAAATCAGGGCTGGTTCATTTTACGGCTCATTAACCAGCATAACAGATACCCATTACCGCTTTTTGGCATTAAGGGGATTTTGAAAATGTATACATTGCTAATGACACTGGAGTTAGTAAGGTCAGGGCTAACATTAATGGAATTCTCCCCACAGCCTAAGTGGTCCCATTTCCTCCTCCTGGAAATGAGTGTTGCTATTAAAAGCAAGGCTGAGCCCACACTGCGCGAATCGGCTGCACCCCGAGCCACCTAACCTACCATCCACCCACGAATTCCTCTGAGAGGGGAGGGGGTGGAGGCTGTGTCCCTGCAGGACGTCAAAACCGACCAAAGGGGTCAGCTAGAGCTCAGCACCTTCGCTGGGTGGGGCAGGAGAGCTCAGTTCACTTCCTTCTGGTTCCCTCAGGTTGGTGCCCTCTGATGCCTTATACAGTTTAGAATAAATAAACCAATAAAGCCCATGAGGGTTTGTAGGTAAAGTCGAGCAACGCAATGGCACGGCAGTGGGAGGGGCCACAGCAGAGGGTGTGGCTGGATGCCCATTGCCTGGACTCCCAACCCTAGGCATCAGGGGATTCCTCCGAGACTAATGGACCTCAGTCTCCCGCAAGACCCTGGCTCTGGGGAGTTCCGGTGTCTCCTTGGATGGGCTGCCAGCCAAGATGGTAACCCCACATGCTTTCTTCCAACTAGAAACTGCGGAGGGCGCTCTGAGTCTAGGGTCTCTTCTTAACCGTTCAAGAACAATGTACGGCTAGAGATTGACGTACCGCCTGCATGGTGCTCCCCTAGCCAGACCAGGGACCATGGGTGCCCACCTATACCCTCTGCAGCAGTAAGTTGTGGAGCTGGGGGTTAGTTTAGTACTGCAGGCTGCCCTGAACTTGGATTCCCAGCACTTCACGAAATCACATGCAACTCGGAACCAGCCAGAGAAGGCTAACTTGTCCTGACCCACGGCACAGCATTCTCGGTGCCCAGCTTATTCACACGCTTCCCCTGATGGGCCCAGCCACCTCTGCTACCGCAGAGCTCGTGATCTTCTGCCCGGCCTCAGTTTCAAACAGACTCCACAAACATCGTCTCAGGGTCTTTATGTATCACAACGTGTGCCAGAAATTACAAGGACGGGGCTAGGGAAAGAGCTCGGTGGGTAAGCCGCTTGCTGTGTGAGCATCAAGATCCGAGCCCACATCAAAGGCAGGGCATGGAGGCACGTGTGTGAGATCTCATGGGAAGATGGAGACAGGCAGATCCCGCGGCTCACAGGCCAGCCAGCAGAGCCTGATCTCCAGGTTCAAAACACAAGGCAGGCAATGCCCAAGGAACGAGTAAAACCAGCGGCTGGCTTCTGGAGTCCACAGTAAGCACTCCAAGTTTGGCCATCCACCAGCTTCATATAAACCAAGCAGGGTGGCTCAGATCTGTAATCCCATCAATCTGGAGGCAGAGACAGAAGAACTGGGAAACTCAAGGTCATACTGGCCGTATAGTGACTTTGATGCCAAGCCTTGGATACATGATAGCTTGAAGGAAGGAAGGGAGGGAGGTAGAAAAAGAGGAAGAGAGGGAAAGAAAGGAAGAAAGCAAGCAAGCAAGCGAGAAACAAAGAAAGAAAGAAGGAGTTCCAAGCAGAGAATTGACGGGAGAGATAGCTTAGTGGTTAAGAGCCCTGGCTGCTCTTCCAGAGGACCCGGGTTTGGTTCTCAGCACCTTCATGGTAGCCCACAGACATCTCTAACTCCAGTTCCAAGGGATGTGATCTTCTTGCCCCCAGGAGTACCAGCCAGGCATGTGGTGCACAGACATACACATAGGGAAAACACCCACACCCACAAAATAAAATATAAAACAATACAGAAAACCTAGGCTCACTCTGAAAAAGTGTTTTCTAAAGAGCACAATTTAGCTCTTAATGGTCACTTCACAACCTTTGGGAGGCCACAGCTACATCAGTTTGCCATGGTCCAGTGCACAAAGAAACCTGCATCAGGAGATTCGCTGTACATGTGTTGTAGTGACCCAGGATCTGTCACTGAGTCAATCTAATGCCTTTTGCTGTGGCTGCAGAGGGTGGTGTCTTGTTACTCTTCTTTCTTGGGCATGGGATGAGTGGCAGTGCAGCCCTGGCTGTCCTGGAACTCACTCTGTAGACCAGGCTGGCCTCGAACTCAGAGATCCACTTGCCTCTGCCTCCCTAGTGCTGGGATTAAAGGCGTGTGCCACCACTGTCCTGCTGCCTTGTTACTTTTCTGTTGCTATAATAAAACACTATGACAAAGGCAATTTATGGAAGAAGTTTATTCAGGGCCTATGGTTTCAGAGATTAGAGTCTAGGATGTGGGACTGGAGGTAACAGGCGGTAGGGGACTGGATCAGCAACTGAGAGAGCGCCTATCTTGAACTGCAGAAAGTGGAGAGAGCAATCTTGAGACCACATGACCATGCTCAGTGACACACCTCTTCCAGCAAGGCTACATCTTCCCATCTCCTCGAACAGCCCACAACTGGGGACCAAATATCCAAAAGCCAGAGTCTTAACAAAGACATCTCAAACTACTACATCTCACTCCCTAACCTCCATAGTCTCATGGCCATATCATAATATAGAAATTGGTACCAGAAGTGAGGTGTTGCTGTGACAGACCTGACCATGTGAAGTCAGGTATTTGGAGTATTGTGAAAGGCTTCATGACTTTGGACTAGAAAAGCAGCCAAACATTGTAAGCACACTTAACGGTCATAGGAATAGGAGCTTGGAAGACCATAGTGGTGAAAGCAAGGTGGAGTGTGGAACCCTGGCTCAAGAGGTTTCACAGATATTGGCAACTGCACTGGAAACTGTTCTTTGATACTTTGGCAAAGAATGTGTCCGCTTTCTGCCCTTGTCTTAAGAATTTGCCTGAGGCTGAATTTTAAATTAATGGACTAAATTTTTGGTGGAGGAAACTTCAAGACAGCCTAATATTGATTCTTTTGTGCCGTTATTAATACTTTCCTTTACACAAGTCTACAGTGAAAAACAGCAAGCGGGGAAAGGAAGAAATGCAAAATGTGCAGTTTGGAGATGAAAAGGACAGGGCAAGCTAAATGTTCCTGCCAGCTTGGAGAGGTAGCTCAGCTGTTAAGCACTCATACTGCTCTCCCAGAGGACCCAAGTTTGATTCCTAGCACCCACACTGGGTTGCTTGAAGCCACCTGTAGTTCTAGGGAATCTGATGCCTCTAGCCTCCAAGGGCACCCACACTCACATATGATGAAAGATAAAATAAATCAAGTTATAGGGAAGACTGTCATTCGTAAGGTGATGAATACCGATAAGCAGAGACCAAATATGCATCAGAGTGAAGGGAGGGCATCTTTGGGGTCACACCCTACCCATCGAAGTATCTAAGGTGCAAAAGGAAAAACAGTCACCAAATAAAAATCTGCTGCTGATGTGGTTCAAGAAGGCCAGAATCCAGTCCAAGCCAGACTTAGCAGTGCTGTTCACCTGATGCTGGTTTTGGAGTCATGAAGAATCCATGAGGAAACGGGTCATGGAATCTTCTTCCATGAAGAGAAAGGGCTGCTGACCCCAGGCAACCTGTGGCAGAACAGTCCCTGTGTGTTGGCCCTGAGAGGGCTGAGACACAGGCAAGCCATTATACAAAGCTGTGAAAATGAAGCCTTCATTGTGCTGGAGACCTTGGCATGTTATCTACCAAGGAGACCTGAATGCAGAGAGTGGAACCAGCCCAAGAGAAAGATGTGTTTTGCACGCAACAAGTCTGGAGGGGCAGAGCCTTCTAAGCCCTTTGATACCTGATAGGGAACTAGAAGATTTGGAGTGTGCCTTGCGGATGTCAATCTTGCTTTGACATCTTGCTTCTCCTCCCTTCTGGAATAGTAATGCCTACTTTGTGCCATTGCATGTTGGAATTATGTAATTTGTTTTGATTTTACAGACGGTTACAATTAAGAGATTGCCCTGAATCTCAGAAGAGACTTGGGCTTTTGAACAGTGTTGAGACTGACAGACGGTGGGCACTGTAGGCATTGGACTAGGTACATTTTGATAATGATAATGAGACTGTGGGGGGCAGGGAGTAGAATATGATGGCTTGAATGGTCCCCGTAAATCTCAGGGATTTGAGTATTTGGTCCCCAGTTAGTGGCTGTTTGGGGAGGATTAGGAGGTGTGGCCTTGCCGGAGGAAATATGCCACTGGGGGCTTTGAAGTTCCAAAAGACTCATGCTGTTTCAAGTTAGCTCTCTCTGCTTCCTGCATGTGGTTCAAAATGTAAGCTCCCACATAGGGCCCCCGGCCACTAGGTTCCTGCTTACCTGCCCCCTGCCCTGTCATTGTGAACTCGCCCATTCTGGAACTGTAAGCCCCAAATTAGCCTCTTTTTCCTCTATAAGTTGTCTTGGTCAAGATGTTTTATTGAAACAATAGAAATTGTTCACTAATACAGGTGAGGATGTCTAGGTTTTATCTAATGTGTTCTGGGTGCCAGAATGTCTCATACGAGCCTGTCAATTTAGAAACTTCAGGTAGTGTCCTTTTGGGCATAATGCACCTGCTGCAGGTGGGAATTCTGGTTATCATCCTGTTGCCAACTCCATGCTGATAGGAAGATGCCCTGATCCTGGTACCCACTCATGGGACTTGCCCTGGTAGTATTTTCCCAGAGTAAAATACACATGATGTCACTACAGTGGCTGGAGATGACCCCATAGATGTCATCCTATCTAAAATGTTGGGTGTTCATGAATTGCACAGAGTGAGACAGATGTATAGAGCACTTGGCACTAACCAGAAACTGTATCTGGTCCTGGTCTCTATATAAAGAGCCATAGTCTCAACCCCTCAATTGGGAATTCCAGACAGGTGTTGTGCCACTGAGCTACCCTCAGCCCCTCACTGGGAGATTCTAGACAGCTGCTCTACCACTGAGCCACACCCCAGCCCCTCACTGGGGGATTCTAGACAGCTGCTCTACCACTGAGCCACACCCCAGCCCCTCACTGGGGGATTCTAGGCAGGGGCTCTACCACTGAGCCACACCCCAGCCCCTCACTGGGGGATTCTAGACAGCTGCTCTACCACTGAGCCACACCCCAGCCCCTCACTGGGGGATTCTAGGCAGGGGCTCTACTACTGAGC
>CM053751.1:22247456-22291244 GCA_028658305.1 Pachyuromys duprasi
GGCCTTGAACTCACTCTGTAGCTCAGCAGAACTTTCCCTTTCAATCCTCCTTCCTCAGCCTCCAGAATGCTTGGGATGGCAGAGCTGCCTAAGACAACCAAAAGCTCTGCAGAAAAACAAAACAAATGAACTAGAGTCAGTCCCCACCCAAGGTTGCTTCTGGAAACTTCTTCTCAGCTTGCGGTGATCAGATGAGGAGCTAAAGCTCCATCAGCTCCTCTGGAGGAGGAGGTGACATGGAAATAGCCTCAGAGAGTATCACACCAGCTGGGACACCAACCTCCATGCTTCCTGTGCCTGAGACAAAACACTGTTTCTTTTAGGCTCTGCTATTGCGGGCTTGTTTATGCAGCTGAGGCTAATCATAGAGCCGCCAAATGACACTGGCGAGGTGCAGCATGACAGGGCGGTTTCTCCTCAAAAAAGCACCTTCCCTCCCTTGTCAGAATCGCTGCCACACCCCAGCTTCATGGTGCACGGTGACCCCCGAAAGCCCCAGGATGCTATGTCAGAGCACCTAGAAGTGTCCCTGCCCACTGGTAGCTCTCAAGACCCACATATCCACTGTTTCTGGAACTTTCCTTCCAAGCTTGGTTTTCAGATTTAAGGGCTGGGGTTCCACTAGTCAGTGAGTTGGTTCAATTCTTATTTTTGTGTTTCCAATTCCATTAAGCCTGAAGGGAAAATTATTGTTACTTCATCATTTGCAGAGAAATCCACCAGGTAATGACATGGTCAGCACCCAGCAGTGTCCAGAAGCCGTGGTGACTTGTGCCAGGTCAGGATTCCATGCCTGCTTTTGGTTCCGTTCTGGCCCTTCCAGGTTGCCTTTGCCACAGAAAGAATGAGGCAGGCAAATGGCTCTGTGACACCCACATAATTTTCTACTTGTGACCCCTTTCCATCTGAGAAGGAAGGGTGTGTGTGTGTGTGTGTGTGTGTGTTCATGGTCACACTCTGTGTGAGTGTGGCTGTATACATGCCTGGTGCATGTGTGGAGGTCACCTCGTTTGAGACAAGATATCTTCTTTTGTGTTTCTGTCTCAGAAGTCAGGCTAGCTGGGCTGCAAGCTTTCGGGGGATTCCCCTGCCTCTCTGCCTCGCAGCCTCCTCTAGGAATGCTGGGAAAACAGGCTCTTGTAGCATGAGTGCCAAGCTTTTACGTGGGTTCTGGGGACTCAGACTCAGACCCACATGCTTGTTCAACAAGCACTTTACACACTGACCTGTCTCCCAGACTTCACCTAAGGAATTTTTATGTAACCTTATGGTGTGTGACACTGCTCTTGGGGAATGGTTGATAGACTAAAGTCACAAGACCTCTAGAGTCCAACTTGGTGGGCCAATGAATTTATTGGGGTTACTTGCAGGGATGTGGACGAGAGCAGGGACCACTGAAGTACAGCTGCAATGCTGAAAACCCACCACACCGGGGGGGTGGGGTGGGGGGTGGGGAGAAGACAGCTGGAGTCCCGGGGGTCTCCGCATGACTTGTAGTCACTCAACAGGGCAGTCATCACCTCAGCTGTCATGACCACTTTACATATGTGTGTGTGTGTGTGTAACAAGCACATAAATAAAACATTTACTGATATAAAATCACAAAAAAGAATTTGACTTTTAAAATAATTTACATATATACATAATCTTATAACTTACTAAAGATAAGACCAAATTTATATACCAATGAGACGGATATATGGCTGTTTGTTTAATCCAACCCAGGTTAAAAATATACTACTAATTTGATTTGTGCATGCTGAGGACTGATGGTAGGGAAATATAGAATGTCTTCATTTTCTATAATTAAATCACTATTTTTTTAAGAGCAGAAAACTTTCTACGTACAGTAAAAAAAAAAAAACCCAAAAACAAACAAACAAACAAAACTTCAGTTCATAACATACAGCAGTTTTAAATCCCAGTCGAGGTGTTTTCGGCCGTGTTTGTCCTATGTGTTGTATGTGTGACGGCATACACAGCGCCAACGCTGCAATGAAATCTCACGCTGCGCCACGGGCAAACACTGTTAGAAACACCTCGAATTCCCAGTGCATTTGTTTCTTTCTCTTTTTAAAGTCACATAGCCTGGGCTGGCCTGAACCTCTTGCCTCTACGTCCCAGAGTTGGGATGACAGACATGTGCCACTGTGCCTGGTCTATGCAGCGCTGGATAGAACCCAGGGCTTTGTGCAGGGCTGTGCAAGCACTCTACCAACCAAGACACAACTCTAAACTCTTATAATTTGGTTGGTCTTTCCTATTTTTAAAAATATTTTTTTATTATTTTATTTATTTTTTGAGATAGGTTTCTCTGTGTGGCGCTGGCTACCCTGGAACTCACTGTATAGACCAGGCTGGCCTTGAACTTACAGAGATCCACCTACCTCTGCCTCTTGAGTGCTGGGATTAAAGACATGCAGCACCACACCTGGCTAGGATTTATTTTATTTTATTTTATTTTATTTATTTATTTATTTATTTATTTTATTTTATTATTTTATTTTATTTTATGCATATGAGTATTTGCCTGCCTGGAGGTCAAAAGAAGGTACTGAATTCCCTGGAACTGGAGTTACAGATGTTTGTGAGGGGCCACGTGGGTGCTAAGAACTGAACCTGGGTCCTTTAGAAGAGCAGCCAATGTGTGTACCCACTGAGACATCTCACCAGAGCAGATTTGTAAGTATTTTTTTATTGCTCCATTGTCAGAAATGTTTTACTATTTGCCAAATTTCTCACAACCCCTCCATTGAGTTGTGCTCGCCAGAGGGGTTATGTTCCACACTTAAGAAGTTTTGGCCCAAAGAGCAACAGGGCAGCTGCCATCTGGCCAGGTCTGAGAATGCTAGCTGCAGCAGCAGCTCCTTACTCCATGGCTCTTGAAATCCCTCTGGGATGGGTACATCTGATGGTTCATTTTGATTGTAAACAGGATATAGAATCATATAAAGACCAGCTCCTGGTCAGGTCCGTGAGGAGTTTATGAACTGGAGGAACTGAGCTGGGGAGACTCACCTTGACCATAGGTGGTGCCATCCCGTAAGGCCGGGGCCTGAGATGGAATAAAGAGGAGGAAGTGAGCTGAGCACCGGCGATCCTCTCTCTCTTCTTCCTGACTGCGGAAACAGTGTCTCACCCTTCTGCTGCCGTGCCTTCCCACCATGAAGGACTGTGTACCCTCGAACTGTGAGCCCAAACAAACCTTTTTTAAAATTTCTTTTGCATGATTTAGTCACAGCAACGAGAAAACTATAGTGGTTTGAATGAGAATGAGAGAATGAGCTCCTATGTGCTCATATGTTTGACTTCTGAGTCCCCACTTGGTGGAATTGTTTGGAAAGGGCTAGGAGGTGTGGCTTTGTTGGAGGTGTGTCACTGGGGGTTGGCTTTTTAGTTTTAAAGGCCGAAGACAGGCTCAGTTTCTATTTGCAACATGCAGAACAGAGATGCGCTCTTAGCTACTTCTCCAGGACGATGCTTGCCTGCTAGCCATGTTCCTTGTCATGATGGTAATGGAGTACCCCTCTGAAACTATAAGCAAGGCCCTAATTAAATGCTTTATTTTATAAGTTGCCTTGGTTATGGTGTCATCTCATAGGAACAGAACAGTAACTAAGATGGTAACTAAAATAGAGTGTGGCCCCAGCTTCGCTGATGGCTGGTGCTGAACCAGTTACACCTGATCCCAGTCCTGAATGAAGTGTCTGTGTCTGTTTTTAAGCCTGCTCGCCTCAGCTGTGCCAGCTGGCTCCAGTTTCATCCACCGAGGCCCAGAGTGGGCCGTCACACTGCATGACCTGAGGAACTAGGGCTCTGCTCACAAGGCCCTGAGCTGCACATGGATGCCCTCAGCCCAGGTCTGAGCTAAGGCATAGCTGTCACCTGCCAACAGCATTAGCCCAGCAACGTACCATCTCCTGACAAAAAAGCCACACAGCCACTTCCAGTCACCGAAAGCCCTGCACAGAGGCATCTGTGGGGAGTCCCAGAGCTCAGGAAAGCCCACAGTATGTGTTGTAAACCATGAACAGTTGGTACCTTATTTTACTTTATCTCACGGTATTTCATTAAGACATGTAGTCCCAGCTGACCTTGAATTCACTGTGTAGCTGAGGATGGCCTCTTGCTTTTACCTTCTGAGTCTTACAATTGTAAGAATGTGCTACCAAGCCTGGTTTATGAGGTGGTTGAGACAGACCTAGGACTTTGTGTGTGCTAGGCAAACACCAGCCCTTATCACAATTTAAAAGAAAATTTTCTGCAGGTTTTTTTTTCTTTTTTTGAGACACGGTCTAACTATGTAGCTTGCTAGCCTGGACCTTGCTCTGTAGACCAGGTTGACCTTGAACTTTGTTTGCCTCTGCCTCCTAAGCACTGGGATGAAAGTCGGGTGTCACCAATCCTGATTTAAAATGTTTTTTAAAAGCTGTTTTATTATTGTATGTATGCTTTGCCTGAATGTATGTCCTCTATTTCATATATGCCTGGTGGCAGAAGAGAGTGTCTTGGAGTCCCTGGAACTGTAATTACTAAAACAAAACCCCAACAAAACAAAACAAAGACAGTGCTGTAATGTCCCTGTGTCCATCTGACCCTCCCAAAGCACACGTGTCGAGACTGTGCTGGGGCTGAGGGTCCACATCCGTGTGATGGGAGATGCTTTGATGTGAGTAAACAGGGAGGGTGAAAATGCAACGGCGGAGATATCAGACAGATTCCTTGTTGCCCAGTGACTCCTTAATTAGAGACTGGTTTAAAAATTTTATTCTAATCATCATTATTTAAAAATTAGCTAGGGGCTGGATGGATGGCTCAGCAGCTAAGAACATTTGCTAATCTTTCAAAAAAAATCCGGGTTTGATCCCCAACACCCATGTTGGAAGGCTCAAAATCTCTAGCGGGACCCAATACTTCTGGTCTCCTAAGAATATTTGCACTAATGTATGCATACTCAACACAGATACACACACATACATCATTAAAATGTAATCAATCTTTAAATACATCTGTGTATGCCCTGATGCATACGTGGAGGTCAGAGAACAACTTTAGATGTTGGTCCTCATCTTCCATCTTGTTTGACGTCTCTTTGTTGTTCTTCACTGAGAATGCCAGGCTACCTGGGCACATTAGCGTCTCTGGGTTGTCCTGTCTCTATCTTCCACTTCACTGTAGGAATGTTGGGATTACAGACACACATACCACAGTGTCCGGCTTTACATGGGTGCTGGGGATTGAACTCAGATCCTCATGATTGCACGGCAAGCACTTCACTCACTGAGCCATCTGCTTAGCCCCTAGACGTCATTTGTAATGGAACATCCTTTCTACTTGTTGGTGGTACTAGTTGCAATGTGATATTTTCAGTTCCGGTGAGCTTCACTCGCATTTCTCACTAACATTTTCTCTATTGGCTGCTTAAGTCTAGCCAGTCCACAAAACATAGGCCACAACTTGATCCATGGCTTCTGTTGCTAGCCACAAAGCACGAGCTCCTGCTGGGACTGTTGCTAGAGCTGTTGGTGCCAGAGCTTGGGCTTCTGCCCTAACAGCCAGCCTCTGCCACTTGTCCTCCCTAGACCAACTACACAAGTCTGTAGTGAAAGTACAAATGAAGAGGTTTATTCAATGTGGCTACACTGGGGGGAAAAGCAGCAAACAGACTCGTGGCCCCCAAGTCCATCTCCTGGGGTTTTGATGTGCAGTTTAGAGTTAAACAGAGGGCAAGAGGTACACAGAGCCAGGCAGTCTTGTCAAGATACGTTGTCTCAGCAACATCACTGTCTCACTCCAGCCTCTCCCACAGGCGGGCTGACAGAACTGTATGAACTCCATTCCCTGGAGACAAGCTCCTCCTCTCGCTGACACCAGGCTTCAGCTTCACCCTTCTCTTAGGAAGAGATTCCTGGATAATTCCTTTTTTTTCCCCCCGTCCATCTTTGTAATGGTCTGATAGCCAGAGGGAGGGTTTTTTTGTGATACTGTTCCTGGGGAGATGGATGCAAGTGTCTACTCACATGTGGGAACTAACAGCCGCTCAAAGCAAGGATTCCACTGTCTTAGTTGGGGTTTCATTGCTGTGAAGGGATGCCATGATCGCAGGGAAACGTTTAGTTGGGGCTGGCTTACAGTTTCAGAGGTTTAATCTGTAATCACCATGGTGAGAAGCATGGCAGCTTCCAGGCAGACATGGTGCTGGACAGGAAGCTGAGAGTTCTACATCTAGATCAGAAGGCAGCAGGAGACTGTGTGCTATACTAGGTCTAACTTGAGCATACACAACCTCAAAGCCCACCCCCACATTAACACACTTCTTCCAACGAGGCCACGCCTGCTCCAACAAGGCCACGCCTCCTAATAGTGCCACTTCCTATGGGCCAGGCATCCACAAACATGAGTCTAGGCGGACATACCTGTTCAAACGACCACAGCCACTCACAATAGTCTTTACAGCTTACATATCTGCTTGGGGAGAGAGGACCCTAGCAAATCTGGTCCGTTTCAAGGACTTCGGGAATCTGCTGTGAATTCTTTGCTTCCTATCTTTAGGAGCTTCCCTGCAGGATGGGTGGAGTGTTTTGTCTGCCCTTACAACACACCGCTGTTTTCACTTTCATATAAGCATCCTGAATTCTAATGAGCTTTCCTCTGAGATGGAAGATTTTAATCCTGGAGGAAAGTGCCACACAACAGAGAGGTACAATGGTCTCCTTAGAAGGTCTTTCCACATGACAGGAGGGTTACAGGACCTGTTGCTGCTGGGCCCAGCAGAGGGCAAGCCTGTGGTACATCCTTCCCATCAACGTTGAACAAGGGGCATTTAGTTACAGTCACGGGACACAACATGCAGATTGCATCCAGCTTGCAAAATGAAAGTACTCATTTGATACGGTTTTCAAGGAGGAGGGTATGTGTGAGAGCGGGGAACACCAGACAATCGAGAAATAGCAGGCGAAGGAGTCTTCAGGGACCCGAGTCAGTATTACAAAGGAAAGCAGCTCTGCACCCCCACCCCCAGCAGCAGAGGACAGGAGGTCCCCATCTCTCGGGAGCACTGGTATTGGCTTGTGGAGATATCTGCTCACCTCTGTCTGTCCCCGTTTTGTCTGAGCGGCCCCATCTGCCCTGGTGGCTGTCATCTTGTCGTGATGCCGTCTGCCCTAGTGATTGCTGTCTTGTCTCAGCGGCCATCTGCTCTGGTGGTTGTCTTGTCACAATGGCCCTGTCTGCCCTATCTGGTGGCTTCTGTCTTGTGACGGTGGCCCTGTCTTGTCTCTTAGTGTCTCTTCCCCAAGGTGTTTTTCTACACCCTGCCATTTACCTCCCATGGAGAGATGTTATAAAAACAGCTTTTCTTTGTTAAAATCCATTTCTCCCAAAGCTTTTAGGCAGTGTTAGAAATAGTGGTTTAAAGAATAAACCAGGGATTATAGACAAAATAGAAACTGTTTCCCAATGAAATTTCACCAAGAAGATGCTGCTTTCTAGTCTTTTCTTGTCACAGTGGGTCATAGCCACTAGGACTCTGGGACCTGCTTCAGGGAAGGTCATTTTCTTATGTCTCTTATAGGGCCCTCCCAGAAATCATCCACCGATAGACTGGAAACAAAGAAACAGGCAAGGCACAGAGATGCACACCTTTGGTCCCAACACTTAGGAAGCAGGAGGCAGGCCAATCAGTCTTTGTGAGTTCCAGTCAGCCAGAGCTACATAGTGAGATCCTGTGTACTAGTTTAAAGGAGAATGGCCTCCACAGATTCATATATTTGAATATTTGGTCCCCAGTTGTTGGACCTCTTTAGAAAGGGCTGAGAAATGTGGCCCTTTTGGAGGCAGGGTGTCACTAAGATTGGTTAGAGCCCTCTGTGCCTTGTGTTTGTGGATCAGAAAGAAGCTCTAAGCTGCTGCTCCAACATGGCATCTGCTTCCACCCTGCTCCCTACCGTGAGGGTCAAAGACTCTAACCCTCTGAGACTGTATGAAACTGCATGCCAGGCCCCAGTTATGCTTTCTTTGATGAGCTGTCTTGATCATGCTCAGAGCACCAGAAAAGTAACTAAGATACCCCTCTCTCAATAAACAAGTGAGTAAATAAAAATAAGATAAAAGCAAGAAACAACTAAAACTCTGATATTGGGACGTAGATGAGTAAAAACGGTTGCACCTCTGAGCGGGTCTTCCAGCTAGGAGGGAAAACTGCATAAAAAATTTAGTGAGAGTAGGTCTGAGGGCTGCTGATGGGGCATGGTGCCCGTGGCCTCAAGGTGGACACTGCCCGCGTTGGATGTGGAGAAGGCCACACTGAGGGAGTCATCTTTACTCTCCTTAGCCCGTGAGCACCTGCCAGCTCCTCAGAATCCAGTGAGGGGTTCCTGGCACAAAAGCTGAGGAAGCTGCACTTGTGACCGGAGGCCTCCTACATGGCACCAGGGGGTGAGTCAGACCTCCTGGGTTATAGATAGCCGGCAGGCCGGTTAGGACATCAGCGTCACCCAGGCTTGACTTCACTCTGTTGGCAGAGCAATGGAAACGGTATTGCAACACTGCCCGCTAGTCAGCTGACCAAAATTTAGTGTATGGTCATCCTGCTGAACCAGAACCTATATGGCCATTGACACATCATCCATTCCATTGAAAATATTAACTAAATTTTGGCCACCCAGGCTTTTGCCCTAACCAGGAGTGATACACCCTCTTTCAGCTACTTGTCCACCTGGGCAGGAAGTTCTCTAGAGCAGCCCCTGACCTTGACTTGTTCAGCCCAGAGTGCCTTGCAGGAACCCTTCTGGGCCAGTTCAAGAGAGAAGTCTCCACCACTGACATCTGGTCAGTGCTCCGTCCCACCCTTGGCACAGGGGGCCAGCCATGTCACTCCCCGACACTCGGATACCCTGATTGACTGACACCTGTCCACCGCGGGACAGCACTATCCCTCCAGACACTGGAGACAGCATTGTGCCTGACCTTCAGTCCATCCAGCCCGAGGATCCTCAGGCTCCAGAGGGAACCAGGCCTGAGGATGCCCAGCCAGACCGTTGGCACTTATAGTTAGTCTTCACAACTTCCTTCTTAAGGAGCAAAAACGCTATGCTGGGAGCAACAGACCACAAGCCCTTCAAGTCGGGTTGGGCAGTGTCCCCACTCACACCTGGGGCCAGGAACACCTAGGCAAAGGACACCGCACTCGTAGTTAAAGGAAAAAATAAACAAAAAACAAGAAAACAAAAAACAGAGCAGTGAGAGCACCCAGGGCCTCTCGCTCAGGCACAGATCACAGCACATGACCCATGTGGGTGGTGGCCAGAGAGTCGGAAAGCCAAGCAGATTCTGAGGCGGAGGCTGGCCTAGAGCGGGGGTTCAGCGAACTGAAGGGTGTTTTATCTATTTGTTTCTGCTGGCCTTCGGTGGTGGCACTCCCGACGTGTGCCAGGAGGCAGGGCAGTGGTGGCATAGCGCAGGCGCACAGGGGGCGGGATGGGGCCCGGACCTGCCAGCGGGGTGAGGGATGGCGTCCTGTGCCTTAGGGTGATCTGCTCACTCATCCGTCCTTTTCCAGTGTGGTGGGCAGCAAATACTCTTGCCTATTGCTCCAGCTTCCAGAAAGCTGGCAAGGTTCGCTGTCCAGCCTCGTTCCCCGGAATGTTCTGCAGTGCTGAGCGCTAGCAGTGGCCACTACCGCCACAGTCGTGATCAGGCCAGCCTCAGGGCCTCGGCCACCCTACAGCTACTCTTGTCCTGATGCCCGCATCTTCAGTTTAGCAGCTCAGGCCACTGCATTTAGGATGCTAACGATCAAACGTGATCGGGTGTGCCGGGGCCGGTGGCGCACTCCTGCAGTCCCAGCATTTGGGCGGTGGGGCAAGGGGATCAAGAACTCAAGCCTCCCCGAGCTACAGGAGCTCTTGTCTCAAAAACAAACAACAACAACAGAAATCGAGGTGAGGGAGAGATTCAACACCGTTGGGCTTAACAGCGCAGCCCAGGCGGGTGGTTTCAGAAAGTCCTGAGGGTCCAGAGCTCCTATAGCCAGAAAGAGGATGTGGCCAGGGTGTTGCCACGAATCCCTGCACAGTCCTTGGGGCTAGGCCTCTGAGGGTGACCGTGGAGAGGTGACGGCAGCCAGTCTGGTCTGAGGACATGCCCGGCCACTGCAGGCAAGTGGAGCAGTAGAGAAGGGCCTGACGCCTGTTATCAGGGACTTCAGTCACCCGGGGCCCAACGTCTCAGCTTATTTAAAGGAAAAATAAACAGCGAAAGGGTGGCTGCTGGCAAAGGCCTATTGTACACTATCAGTGTTTAATGCTACTCTTAGCCAAATGCCCTTGGGGTTGCTTTATCTGTCTCAGTAGGTGGTGGATTAAGTGACTTCTAATCCCCTGGGTGGCAACTCCCTGTCCAGTAAGTGTGCTGTCTTTCTCTCTGTCTTCCCCGGGTGAGTGACTCTACAAGCTGGAACACGCTGGTGCCTGAACCTTACGTTCCTCCCTTGGAATTGCTTGAATGTGCAGTGAAGCCCCCATCTTTGTTTGCACTTGACAGCCTTTGTAATTAAACATCAAGGCATCGGTGCACGTCCGATTAGAGTTTGTACTTTTATCTTACTGGTACCTCAAGGCATCTATGTCCCTTTTGTAGTTGTAATGAGATTATTACGAGGGAATGTCACTGTAAAACACAGTGCTCACCTCAAAGGAAATAAGAGCTAGCCTATTCTTGAGCCCAGTGTGAATGACGACGCCCCAGGAAGCAGATTTAGCTTGATCCAAGAGGCATGTTCCACTGTGCAAATGTTTGCATGAGTTTTATTGGGTACAGAACATAGAGAATCATAAATCAAGGCATTTACCATGCACATTGGTAAAGACCACAGGCATACAGTCACAGCCAAGTGGGAAGTCTTTGCTGTAGGTCTCAGATGCTGTATCTGATGGCATCTTGGTTGGTAGAAGCCAGTGGTCTGCTGATTGTGAAAGTGATTTGTTGTTGTTGTTTATTTTTTGAGACAGGTTTTCTCTATCCTGGAACTAGCTCTGTACACCAGGCTGGCTTTGAACTCACAGAGATCTGCCTGCCTCTGCCTCCTGAGCACTGGGATCAGAGACAGACATGCTCCCCCATGCCCAGCTATAAAAGTTTTGACAGTCACAAGATGTTAGGTCAGACAATGGGAATGACTAAAAAAAAGAGCCCCCTAAAACTGGGCTGGATCTGCAACATTCCAACTCCCCACAATTTTAGAGTCCTAGTAAGCTGGTCATTGCTTGATTCTGGCCTGATCAGTGTTTCTGTGGATATTGGCTGAAGATTTTCAGGCTGTTTTAACTTAGGCCACCGGCTTCTACCAAATCCAAAGCTAAGAGGCCTGCAGATAGTGTCTGAGGCCTACCTACAGCAGAGCCTTCCCTGCTTAGCTGTGACCTGCTTGTCTGATGTTCTTACCAATATACTTGAAAGCGCCTTGATTTAAGACTTTTTGTTCTGTGCCTATAAAAACTTCACGAAATGGTTTCCATGGTAGAACATGATATTTAGGGCAACTTGAGTCTATATATCTGGGTCATAGTCACTTATATTTGGCTCCAAATTAAACCTATACTGTCTTTGAAGTATGTTCCTTTTGATGCATGTTCTGGTTTTATTTTGATTTGTTGAGTTGCCTGCCCCACCGAGCTGCTGGCCAAGGTTGCTGGTGAATATCCTTCAATGAGAAGAGCCTATGTCTTAAGGACTGTCATATTTTAATCCTCCCCTGGGTTTTATAGGTGACAAATACAGAAAATGAAGCTTAGTTGCAGGAAGAGGGATGAGGGCCTAGCCCCACACCATCTCCTAAGATTTCACTCATCCTATAAGCACTGAGCATGGGCCGGTGTCAAAGTGACTGAGCTGTGACGCCTGGCTTCGCTGGTTCTTCCTGAGCCTCTGTGAAGGGGGAATGAAGCCTCTGTGTGGTGTACAGGAGAGAGCACAGGTGCCATGCTGGTGGCTGCTGAGGTACAGGCTTTCCTGGATAGGCATGCCGCTCCGCTATGCTGGGTAAGGACAGCACAGAGTGCCAGCACCTAGGGAAGTGGTTCTCAATCTTCCTAGCTCTCCAAGCCTTTAATACAGTTCCTCATGTTGTAGTGACCCCCCCCCAACCATGAAGTTATTTTTGTTTCTATTCTATAACTGCAATTTTACTACTGTTATGAATCGGAAGATAAATATCTGTTTTCTGATGGTCTTATGGGACCTCTCTGAAAGGGTCATTCAACCCCCAAAGGGGCTGCAACACACTTGTTGATCTAGATCAATTGTTCTAGATGTGTGTGTTTGAGAAAAGTAGCCCAGGAAAGGAGAAAAGGAATCCACGGTGGCATTTCCTGTACAGTGAGATAAACCTGAGGGAAATAGCAGAAATGTGAAGGAGCGACTGGGCATGGAAGCTGAGGCTGTCCCCATGTTCAGGAAAGGCCAGAAGTCAGGCATGAGCTTCTGTGCCAGGCAAGCCTCTGTACAGCCCGCTCCATGCACAGGGCCGGTGTTGACACTTGTACGTTTTCCCATGTGGGATTGGCTCATCTTGGGTTTCCTTTGTCTCTGTGGTGGCTGGGCTTGGCAGTGCTGTCTGACTCAGTGTTGGTCAAGCTGGTGAATGTGAGGGAGGTCATAACCTGCTGCCCTTTAGCAGCTGTAATGCCTGTTGGGGTTGAGCTGGTTTCCCACACTCTCCAATGACAGCGGGGCTGCATAGAAAGGTAGAGAGAATAAAATTCACAGGGCTCAGAAGAGGAAAGAGGTCCTCATTTTGGAGTCAAGAGCCCAGGGAACAGTTAGCATGTGCTGTGAAGGTTGCTAGAGCTCTTTTCAGATACAATGTTAAAACAGCAGTAAACAGTGCTTAAGGCCTGAATAGATGTGACCTCTCGGTAGAGACAGACTCCTTTCCTGGGTGTGACCCTGCAATTATTTTTGGGAATCCCACAAACAAGACAGACATCTTCTAACCAGGAATGGTAGGATGTGCCTTTAAGCCCAGCATTTGGGAGGTGGAAGCAGGGGGATCTCTGAGCTTGAGGCCAGTCTGGTCTACAGAGAGGGTTCCAGGACAGCCAGGGCTGCACAGAGAAACCCTGTCTTGAGAAAACAAACCAAAATATAGACTACAATCTCTTTCTTATAACAAAGAGATAGATCTTGGCTAGGGGTGGTGGTGGATATATGTGGCTCAGTTCAAGTGCCATGAAGACCTGAGTTCAGTCTCCAGAACCCACAATAAAAAGACGAGCACAACGTAATCCCAGCACTGGGGGAATGGAGACAAGTGGCTTCTTGGGTTTGCTGGCTAGCCAGCCTAGCCCCTTCCTCAAAAAGCAAGGTCAAAGTTGATCCCTGGCCTATACACACAGACACACTCACTCCCCAACAAATACAAAATGAACGTTGCCCTTTGCTACCGAGGGTTTTTGTCGTTGTTTTAGCTTACCAAGTATAGTCTTGCCCATTCCATCAGGAACCACTGTGTGTGCCCATATCACCCTATGTTGCCATTTGATTTATTAACTTGAAAGCCTAAAAATCTTAGATACATTTTGTGAGTGCTATTCCCTGGAGAGTGCCTATTCTTTATTAACCTCCTTGCTAGAATCTGCATTAAAATCCTAATGAACTCTAACCTGCTTCATACTGACCTGCCTGGAAATTGTTTTCTACAGCATAGCCAGGGCTCCCAGCTTCTTGGAAGAGCAGAAGGATGGATCCTGGTTTCACATCCATTCTGTTAGTCTGTTGGTTTTTGTTGTTGTTGTTTGTTTTGCTTTTTATTGAGGAATTGAGACCATTGATGTTGAGAGTTATCAATAAGCAGTATTTGTTGACTCCTGTTTGTTTTTGTTGTTGTTGTGTGTGTTTCCCCTCTTTTGATATGCTGGTCTCAAAAGATACAAGAAAATTGAAATAACTGCCAGCATCCTATCTGACCACCACGTATTAAAGCTGGATATCAACAGCAAGGGAAAGCTTACAAACTCATGGAAACTAAACTTTTCCAGCTTACGAAGTGCCACACAAAAGACTCAGACACCAGTCTCAGTTTATTGGAATGCCTTTTCCAAGCTGATTGATCAGGGCCACAGTAAGGACCCAAGAGCCTAACTGTGACATCTACAAGGTCTCACAGCAAGGTTTTTATGGCAAGAACCAAATGCAAAAGACATGGGGAGGGCAGTAACACATTTTGGCTAACTGTACAAAGCAACACTATGTTTTTGGCTAACTAGACAAAGGATTATTGGCTAACTTTTAAGCTGATTGGTTTTAGGCAACATAAGTGAGGGTCTTCCAAAGTGTAGCCCAAGTGCAACCAAGTGCAACCAGGTTTATAGAAGATAAAGGAGATATCTCTTATTAGCAACTTAATAGCACACCTGAAAGCTCTAGAACAAAAAGTCAGAATCACATCCAAAAGGAGTAGATGGCAAAAAAAGAAGTAATCAAATAATGTTTATTATTGACATCAATAAAATAGAAACAAATAAACAATACAAAGAATCAATGAAACAAAGACTTGATCCTTTGAGAAATCAGTAAGATTGACAAACCTCTTAGCCAATTAACTCAAATCCACAGAGAAGATCTAAATTAACAGGTTGGAGATGAAAAGGGGGGCATAAGAGCAGATACCAAGGAAATCTGGAGAAGCATGAGGACATGCTTTAATAAACTGTACTTCACAAATTGGAAAATTTAAAAGAAATGGGTATTTTTTCAATACATAACACCTGCCAAAGTTAAATCAAGATTAGGCAAGCAATTTAAACAGGCCTATAAACCCTAGTGAGACAGAAGCAGTAATTAACCCCTCACTCCCCTAAAAAAAGCCCAGGGCCAGAATTAATGCAGAATTCTACCAGACTTTCAAAGAAGAGTTAATACAAATACTCCTCAAATTATTCCACAAGATACAAACAGAAGGAACATTTCCCCGTTTTCTTTATGGGGCTACAGGGACCCTGATACCTAAACCATGTAAAGAGTTAACAAAGAAAGAATTACAAACCAATTTTCCTTATGAACATAGATGCAAAAATTTTCAATAAAGTACCTGCAAACCAAATCCAAGGACACATCAACCATATCATTCACCATGACCAAATGGGCTTCATCCCCGAGAGGCAGAGGTGGGTCCACACACATAAATCAAGAAGGATAATCCATTAAATAAACAGGGTGAAAGATAAAAACCACATGGTCATCTCATTAGATAGAGAAAAGGCATTGACAAAATCCAACACCCCTTCATGAGGATGAAAGTCCAGGAGAGATTAGGGACACAAGGAACACACCTCAGCATAATAAAGGCAGTTTACAGCAAGTCCAGAGTCCTCCATTAGAGCAATTCCATTAAAATCAGGAACAAGACAAGGCTGTCCACTCTCTTTATGCTATTCAATATACTTCTTGAAGTCTTCACTAGAGCAATAAGACAACTGAAGGAGATCAAAGAAATACAAATTGTAAAGGGAGAAATGAAACTACCTTTATTTGCAGATGATGTGATAGTACATATAAGTGACCCTAAAAATTCCACCAGGAAGCACCTACAGCTGATAAATGCTTTCAGCAAAGGAGCAGAGTACAAAGTTAACTAAAGAAAATTGGTAGCGCTCCTATATTCAAATGATAAACAGGGTGAGAAAAAAAATCAGGGGAGCAACAGCTTTCACTATAGCCTCAAAAATAGAAAATATTTTGACGTAAGAGCCAGGAAGGTCACCAAGGAAATAAGGCCTTTAAAACACAGCATGACTGACACATACATGAGCTCACAGAGACTGAGGCAGCATGCACATGGCCTGAATGGGGTCCTGGGGCAGAAGAGAGAAGTGGGCACATGCGCCTTTCCTAACCTAGAAACTTTCTCCGGTTGATAACCACTTGCAAATGAAAATCTGCTTTTCTCCAAATGAGTCTCACTGGGAAAACAAATTACTCGTAAGGCTGCAGGTCTAGCAGTAGACGGCCAACAGGAAATGAACTCAGTGCCATCTTTGGAAGTTTCTTGTCTCACAATGTTGAGCCAGGCTTATTTATTTATTTGTTTGTTTGTTTATTCATTCATTCATTCACTCATTTCCAATACCTTCTGGTTTTGTGTTTGTATGGGATTCCTGAGTGCATCTCTGCATCCAAATCTGTTTCTTGTGCCTTTTCGTGGCCTCTTTTCATATTGTTTGTTTTGTCCTGTTTCTGTGTGCTTGCTTTATTTTATTATTATCCTTAGAAGCCTGTTTGTTTTCTAATGAGAGACAGAAAGGGAGGGATAAGAATGGGAGAGGCTGGGAGAAGTGGGAGGGGAAACTGTAGTCAGGATATATTATTTGAAAAAAAAAAAACACCTCTATTTTCCGTAAAAGAAAAAAAAAGAATAAAATTTGCAAGGCTGTGAGAAACAAAACAAAGTAAAGCAAAAGGAAACAAAAGAATCCCAGGTTCACCTGAGCAGAGGTCTCTGCTGCAGGTGGCAGTGGGGAGCACTTCCTGGCTCTTGCCTGTTGCCCCTGACAATAAGGTTTTCATCAGCCACCTTTCCCTTCTCCCTCCTGGGCCTGCTTGTGTGGTACTGTTTGCAGCAATCTCCTGGGATGTCCCTGGGGGAGAACACAGGCTTCTGAGACTTTAGAGGACTCACAACGGGTCCCCTAGGTTATATAAGCAGGGAACACTTCCCAACATAAACACACAACAAAAGCTTCCATTGCCCTAATCTGGGGTGGCTATGCATTTGTTTGGGTCTCCCCAGGTAAAGGCTGGAATCCACACTCATTTCTGCAGCCACTGGGCAAGAGCAGCAGCCAGGGAACCTCAGCTCTTCCCTCCCCACCCAGGAAACAAAGAAGATGCCCCAAGGTAGACTTGAGGAGGATTAGCCAAAACAGGGCAGGGTGGGGCATATGGGCAGTGTGTGACAGCTCTGTACTGTGTGGTACTAGTTTGAGGAAGGGCTCACTGGTGGGCACAGCCCTAGAGCCCGAGACTATCTGAGGTTCTGAATTTACCTTTTGACCTCACCCAGTGCAGGAGGAAGAAGAACTCATCATGGCTCCTGCTTTTGTCCCTTAGGTCCCCTTTCCTTAGCCTTCTTGTGACAGGAGAGCTTTCTGTCTCCAGGCATCTGCACACAGCCCTTGCTCACATCTCCTTGCTTCTCCTGGCCCAGACTCTGAACTCCTAGGATCCTGGATGTCCTGGAGGCAAAGTCTCCCACTGGGGTCCCATTGCCTCAGCTATTCCTTAGATCCCCCTAATCATGCCTGAGTGCCAGGACTCTGGGCAGGACCTCCTCTCCAAAAGGCCCTCTTTATGAGATGCAGGATGCAGAGAAGACCCAGAAACATGGCTTCTAGCATCACCATCTGCTCCATGAAACCAGGTCAGCCTTGACCATTGCAGGCCTGGCTGAGGCTCAGAGCCCCAGTCAGTCCAAAGACACCCTGGCTCTCAGACACAGAACAACTACCAAGCTGCCTGAACAGCAGCCAGCTACTCCTTACCTTACCTCCTGTGCATTTCAGAGAACCTCTTCTAGATCAGCTCTGCATACCTGGGATTGCACTGTCCCAGGCAGGCCTCAGAAGAGCACAGCAGATTGCTGGGAGCCAGGTAGGCTCCGGAGAGAAAGCGGTTGTTCGTCCATCAATCTGTACTGTGCAGCAGGAGAGAAAAATGCCTCTCTCAACCTTTGTCAGTGTATTTCTGGGGGTCGGGGTGCAGAGGCAAGAGGTACAGCTGACAGCTCTCACTCTCAACAGCCTCAGGAGTTTGCCTAGATTTTTAAGGACTGTCCTGGCTAGTTTTATGTCAACTTGACACAACTAGAGTCATTTGAAAGGATGGAAAACTCATTTGAAAAAAAAAATGCTTTCTTAAGATTCATCTGTACAGCCAAGGTTACACAGAGAAATCCTGTCTCAAAAAACCAAAACCAAAACAAACAAACAAAAAGCTCCATCTGTAAGGCATTTTCCTAATTAGTGACTGATGGGGAGGGCCTAGCCCATGTGGTGGGTCCATCCCTGGGCTGGTGGTCCTGGGTTCCATAAGAAAGCAGTCTGAGCAACCCACCAGGAGCAAGCCAGTAAGCAGCACCCCTCAATGGCCTCTGCATCAGCCCCTGCCTCCAGGTCCCTGTCCTGCTTGAGTTCCTGTCCTGACTGCCTTTGATGATAAACAATGATGTGGAAGAGTAAGCCAAATAAATCCTTTCCTCCTGGAGTTGCTTTTGTGGTGGCTTTTCATCACAACAATAGTAACTGTAACTAAGACGAGAACTCCCAAACTGAGATTCATGGTTTTGATGTAGAAAAGAATTGCAGGTCCAGCCAGTTTATGAAGCGGGTCTGCGGTTTGCTGAAGACGTTTCCATGTTGGCTTAGGCACAAGGGTTAAGAGAAAGAGAGGCACTCACCCCTGAGAGTCCTGGTGCGGTGTCTAAAGGGAGGTTAGCACTAACTGGCTCTACAATGATCATATACAGGATTTCTGTGGACAGTTAGTGTCTCTAAAGGGTTACCGAGGACTGTAACTGACATCACAGGGTGGCTCCTGGGGGCAGAGCTACAGCTGATAAGATGCCAGCACGAAGGAAATCAGGATTACTTCACAGCAAAGTAAGGGGTCTTGTTTGAGACTCCAGGGAAATGTCTGGGGAGAAGAATAAGAGCCTACCCAAGGTCATTCACACACACACATATGTGAATATATATATACATGTGCACTCACTTACATGTATACATATACATGTATATATGTGTATGCATGTGTACATAAAAGAAATGTTTCTTTATGTTGGCCACCTTCATGGCAAATGTCATCTGTGTTAGAATTCTTGCTTTTCAGTGGTGAGGAAGCTTCAGTCAGATTCCAGTTTAAAGGGTTCCTTTCCCTTCCTGTGTCCCCATAATTTTACTCTCTTCTCAGCTCTCCACCCTCCCCCTTTATGAGACACAAGGTTTGTCACTGGGCCTGGGGCTTATCTAGAGTGGCTGTCTGGGATGCTCTTGTCTGCATCCCAAACCCAGTGCTGGGATAATAGGGGTGCAATGTCTGGTGTGGATTTTGTTTGTTTTTCCAAGAGGACTAGGGATCACACGCAGATCCTTACCCTCGCACAGCAAGCAGCTTATCAACCGAGCCAAAGTTCCAGCCCTCCAGGCATCTGGGAAGAGTAAGAAGAGAAGCCAAAGTCAGCGACGAGCCCCCTGAGTTCTTCCGATGAGCCCCGAGTTCTTCCGGCCTGCTGCGCTCTGAAGCCCAGGTCTCTCTGTACCAGATGCAAGGCTGGACCTACCTGTCCAAATAATACAAATAAACAACTCTCCCATCACACTTTCAGACTGTGAGCACAGTGACCGTGGCTGGAGGAATGACCCAGCAAGGACACAAGTCGAGAACAGACACCCTTGCAAGAAGCCCAACCCTGGAACTTCTCAGGGTTTAGGGAGCCCCTGTCTCTGGAGGGTTCGTGGGAGGTGGGGGCCTGCATCTCTTCTCTGATATATGCTCTTTGACAAGTCAGGGTCACAAATTGAGGATCATGCTTCTGTTCCAAGCAACTCTAGAATATTTAAGTGACATCAACTTTGGTTAACCTTCTAAAAATCCTTCCCTATGGTAGGTTTTGTTAAGACAGGGGTCTAATGTACTCAGGATGACCTTGAACTCCTGGTACTCCTGCCTCTACTTTCTGAGTGCTGGGATCACTAGGCAAGCACTCTCCCAACTGTGCTGCAGCGGCAACCCCTGTTCTGTCATCTGGATGTTCAACTCTGCCACATCCTCCAAGGCATGACACCTCGGGAGAGTGGCTGAGGGCAGATGATCCAACAGTGTCTTGATGTCATCATACCCAACATACCCAATATTGCAGGTGGGTGCTGGGCTAAAGAGAACCCATGTTCTCCCCTTTGCACCGAGAATGCCACGGCCTGTGGTGGCTATTCTTGGTTGTCAGTTTGACAACATCTTGAATTAACTTAAACCCAAGTGGCTAGGTACACTCATGTGGGATTTTTCTTAATGAAATCATTTGAAGTGGGAAGCCTCACTGTTAATCTGGATTGTTTGAGGTGGGAAGATATACCTTAAATCTGGGCCTTGTCTTCTGCTGGCAGCCTATGTAAAGGATATGGAAGAAGGAAGCTTGCTCTCTCTGCCTGCTTTCTGTCACTCTTGCTGGCAAGTTCATCCCTTCACTGGCATTAGAACCTACTTCTTTGGGATTCTGGTGTATGCTGAAGACCAGCTGAGACACCCAGCCTCGTGGACTGAACATTGGTAGACAAGCCACTTGGGCCTCCCGTTGGTAGACAAGCTTTGTTGGACTAGCTGGACCACAGCTTGTAAGCTACTCTAATAAAACCCAGATATATCTATAACTAATTATATATGTATATATATATGTATATGTATATATGTTGCGCCCACCTCGCCAGCAAGGAAGACGCTACAACAGGATTCTTCTGAAGCACGCTTTATTGGGGATACATCATGCTATTCAGCTGCGCAGCTAGCGGCAAAAGGCAGAAGACCCCGAGCTCCAGACTGACGCTGCTTAAATAGGACTTAAGACGGCGTGTACTTCCATGATTGGTCCGTGTCTCAAACCCTCATTAGCATAACCCCTGGTGGGCTATGCACATGCACACACGAGTTGTTTACCACTGCCGTGTCCACGAAGAACCAGAAACCTAAGCCATCTTGTAATGGCGACTGCCGGCTCCTGACATATATATATATATATGGTATATATATATATATACACACATATATAGTATGTATATACATATATATACTATATATGGTATATATAATACATATTATATATATGTGTATATATATGTATATACATACTATATATGTATATATATACTATATATGTATATATATAACATATGTATAGTATATATATATTATATATATAAATCAGTTCTGTTTCTTTAGCTAACCTTGACCAGTGTGCTATTGAATGCCAGTTTGAAAGGTTCTAGGATCACCTAGAAGATAAACCTCTGGGCATATTTGTGAAAAAGGCTCTAGATTGAGTTAACCGAGGCAGGTGAGGTCTTTCTAGAAATAGAGCACCACCCCTGCAGCCCAGGAATGCCCTGGGACCTTGTTGCTTAGGCCTGGAGAAGTAGGTCCCTTTGTGGCCCATAAGGAGAAGCAGAGACAAAGGGCAACTGGGCTCTGCCCATCCCCAGAGATGTGGCAGTTCGTGGTAGACACAGAACGGAGCTGCTGTGGAGAACAGGCATTGCTCCAGAGGATGAAAGAAAGATAGGGCCAGGTTTGGTCTAAATTATGAGCCATAGAGGCACGGTTGGCAGCTCAGTTGTTCTTAGGGCTCCTTGCAGATGGTCAGCTGAAGAAGGGGTTTGAGCCCCTTTTCTGTTGTGCACAGATTGAAGGGGTGTGGGTCTCATTTCTATCACCCACTGGTGAAGAGGTTTTAATAAAGACAGGTGTACTGGGCTGGGGATGTCGCTCAGTTGGCTGAATGCTTGCCTAACATACATAAAAACTTGGCTTCCATCCCTGGCACACATAAATCAGGTGGTTAATCCCAACAGTCAGGAAGCAGAGGTAGGAGAATCAGCAGTTTAAAGCTATTCTGCCATATGTATCAAGTTTGAAGATCACCTGGATTGCAAGAGACCCTGCCTCAAAAACAAATGTGTGAGTGAAAGAATGAGTGAGTCAATAAATAGGTTTATCTTGGTCCTGGCTTTGTTTCAAGACTGAGAGTGGCATTTCCTCATGTCTTCATGTAGTCCTCAGGTGGCGCACGTGGTGCAAAACACCCTCTGCAGATGTGTGTGTGCCCGCGGATGTGTGTGTGTGTGTGTATGCATATATATACCTTCTGTCTCTCACTATTCCCACAAAACCAGGAGGATTCAAGCCTGAGGCTCCTCCCAATGACAGCATCAAATGCTACCCAATTTCTAAGGAAGGCCCAGGAAGGCCCATCCCTAATCACTAGAAGGGGATTGGGTGGCCTCCTGCTTGGTGCCTCACAGTTGGGGGTTAACTTCACTACAGGAAGCCTGGGGGAAAACCCTAGCTTGTTGGCTGGTCTCTTTACCCACCAGAAACGCTCAGTTCTGTCCCTTCTATTCCCTTTCACTGCACCACTTGAAGTTTTGAAACACACACAAAAACAAACAAACAAAAGCAAAAAGGGACACAAACCAGGCCCACCACACAGGAAGCGGGGAACTGCTGAGTAATCGCCGAGACCACAGGGGTGTTTCCAGGGAGCCAAGCAGATGGCCGTGGGTGGCTGAGTGGCCAGGCAACAACACTTCCTGCCTGCTCCACAGAGGCACTAGGTCACCTGGGGACACTGGGTGTGTCTCTCCTGGGCCAGTTCAGTCTTGTATCCATGCTTGTCCAGGACCCCAGGACTTCTGGGTTATAGAGGGCAAAAGGGAGGTAGCTGTGGTTGGAAGTGGCTGAGCCTCCCTCCAACAAGGCCACATGTTCCAGGCCCTATCCAGGAAGGAGGGTGCCTGCCCCCCATGGAATCCACACCGTTCAAGACTGCTCTGCACCGGAAGGCAGCTTGAGTACACAGTCTCCTGTGACACACAGCCCAGAAGACCAAGCAGCTGTTGCCTCTCGCTGGCAGAGCTGTGACCTTCTTGGCTAAGGTTGGGTGGGATTTTGTGTCTGTCAGTATGCACAGGCCATTGAGACAGAGACAAACGTAGGCTTAGTTCTAGCCACAGCCCAGGAATGAAACTCACAGGAAAAGCTGGACCTTTGTTTGGAGACAGTCACACCCTCCTGAGGGATGGATGATGGCCGCAGACTAGGTGGAGACTCAGCAGGAAGTGGGTGAGCTCTGTCAGGGTTTAAAGGTTCATAGCTACACTGCAATGGACCACACAGAGTCACAAGCTGTTTCGTGGAATGGTGCAGGGAGCTATCCCTTCTCAGACGTGAGCTACAGCCTGAGGCTGTCATGTATAAGGAGATACCACTGTGAGGCTCATCAGTGACAGGGAAAAACACAGTCCACAATTGTCTCACGTGCTCCTGTAGTTTATTGAAGTATTCATGTCAGTGTAGAGATTGATTCAATCAATGATGTGGGATCAAGACAGTGTGCAGAAATCGCTTCCCTTCTTGATGAATCTCCAAGTGGTTTTGATTGGAAAATAACACCATAAAGACTAAGTCAGGCTGGGTGGTGCACCCTGTCCCCTCAGCATGTAAGAGGTAGAGGCAGGAGGATCAGGAGTTCAAAGCCATCCTTGGCTATCCATTAATTAAGGCCAGTCTGGCCTGTATGACACCCTGTCTCAAAATACAAAACCACCCCCTCCCCCAACGGAGTAAGATAGGGTAAGGAGATGACTCGGTACGTAAAGGGCTTGCTGTGCAAGCGTGAAGGACCAGAGTTCAGATCCTTCACAGCCACATAAAGCCAGATGTGGCAGCATGTGCCTGTCACTCCAGTGCTGGGTAGCCTGGGGGTGAAGACAGGCCAACTGGGAACTCACTGAACACATTCTAGCTGAAACACCAAGATCTAGGTTCAAAGGGGTTCAAAGGCAGATCCTGACTGGAAAGGAAAAGGAGAGGTGGCTGATGTGAATGATGAGAGAGACATCTGAAGTTAACTTCTGGCCTCCACGTGTACACACACAGATAGCACATCTGTGCACACACACGCACACACACACACACACACACACACACACAGGAAGATAAAACAGGATAACGCTTTCCACTGACATTTTTGGGGAAATATGTAAGAAAACACACAAAAAAATAGGTTTGAATTGATACTAATATTTTAAGTTAAGATAAAAAACAAAATAATCATAAAAATTTAACACACTAGTATGTCCCTACCTATGTAAGGATTCCTCAGAAATGATGATTTCCATTTTCTACTGAAAAGTGGGCAAAATGCACAAAAAGCATAAACTTGCACTAAAGAAAAAAAAAAGGTCAAGAATTTGTGTTTTCCGAGGCAGTCTCCTGTCTCCCTGGTTGGCCTTGAACTCACTGTGTAACCTGCTTGACCTTCTGACCCTCGTTTGTTCTTCCACCTCCAGAGTGCCGGGGTTGCAGGCATGTGCCACCGTACCTGGTCTATGTGGTGCTGGGAATGGCACCCGGTGCTTCAAGTACGCTAGACTAACACTCTGCCCGCAGTCCCAGCCCTTACGACCCTTTGAAGGGTGAGGGTATCGGTGATGGCGAGATACTTCCTGCCGCCGTAGGCAGCAGTGGGGGCATTGGCCAGCCTTCAGGCGTGTTATGGAGGGCCCCACCTCTGCTGCCCTCCTGTACTTTCTGCCCAGAAGTTCAGGGCTGATCCTGTTGTGAAGGGCTGAGGCGGGCAGCCATCTGAATAGCAGCGAGAATGTCACAGAAATGGGTGTTGAGCTCAGGGGATCACATGGCAGTGTGGGGAACCTACCAGGAAGTGGGTAGCCGTAGGGACTGTGCGTTGAGAATGAGGTTCTATGGAGTGAACAGGGCATCAAAGAAGCGGTGTGATGGAAGGCTGGATGGAGGGCTGGAAGGAGGGCTCAGCTGGTAGAGCACTGAGGACCCACAGACCCACAGAAATGCTGGATAGCATGGAGTCTCATGGTAATTCCAGTGCTGGAAGGCAGAAGTAGGGGATCCTTGGAGAAAGCTGGCTAGCTAGACACATCAGCAAGCTCTGGATTCACTTGAGAGACCCTAACTCAATGAATAAGGTAGAGAGCATTAGCGCTGTGCTTCCACATGCATGCATATGCATGTTTACATGCATCCACATACATGGGAACACATACATGTGCATGCACACCACACCACACACACACACACACACATGCCAAGGTGGTTAATGACATGCTCAAGGAATGATGGAAAAATTAGATGACATACAAGCCGTCGTGAGAGGACCCCACAGCCACATCAGGACAATCCAAGCATCAAATGAAAGGCGGCAGAGAACTGAGGGGCAGGAATGCTAACAGAATGCTAACAGAAATGTCTCAGTTTGAAGCACAACGAGGAAGAGAATACTTATATCCTGCCAGATAGCCCTGTCTCTGGACACTGAATGGAAAGGAGGCAGTGGCCAGAATGGTAGACCTCACCGTGGCCCTGGTCAGCAGAGCACAGCGTCCTCAGGAGCGGAGCCACTGGCCATAAGGTACCCGATGGAGTATGGGGAGGATTCGGGGTTCTTCTGCAATGCTCCTGGCAGAGACATCAGGAGGAGTCTCCAGGTCCACATAGAAGGAGATTTTGACAAGCAGCTGACCAGTTCACCATGTCCAGACCACTAGATAGCAGACAAGGCCATTCATGCCTAACCAGAAAGAAACAGAGAGACAGAGAGAGACACACACAGAGAGGCAGAGAGACAGAGAGAAAGACAGAGACAGAGATGGAGACAGAGTAAAGAGAGATAGAGTGAGACACAGAGGCAGACACAGAGCACAGAGACAAACACAGAAAGAGACCTAGAGAGAAAGAGAGAGACACACACAGAGACACAGATACACACAGAGAGACAGACACACAGAGAGAGACAGACATAGAGACACAAAGAGAGAGCCAGACACAGAGAGAGGAAGAGACAGAGACACCACAGGGAGACACACTGAGAGAGAGAGAGAGAGAGAGAGAGAGAGAGAGAGAGAGAGAGAGAGAGAGAGAGAGAGAGAGGAAAAGGAGGAGAGGGCCCAGGCATGGGGCCCAGTGGGAGAGAGCACGTGCTGGTCAATTGTGGAGGCTGGAGCTCCAATGGCCAGCACCTATGTAAAAAGCCAGGAGAGGTTAGAACACTTGTAACCTCAGCATGGTGGGGGCAGAGACAGGAGGATCAATCATGGGGATTGCTGGGTAGGAATAGAGTGTGGAAGTGTAAATCAAATAAACCCTTTCTTTTCCAAGTTGCTTTCGGTCATGGTGTGCTATCACGGCAACAGAAAGCCAAATACAACGATGTGTTCTTGTTTGTGAAAAATATGTACTGACTGAAGCGTCTACCAGTCACGGACCTGGTACCCATAGCTGCTGAAGCTCTCTCTTCCCCTCCCTCCCTATCTCTCTCTCATACACGCACACACACACGTATATACACACATGCATACACACAGGCATATAATACACATGTACACGGACACACATGCAGCCACTGACTCAGTGATTCTACTTTAGGACTGTACTAGAGGAAGGTCATCAGAGCCCCTGCCCAGGCAGTGTCTGGAAAGAGGCTTCACTCCTTCCAGGCAAACTTGAGAGGTGGCAGAGTAAATGTGGGATACCACTTTTGCTAAGAGCTGTGCTTGGGAAGCCGGTTCAGGCTCAGTGTTGATGGAGCGGGCCCGTTTCAGTGATCCTAGTTTAACACTATATAGACACAAGGCAAAAAAAAAAAAAAAAAAATTGTTGCAGCTTTTAGAAAATGCCCAGAGATTTCTGGAAGACAGAGTTTAGGAAAGCAGGCTGACTGAAAAAGGTGGGGAGCGAGTCGCTTTTCCTGTCAGTGTGATGAGAAGCCTGATGAAAACACTTACGGAAGGAAGGCCTGAGTTCTGTTCAGGGTGCGGTCCACCGCGGGAGGGAAGGCACGGTGACAGGAGAGCAGGCAACTGGTGACAGGCACTGAGAGCAGGGTGCTGGGCCTCTGCTCACCTCTCCATTTTCGCTTTTTCAGTCTAGGGCCCTTCCTCTACTTCACTTTCTGCTGCTGTGGCAAAGCCCTCTGACCAAAAACAGCTTCCAGGTTACCGCCCTCCAGCCGAAGGGAGTCAGAGCAGTGACTCTGTGCAGGAACCTGAAGATACGCCTGCTTGCTATCCTGCGCTGCATGATCTCTGCCCAGGGAGCTAGCTCACAGCTGAGGAAGTGCAGCGGCAGTCATGGAGGGTGCTGCCTGAGAGCTGGGTTTCTGTCTCACTGCCTTGCTCAGGTTTAGTTATACAGCCTGGGTCCACCTGCCCAGGGACAGTGCCCCCACAGTGGGCTGGGCCCTCCTCCCTCAGTTAATAACCAGAACAACGCCCCACAGACATGTCCACAGACCAATCTGATCTAGGCAGTTCCTTAAGGGAGGCTTTCCTCTCAGAAGGCTCTGGGCTATGTCAGAATTGGCAATAAAAACTAACTAGGACAGAATAGTGCAGCCTATGTTCAGGGTGGGTCTTAATTACCCAGTCTAGAAACTCCCTTGCAGACAAAGGCGTGTCTCCCAGGTGATTCCGGATGCTGCCAAGTTGATGCTCAGCATTAACCAACACAGAGAAGCATGCCAGACGAAGAGCAAGGACAAGTGGGAGAGGCAGGGGAACAGGGACATAACAGGAGACCCGGGAGGATGGTTAGGGGTCCCTCGCAGGCCTTCACAGCCCTTCACTCTTGCTGGACCGGCCTGGGACGATCCCAGATTCTGCGGTGTTTGGAACCCCACAACCACCCAAGCCGCACAGACTCTCAGGGTCTGGGTGTGACATAAAGACAGCACTCGGGTGTGGCTCCCTCAGAGCCCCCAGGGCCAGTTCCATGGTAGATACCAACCTTCCACATCACCACATTCCCGGTGGCGCTGAGGGACACAGTCACCTTACCTCACAGGGCTGTGCTGTGCATAGAGTGGCCTACAGCCTAGTCATCCATGTGGGAGGAGGGATTCTCCAGGCCTCAGCATGCTGGCTGTAGCTGCTGTGTTGGAAGGAAACTAGAACTCACGTATGGGTGACAGAGGATGTGTGCGTGGGGTGTCACAGGGCCACCCCACGTCTGCAGTGCTCAGAAGCTATGGATGGGAAGCCTAGTGAGCCAGCATGAGGATCTGAGTTGAGAAACCAGCTGGTGGCTCATTGAGAGGCCTTGGAAACCCCCTGGTGATGTCTACATCCTCTTCCTGTTAGTGTGTGAGCACCAGAGTTAAGACCCAACTCTCTGCTTCGAGGGGTAGCAGGGCCTGCCCCGGTAGCAGTCGTGGCTCGGGTAAAACCATCTGCCAGCCATGTGTAAACACCGGCCCCTGACACCCAGAGTACAGCTCAGCGATGTCACTTCCCTCTAGCCCTTCCTGCCTGATCTCCCCACCCCAGCACGCCACACCCTGTCTCAACCTGCGTTGAGCCTCCGCTGAACTTAGGAAGGATGGTACATGAGAAACTTGAGTAACTTCTTAACAGCCCGACAAGAGGAATGACGGCTGGTTGTATTGTTCCAGGTTGTGGTGGATGGCAGCTTCTCCATCTGTTGGTGCCCTTGCTGAGGTGGGGTGGAGTGCGCGGCCCCTGGGTGGTAAATAGGAACAAATACAAACAGGCAGGTAGAACAAGAAATGAGGCATGGTCAGATGGCACCTGCACTGTTGGGGCACACAGACCGCTGGCACCCTCTCTGTGGAAGAGGATGCAGCCTGCCTTTGTCACCGATGACAACGCTGAAGCCTCAGGTAGCCGCAAAACGCACCTGAGATCCTAAGGTCAGCCCTGTGTGCTTATGAACTCCGATGAGCTCCACTTACTCTTAGGAGAGCCAGCTCCTGACTGGCTAGGTTAGCAGGACTCTGGAAGATAGAAATGGTTTTATATATATATATATATATATATATATATATATATATATATATATGTGTGTGTGTGTGTGTGTGTGTGTGTGTTATATATATGTATGTATATAGTTATATATAGTTATTTATATTGTTATATATATTGTTTAATATATAAATATAAACAATCCTTTCTTCAAAGTATAGCTGATGACAAAAAAAATACTGCTCTGAAATATTTCCCTTAGTTTTTCTTGTTTGTAATGTCAGAGTCCCAGTGCAAGCTGCTTGAGCAGAAGAAGTGTGGCTGAGACCGATTTCTACGGCAGCTTGGCAGCAAGCGGCTGCGGCCACCGTGCGGTCTCTTCAGGGTGTTTGTGAAGCGCTTGTGCCGGGCTGCCGTGAGCAGTCCGGCTGGCTTCTTGCCTCACACTCTGGCTTCTCCACTCAAAGCAGCTAAGCACCAGGATGGCTGTGACAGCTGTCGATTAGAGGGTTAAATGGTCCCCAAAATATCAGTTTATGGAAAGCAGTGGTTCTCAACCTGTGGGTCGCTCCCATCGGAAAGCACATGTTTCTGATGTCTTAAAAACCACCAAGCATAAGTTTGTTTTTGTTGCTGCTTCATAACTGTGATTTTGCTGCTGAGCAGTGTCTCAGCTCCCAAGACCACTGGAAATATGTGTTTTCCAATGGCCGTGAAGTGTTTTCAGCCTTTTGCCTGTTTCGGTTACAAGGCTCTTCAGTGAGGCCATTGGGATTGGTAAGATTTTCCTTAGCAACAGGGTCACCAGGAAGTGGGCACGTGGGGCAGGTGGCTGGATGGACCATTTTCAGGGGCTTTGAGGAGGCAGAACGGACCCTGTCAGGTGACAGGGCACTGTCTCTGGGGTTCCCGGTTCCAGTCTGTGTTCAGAGGGGTGCTCAGGTAGAGGGAACGTAGCTGTTCTCCACAGATGTATCAGCGCCCTGTCCCGGCAGTCTCTGCAGAGACTGTGAACACAGAGAAGTCCGGCAGGAAGTGACTTCACACCTGCTCTGCCAACTGCTGTCCTTTTGGCGTTTATGCTGAAAGCTGTGTGCAGGCTCATTATTCAGGATTTTATAGGCCGTTCCTTGGCTCAGCCCCAGGCTGCTTATGGCTCCAAAGGAAGACAGCATCACACTTTGTGAGTGACAGTTATCGGTCCTTTTTATCGGTCCTTGTGTAATTGTTCAGGGAGAGGGGGCTGGGGCCCTGCAGGTGGAACTTGGGTGGGCGATTTGGTGTGACTAGGGGACACTGCTGCCAGTTCTCTTGATGCTGTCTCTGCACTCTATTGTGCTTCAGGCTCTCTCAGTTCAGGCCAGCCTTGCCCCCCACCTGCTGTGCACCCCTTACTCCTAGTACCCGGATCTTCATGCTCTGTAAATGTCTGTGCTGAGTTCATGGGCTGCCCTCACCGTCTTATCATGTTCTCTCTGTCTCTGTGTCTGTCTCTCTCTGTCTCTGTCTCTCTGTGGCGTGTGCATGTAGAAGCCACAGGTCCACATGACTTATCTCTTTCCATTATGTTCTAATTTATATTTAGAGATGGAATCTTCCATGGAACCTAAAGGTTAGTGTTTGGGTTAGACTATCTGGCCAGAGAGGCCCAGGGCTCCTCCTGTCTCTTCCTCACTTGCCCCAACTCTGTGGTTACAGACATATGCTGCCACGGCAGAATCTTACAAGGGTGCTGGAGATCTGAACTCAGACTGTATGCTTGCCCATGAGCATTTACACGCACACGCAAATCAGCTCTGCCTTACTAAGAACAAGTGAAAGGACATATGTACAGCCAGTCGGGATTACATAGATGACAATGAAGAACCAGGAAGCACCTCAGGGAGGGGTGATTTTGCCACAGTGGAGTCTTCCTTGTGTTTGGGCTCCCTAGTGATCCCAGAGACCACAGGAACATCCTTTCTTGCTGTTTCTTGGGCAGCTGAGCCCCTAGGCAGGGCTGAGAGGATGAAAATGTAGTTCTGGTGCAAACCAGGACTGGGCAGGGGAAGGCTGGGTTCCCACGGGGGTCCCAGGTGCTCATGACCGCAAGGTGTTCCCTCCCCAGAGACGACCAGGAGGCAAGGAGAATTTGGCAGGTGGCCAGGGCCCACATGGAATATCGGCTTGACATTTTGGCAGGGACTGAAAAGGCCCTTGACTCTCTCCTACTTTCCCTTTCCCTGTCTTCCATCTTCCTGTTTCACTTTCTTCCTTCTCTTTCTGGTAGACGGTCTCATCCATCGCAGGCGAGCCCCTTGGCTTTTTAAGCTCTTTGATGCACTGTTGTCTAACCTGTAGAAGACAGACATTTGTTTCTCAAGTCCTCTTCTAGGAAGCACGGACTTTCAGAATCACCCGCTTTCCTCAGCTGTGACTCAAAGCATGTGAGGGTCATGCCCAGGGCAGTTCTAAAATGGGACAGGCAATTGTTGGTTTTACTTCCTGGGAAGGTTTTGAAAGATCCTGCCACACTCCCTGACAGAAAACAACAGAGAAACCTGTGCACAATGCAAAATAGACCTGCTGGCATCCTGGGGAGTGGAGAGCTATGGGCCCAGCAGCTGCTTAGGTAAATGTTGAGACTTTGCGGCTCCTTTTTTTTTTTTAAACTCTTGGGACTAAGTGGGAATATCTTGAGCCTTGTGGCAAGAGGCAAACACCTCTGGGGAAAAGCACAGACCTCTGGCTTGAAGGACAGGAACCAGAAACAGGAAGTTGTGGTCACCAGAGTGGGAGCTTCCAAAGGGGGAAGGAGAAAAGACAATTTTCAGACTCTCCTCTCTCTCTCTCTCTCTCTCTCTCTCTCTCTCTCACTCTTTCCCCATATACACACAGACATAGAGACACAGACACGTATATACACATAGGTACACACTGCTTCTTGGTCCATACAGAAACTCACAGACACAGGAAACCAGACTGAGATGCACATACAAACATCCAGAGAGACAGTCATGCAGCACGCTCTCTGTCTCCCTCTCTCTCACATGCACACACACACAAGCAAACACAGCGACACAGGTGCACAGCCACACACAGGTGCATACAGCTTCTTATAGAGACACACACAGAGACACAGATGTACACACTTGATTTAATATTGGCAGCATCAGGCTAGGATGAACTTGAACTTGCCATGGACAGTGAGGACAAACAGGCAAAAAGTCAAAATTTCAACCTCTCCTTCAGCGGTGTCTATACAGCAGCTCAGGGCTAGCAGGACCCCATCTGCCTCTCAGCTTCATGGAGGGCCAACATTCTGGGCTGTGAAGGACCCTCTTCTACCTGCAGATCCCAGGATATCTACTCCCAGCAGTTAGTCAGTTTGAGGCTTGCCAGGCCTTTCCTCTTCTAGTAGCTTGGGTTGGAGCTGGCATATTTGTTCTATAGTAGGCCAAGAGGGCCACACAGAGTTACAAGATGGGGGCAGCGCTGCCATGTTCTCTGTCAGCTTCTCCTTGGAGGCTAAGGGCCTAAGTCCGTTTGAGAATCACCATAGAGTACCCCCTCTGTGGGGGGTTTCCTCCTCAGCTGGATGAAGGGCCCAAAGCCCCCACCTGCTTGCCAGCAGCCCCTCCTGAATACCTGTGTCCCCTCCTGGGTTTCCAACAACCTCTGTCCCTGTGCCCAGGGTCACACAGCCTGCTCAATGACTCTTGCAGGCAAACAATGCTGATTAGAGCAGGTGGCCTGAGAACACTGGTACTTCAGGTTCCCAAGATCCTGGCTGCTTCCTTGATGACCTGCTGGCATGTCCAGCCAGGACTAGTTTCTTGAGCCACAGGATCTCAGCTTTGAGTAGAGCAGGTGACCAGAGGCCTTCCTTGAGCTGGGTCTGCTTGCAATAGGACCTTCAACACAGTCAATTTTCCTTTTTTCCTCCCCCCCAAGCTAATCTCCTTACTCCAGAAATTTCTGTCAACATTTCAAAATGCTCATTTTTAATGTCATGCTTTCTGCTCCCCACTCTGGCATCCCTGCTCTGTTTGCCAGCAGCATGCATGCTCTGGCCTCTGCGCTCCATAGATAAACTGTAGAAAGCTGCACATCAACCCTCCCTCCCCAGCAATAAGCAGCAGGGCAAGAGAATTAAAATGCACAGTTTAATTGGATCTCCAGCACCCCGCTGGCTAAGAGAGCTCACCTCTCCACGCCACATTTGAGCATAGGGCTTAATTCCACAAGTGGCTTGGCAGGTAGAAGGTGTCAGTAGTGAACAGTTCATTAGGGGCACATCCAGCACCATGCCTTCTCTGGTATGGATGGAGCAGATACTTCAGGGGTTCCCTAGGTAGCTTTAATTGCCAATGTAACACAGCCTAGAGGAATTTGAGAGAAAAAGCCCCCATTGAGGAATTACCTAGACCAAATCGGCCTGTGGACATGTCTGTGGGGCGTTGTTCTGGTTATTAACTGAGGGAGGAGGGCCCAGCCCACTGTGGGGGAACTGTCCCTGGGCAGGTGGACTCCCGCTGTACAAGAAAGCTAACTAAACCTGAGCAAGGCAGTGAGACAGAAACCCAGCTCTCAGGCAGCACCCTCCATGACTGCCGCTGCACTTCCTCAGCTGTGAGCTAGCTCCCTGGGCAGAGATCATGCAGTGCAGAATAGTAAGCAGGCGTGTCTTCAGGTTCCTGCACTGAGTCACTGCTCTGACTCCCTTCAGCTGGAGGGTGGTAACTGGAAGTTTAAGATGAATTAAACTCTTTCCACCCCAAAGTCACTTTTGGTTGGAGCGTTCTTATCCAAGCTATGGAGAGGAAGCCAGAACAGAGGGTAACTTAATTAAGAACTGGGTAATTGACCTGAATTGGGCTGTGGGCCAAAACCAGCCCCAGACAATTCCTTCTCGCAGCTAATTCTCGTTAGGAGTCTTGAGTGGAGTGTGGCATGATGCCCAGCCCTAGGGCTCCTGCCCAGCTCTAGGAGCTCCTGCCCAGCTCTAGGAGCTCATGCCCAGCCGTAGGACTCATGCCCAAGCTAGGGGGTCCTGCCCAGCTCAGGAGCTCCTGCCTAGCCCTAGGACTCATGCCCAGCCCTGGGGGCTCATGGCTGAACATGCATGGAGTGTGGCAGGTTCCCATCACTGCCTTACCTGGGAAAAGGGGGATGGAGGCTGGGGAGATTTAGATCTCCCAGTTGACAGCAGAACAGCTGGGTGTCAGTCTGAGTCTGGCTGGCCACCAGAGAACCTCTCCTACTCCACAAATGAATGGATGACTGAATGAGCTAGTGCCTATGAATGGGAACTTTCACCTGACATGACAGCCAGAGGGAGTGGCTGGGACCATCCTGGGAGGGCAGAAGGGCCTGTTGGGACAGGGCAGGCATGGTCACTGAGGTCCAGCTGTGGTGGCTAGTGAACCCTTGAGCCCCTGGAACTTGAGGTGAGACAGAATGAGGTGTCCCACACCTGGACCTGGCAGGTGCCTAGAGATGCCCTGATCACCACTAGAACTGATGACACAACAGAATCTGTCTCCATAGGGAGAGTGTTCTGAAAGGCACCCATGTCCCCTCTGAGGGACATCCCGACTGCTATCTCATACGCTCAGCACATGACTCCCATTGCATGTGGATGGGCTCTGCACACTCCTGGGGAAAAGCCTGCTAGGACCTTCGGTGGTACATTCTCAGCCTCAACATACACTCATCTCAGGATCACAAGCGACCACACAGAGAAGCATAGATGTGTGCATGTTCACAACACACAGACACACATAAATCAGAATTTATATGTCCTGGGTTCTGTAAGAAAGCAGGCCGAGCAAGCCAGTGAGCAGCACCCTCCATGGCCCCTGCCTCAGCTCCTGCCTCCAGGATCCTGCCCTCCCTGAGTTCCTGTCCTGACTCCCTTTGGTGATGAACAGCACACACACACACACACACACACACACACACACACACACACACATATTTTTTTTTTTGAGAAGAGGTCTCATGTAGCCAAGGCTGGCCTCAAACTTGATATGTAGCCCAGGATGACCTTAAACTCTTGACCCTCCTGCTTCTACCTCTTCAGGGTCAGTATTGCAGGTGTGAACCACCGTGTCTGGTGCTGGAGACAGAACCCATGGCTTCATACATGTCAGGCCAGCATGCTATCAACTGAGCCCCAATCTGCCTTTTGGATACAAGGATAACAAGAAAGCCCCATATCTAGTCTTGAAGACACTTAGGTAATTAGTTGTACAAACTACAAGCCGAGGACTAAAGGTTTATTAAAGTCCATGAAAGCCAAGGCCATCCTTGTGCTGCAGATGCGTGGGGCTCAACAATGGGGTGCTGGGGCGGCAGCCCTGCCTCTTCCTGGATCTGCTGCCTTGAAGAGCATCCTATCCTCTTTCCCCACTCTGAAGGTTGTCCTGGTTGAGTGAGGAGGGTTGTGTGTGTGTGTGCGTGTGTGCATGTATGTATGTATGTGTGTGTGATGAGGATCTCACTTCAGCTCTAATGCAGTTCTGCCCTAATGGCATGTGGCTTTGGGGGTGGGGGTCTCTGGGAAAGGCTGGAGACAGAGGTGGAGAAGACAAGGAGAATGGGACTTTGTCCACACAGCCATGGTTAGCCTTCATCCACACTGCATGCAGGCTGGGTCAAGGTCACTCATGTCCCTGCTCTTCACCCATGATCTGTAAATAAGCCTAACAGACTCACTGGTTCTCCAGAGGAAACTTTGGTTGTCACCGGAACCTTATTGGGAGAGTGAGCTTGTGTCAACTTGACACACAAACTAGAGTTATCTGAAAGGAGGGAACAGCAATTGAGGAAATGCCTCCATAATATCCGCCTGTACAGCATTATTCAAATTAGTGATTGATGGGGAAAGGGGATGGGTAGAAGAAAGAGGGAGGGTGGGAGTGGGAGGAGTTGAGGGAGGGGGCTTCAAGCAGGATATGTAATGAATAAATTGTAAAAAAAAATTAAAAAATTAGTGATCGATGGAAAAGGGCCCAGCCCATTGTGGGTGGTGCCATCCCTGGGCTGGTGGTCCTGGTTCTATAAGAAGGCAGGCTGAGCCAGGGGAAGTAAGCCAGTAAGCAGCACCCCTCCATGGCCTCTGCATCAGCTCCTGTCTCCAGGTTCCTGTCCTCACTTCCTTTGGTGATGAACAGCAATGTGGAAGTGTAAGTTGAAGCCCTTTCCTTCTCAACTTGCTTTTTGTTCCTGGAGCTGTTTTTGTTGTTGTTGTTTTTTGCAGTAATAGAAACCCCAATTAAGAGAGGGAGGATATATTGCCAAATCCTCCTGCCCTGAAGGTAAAAAAAATTCGCACAGAGTCAATCCGGGATGTCTAATACTTATGTCAAAATAGCACAACCAACTACTTATAAGAGAGTACTAAAAGAAACAAGCAAAAAAGGCCACAAAAAGTTAAAATGGAGGCGCCACTCACTGGGAAGATAGTTGACAAAGGGCAGCTGCCGGAATACTTCAAGAGGGTCCAGTAAGGCTGGTACAAACTTGGGGGCTGGAGAGACGGCTCAGCAGCTAAGAGCACTGGCTGCTCTTCCGGAGGATCTGGGTTCAGTGCCCAGAACCCACATGGCAGCTCACAACTGTCTGTAACTCCAGTTCCAGGGGATCTGGCACCTTCATACAGACATACACACAGATGAAACACCAATGCACATAAATAAAATAAACAAATTATTAAAAAGACTGGTTCAAACTCAGGGAAGGATGGAGTGGGGTGGGGGTGGGCATTCCACTGGAAGAGACAGCCTCTGAGAAGTTAGCATACTCAGCCATGGACTTGGTGATGTGCTTTCTGACAGGGCAATGCTGGGTCCCTGGCTAGGGCTCACTTGCCTGATGGCATTCCATTTTCTCAGGCTCTGCCAACTAGTCTTGGCCCAAGGTGAAGATGGCTTGGGGTCTCCTAGCCAACAGCAGTCCTAGGAAAAGCAGCCCAGCATGCTACACACAGGCCCAGGAAGCCTTGGAGCCCCATTCCTCAGTCGGTCTTCCCGCCTCTTTGGCTGCACTTCCCAGGAAACGACAAACTTGAGATTATCAGGTGAGTGAGTCATGATGTAGCTGCGTACTGTGGGTGCCTGTGCTAGTCACTGTGGGGGCGAGTGGGCATTAGGAAGTGGCTCTGTGAGTCAGAGATCCTTGCGGGACTTATTTTCCAGGACACTGACTGCCCTGTGTCCCCAGAAGAAGAAAAGATATGGGTGTGGACTGTGAATATGAGCCCTGGGTTCGGACTGTCCTGTAAGAAAAACTGATACACAGAGAGACACAAACACAGAGACACTTACAGACACTGGAAACATAGACACTGAGACACATACAGACACATAGACACAGTACGATTCATACAGACATATAACACACAAAGACAGAGACAGAGATAGAAACACAGAGACACATATACATTCTAGAAGCATAGACACAGACACACACATATTGAGATACATAGAGACTGACACATGGAGACAGATACACAGACACATGGAGACAGATACACAGAGACACATATACACAGAGACACAGGTACACAGAGACACATGTACACAGAGACACATATACACAGAGACACAGGTACACAGAGACACATGTACACAGAGACACATATACACAGAGACACATACACAGAGACACATTTACAGAGACATGATCATACACATATGCAGACACTAGACACAGAGACATATAGGCACACACAGAGACAATTAGTCACCCACAGAGACATGTAGACAAGTGACACAGATGTGCACACATACAGATGCATAAATACTACACACATACACACAGATACACACACAGATACAGACACACAGATATACAGATACAGAGAAATAGAAACGCATACAGTCACACACACATAGACACCCACATAAAGATACTTAGTTTGAGGAACTGCCCCATGCTTTTTCTCATTCTCTGTCTTTCTGTCTTTGTCTGTCTGTCTGTCTCTCCCCCTCCCTCCCTCACACACACACTGGGGCACAGGGTAAAGTAAACACTCTACCTTCTGACTCCTGACCCCTGACCCTTGAAGCAGGAGAGATGGCTGTCTGAGCTGTCTTGGCTGACTTGTGGACTGCAGGGGAAGGCTGTCCTGAAGGGCCTGTGCCTGTGGGTGGGAGGGAAGAGAGGCTTGCCTCAGGAGCCGAGGATGCTAACCTCTGCTCCACCAGTCAGCTGGCCAGCTTCCTTCTGCTCTGCCCAGAGCCCACAGACCTAGAAACTCACAGCTTCGCACCCTGAGAGCCTGGGCCCATTGCTTCAGGATTTAGAAGCCATAGGCTCCTGACTTAAAGCCCTCAGGCTGGAGGCTTATTACCTTGGGCACTGTGATCCTGGCGCTTGGCTGTTCGTATTTCCCAGCTGCAGTTCGACCTGCAGCAGCAGGCAGCACCTTCTAGTGTTACCTTAGCCAACTTAGGACACACCGGTGAAAAGCAGAGAATGGAAACTTCCTCAGTGCGGTCACACTGAGAAGAGGAATACAGATGGTCAGTGATCCCCGCCCCCAGTCTCCAGGATACTGACATGAGGCTTAAGATGAAATAGAAAAGGCTGGGAATATGCTCTGGAGGTTAAGAGTGTTTGAGGACACAAGTTTGTGCCTCAGAAAACATGTGAAAAGAGCTGTGTGTGCTGGTAGGGTTATTGTTAGTTAGGGTTATTGTTGCTGTAAGGAAACACCATGGCCAAAAGCAGCTTAGGGCGGAAAGGCTTTATTTGGCTTACACATTCTGAATTTCCATTGAGGAAAACCAAGGTAGGAACTCAAACTGGGGTAGACCCTGGAGGTAGGAGCTGTCGCAGAGGCCATGGAGGGATGCTGCTTACTGGCTTACTTCTCATGGCTTGCTCAGCCTGCTTTCCCGTAGAACCCAGGGCCACCAGCCCAGGGACAGCACCACCCACAATGAGCTGGGCCCTCCCCCATCAATCAAGAATTAGGACAACACCCTGCAGGCTTGCTTTCTTACAGTGCCATCTTCTGGAGGCACTTTCTCAGTTCAGGCCCCCTCCTTTGACTACAGCTTGTGCTAAATTGAAATGAAACTAGCCAGCATAGAGGGCGGGTGCTTTAATCACACTATTGAGGAGGCAGGGATATGTGGATCCTTGCAGCTTGCTGGCTGGCCACCCCCATCTACTTGGTGAGTTCTAGGATGCCAAACGACCCTGTCTTGGACAAGGTGGACAGCAACTGGGAAATGACAGCTGAGGTTGGCTTTGACTTCCCTATGCACCTACAGACACTCAGGTATACACACTCAGGTATACACACACACACACACATACACACACACACACACGTATGTATAAAGGTGAGACCCGGCAAGCACCCTGCATGACCACCAGACATTTCTGCACAAGCATCACAGCCTTGGCTCCTTTTCTTCCTCCACGTGGGGCTTTTTTATAATCATAAAACTAGCCAGCTCCCTCCGAGTGAACAGCCTGTCCTGCCAGAGGCTCATCACAGAAGCCGGATCCTCGAGAGGCGTCTGTGTGGAGAGCCCCCACCCTCAGGCCTTCAGCCCCATGCTTCCTGCTGTTCAAGAAGAGTGAGCCAGGGACAGACTTTGGACACAGGAGGGAGGCCACGTGGGTCATGTCCGGTGCTGCCCAGAGATGCCCTTCCTGGAAGGTCAGGAGGACAGTCGGGTGGGGATTATTCCTGGAAGACTTGGTAGCTGGCCTCTCTGCAGCATAAGATTGTCACTGACCAGCCAACTGTGGACAACTGGGTCAGAGAACCCCTGGGGAAAGACGTTCCTGGTCTCTGGCTGAGGACAGGCACGTGTCACCAAGGGGGTAGCTTTTTGGAGAGAGCCACTTCCTCCGGGAGCCACCAGGTGGTATCAGGACACGCTGGGTAGCCCACACCACGGAGAGATCCACGTGATGCAGGGTTGTGCCAGACTGTTCCGGGTTCACAGAGGCAGGCTGGGTCATAGTGGGTGTGAGTGTGTGGATGTGTGTTAGTGAGGGGGTGTTTCTATGGGTGACTCAGAATGACTGCACATTTGTACTGAAGGAATCTGCAGGGTCAGCTGAGTCTCTTTCCTGTTTCAGTGCAGCCTTGTGATACTAGGGATCACAGCCTAACCCAGGCTTTCCTTCCTTCCTTCCTTCCTTCCTTCCTTCCTTCCTTCCTTCCTTCCTTCCTTCCTTCCTTTCAAAATTTATTTATTTTTATCTTATGCGCATTGGTGTTTTGCTTGCATGTATGTCTGTGTGAGGTTGTTGGATCCCCTGGAACAGGAGTTACAGACATTTGTGAGCTGTCACGTGATTGCTGGGAGTTGAACCCAGATCCTCTGCAAGAGCAGCCAGTGCTCTTAACTGCCAAGGCATCTCTCCAGTTCCGTCAACCATTCATTTTCAGTAGCAACCAGGGTCATCCATCCATCTTTCAATAGCCACTAGGTTTGTCCATCTGTTTTCAAAAAGCCAGTTGAAAGAGCTTAATTAATAACGGAAAGCAGAAAATAAACTTATTTAATGTGGCCACACTGGGAAGGGTCAAAGGGCTTCAGAGACTCCCTATCCTCAACCATTGCAAGTGAGATGAAAGTTTACATAGAGAGCCAAGAGAATACATGTCTAATTAGTCCTGAGCAGACTTCAAGCTCACACTATAAGGTGGCCTGGTGAGTCGTTAGAATTATGTGAAATCTCTTTTGGGGAACATATTTTCTCTCTGGCTGGTGCCTTTTTTTTCACCTAGCATGAGATCCTGGGAAATTTTCCATTTCTTTTGGCTCTATTGTTTCAAAAGCCTGATGATCAGATGGAAAACACAGGTGTCTCTTTAGACCCTCTTCGTTTCTGTCAGATCACGGCTTTTGATCCTCACCTGTGATGCCAACGCTTGAGAACTGGGCAGGGCTGAGTGGTGTATGCATAGCCCCCTGAGGCCACAAGGGGGCGCTCAGGGCACATACCAACCATTAAGACACAGTACTGTGCTGCTTCTCAGGCCTCTTGGGTCATCTGTCCCCTGGAGCATCCCTCTGGATACTGGAGAGCACACAGTCCAGGACAGCTATCCCACCTGTCCACTGTCAGACTCTAACCTTGGAGTTAGCGTTCTGCAGCGCTAGGCCAACTCTGCAGGATCTCACACTTCAGTCTGAGGCCATCTGGCTCCCAGACGGCAGCTGTTTTCTGGTGGCCAGTCACAAACTTCACAGAGGTCACAGAATCTGGGCCTTTTTTGGGCATCCCTACCCCATTCGTGGATTTTGGTGACGCCTCATGCTGTAGAGCTATAATAAAGACAAGGGGGGAGGGTCTTTGAGGCCTCCATACTGTCCCGGGCCATTCTAGGACAGGTCACTTGAGGTCTGGAATACCGGAAGAGTCTCTACTGGGTCAAGGGCACTCAAAAAGTGTTGAAATTTAGACATGGTATCTCACTATAGGAGGGAAATGGGGCAACTAGCTAGGACCATAAAGGGAGGTGTGAAAAGATATTTGTCTAATATGCAAGTGAACGAAGGTATAAAACCAGGCTGGCCAAGGCTTGTCATCAACACCAGTGACGAATAACTGGAGACAGGAAGGTCAAACCGGAAGAGGTGAGCAGCGTCACTTCCTGCCACATCTGGGGTTATCCAGGCTCATCCACAGACACAGAGGGCCCTGCAGAACATCGGGGTCTCATTGGTCCCCAGAGGAAAGGGGTCTTATTTCCTTGCTGGCTCCTCACAGCCTGGGAGCAGAGTCAGGGGTAGTTGCCATTTTTCAGGTTAGACCTGAGTGTGAGGTGTTTGTGTGGAGGTTGTCTCTTGAGGTCAGGGGAGCCCCATTTTGCTGACTGGACATGAGCCTGGGGAAGTCTGCAACCTGGTGGCCTTGGGAAGCCAGGTTACCGGTCTTACACTGAACTTAGTGGCCACTAGAGGGAGCTCTAGGATTTTCTTCGATAGGGAGGGACGGGGACATGTCAAAGTCACCACTGAGCAGGAAGGGGCACAGATAAGCACTAAGATACCCGGTGAGCAGCTGAGAAGGAGGGGTGATAGGGTACCAGCGTGACAAACAGGTGATCAGAATGGGCTATATTTGAATAGAGGGAGACACGGGTTTACAGAGGGGACACCATTGATCAGGAGGGGATAGAGGCATTCAAGAGGAAGCGTGGGTGACCCAAGAGAACAGTGATGAGCTAGAAACATGAGGAACATAAGAGGGCACAACGGAATAGTAGTAACACTTGAGCCGGAGTCACCAGAGCATGGGGTGACGTGTCCTCAGGAGAGGGAAGGGGTGAGGAGGAGTGGACACTGGTGAGTTGGAGGCCCAAGGGTCAGCAGGAGGGACAGAATTGTGCATGAGGGAACATAGCTGAGCAGGAGAGGACACAGGTGAGCAGAAGTATCTATGAGTTTGCAATTGTGTGTGTGCGTATGCATATGTATGTGTGATGTGCATGTGACGTGATGTGTGTGTGTAGGAAGGATGCATGTGACCAGAGACAACATAATTCATCAGGAAAGGGAGCAGTGGGTTAGCAGAGGGGACAGGGGAGATCGGGAGGGAATTGGGAATTAAAGTGGGCATAAGTGAATAGGATAGGATAGGATAGGATAGAATAAAATAGAATAGAATAGAATAGAATCCAGGCAAACAGAGGGGTGTGGCAAGCAGCTGGGAGCTAGGTGGGGTGAGGACATAGGTCAGCTGAGAAGTCAGGATACAGATGGGCAGGAAGTGGACAGTGGTGGGCAGGAGGTGAAGGAAGGAGGATGGGCAGTGGGTGAGCAGCAAAGTGCATGGCTGAACAAGCCTGGGGACATGGTGGGCAGTGGAGACAGGATTGAGCAGGCAGGGGCTAGCAAGGGAGGCAAGGGAGAGGCTGAGGGAACAAGGTTGTAAGGGAGGGGACAGGGGTAGCCACTAGAGGATGTAGATGCAGGCAGAGGAGGAGGGATGTAGAGACACAGGTGAGCAGGAGGGGGTGGGGATGAGGAGGGGCACAGAGTTGCCATGGAGGGCAGCATTAGTCAGGTTGAGGAGCCAGCAGTGAGAGTGAGTACAGTGGGAACAGACTAACAGAAGGTAACAGAAGTAAGCTGAAGGGAATGTGGGTGAATAGGAGGGGGCACAGAGGGGCAGGGTGGGCACAGGAAAGCAGGAGGGGTATAAGTTAGCAAGAGGCAGCCCAGGCCAGCAGGAGTAGGCACAGGTGAGCAAGCAGGTAGGCACATGGGTGAGCAGCAGAGGGGGCAGGTGAGGCAGCAGCAGACACCGTGAATGGGAAAGGACCTGGGTGAGCAGGAGGGCACCGATGGGCAAGAGCGTGCATGTGAGCGTGAGGGGCCTAGGTTGGCAGGAATCTACACAGGTGAGTTGATAAAGTGAGGGAGCCAAGCGAGGGTGTGGGTAAATCATTACAGTATGGAGTGCAGGAAGGGGCTTGCGTGAGCAGGACGGGGCCCAGGTTTTCTGAGACAGTTTCTCTGTGTGGCCTTGCCTGTCCTGGACTCACTTTGTAGACCAGGCTGGCCTCGAACTCACAGTGTTTGCCTATGGCTCCCTGAGTGCTGGGATCACTCCCAGCTCACTCATTCTATTTATATTAAAGCTTTAGTTCCAAACCAAAGGTAAGAAAGTGTGCTGCAGCAAGGTCACCGTCAGTAGTGGGCTCTGCAGTTAACTCACTTTTCAACAGATGTTTTCATGTCCTGTGTACATACCTTGCTTTCTGTGCATAGTCATGTGCTGTGTAGCATGTGTACTATCTTGTATGCAGCGCACTGTGGGCTGTGTAGAGGCCATGTGGTCTGTATAGAATTCACGGTGTATAGTGCCCACCGGGCACCCCGCTGAAGTGCTCTGTGTAGAACAGAGTACACCTCTGCTGAGGCCACACTGGCCCGTGAGAAGAACATAATGACACATACACCAGTCGCAGTGGGCCTCACAGAACCCACAGAACCCTGTGTTCATCTGAGTTCACTCGTAAGCCGTAGCACCTTGTACAGATCTCAGAGTGAAGAGAACTGGTAGCAGCTTGTACGGAGCTCACAGTGCCCTCTGTGACCCTCATAGCGGTGTGGTACTGCTCGGAGGGCACCTGAGTGCAGGTTACGATGGACCTTTGGAGAGGCATGATGCCTGCTGAGAAACTTCCCTCTGCATATTCGATCACATAAGTAGGTCTTTTACGCCATTCTCATATAGGTGCATGCCCATATGAACATCTGCATCG
>CM053751.1:22291744-22376217 GCA_028658305.1 Pachyuromys duprasi
CCACACACACACACCACACACACACCACACACACACCACACACACACACACACACATCACACACACACCACACCCCCACACACACATACACCACACACACACCACACACACACACACACACCACACACACACATACACCACATACACACACCACACACACACACCACACCCCCCCACACACATACACCACACACCACACACACCACACACACACACACACACACATACACACACCCCTTTTGTATGTGCATGTGAGTACAGCTCCCTGAGGAGGTCCTAAGTGTCAGATCCCCGAGAGCTAAAAGCTCAAATGGTCGTGAGCGGCCTGATGTGAGTCGTGGGAACGCAGACCCTGGGCGAGGGCAGCTGAGTGTTCGTAACCGCTGAGCCACCTCCGCAGTCCCCACAGCTCCCCTCTGGGGAGTGCGGCTGGGGAATGGCAGAGGGGGATCATGCTGGGAGTCTGCTCTGGTTAGTGGACACCAGCAATCATTCCACCATTGTCTCATTTTTTTTTCTACCAACCAATGACATTTGACAAAAGAGGACCCACTCCAGGTGGCCAGCCAGGACTGCTATGCTCCTCCTCATTTTCTCAGGACAAGTGCAAGAACACTTAGCAGGAGAGGTCACCCAAACACCTTGCTTAGTTTCCCCTCCTGGTGGGTGGAGACTTTACCTACAACACTGCTGTGGTCAGAACAGAGGTTCTCTAGAAGCTAATTTTAGGTGGGTACGTGGGTTGGGAGTCTCCGGTCCATGGCCCACATGTAGCGATTAGAGGGCAGCTGACAGGAGTGACTTCTCCTACCACACGGATCCCAGGGACTGAAGCTTGGCGGGAGCATCGTTACCCACTGAGCCATCTTGCCAGCCTCAGGAGATAGTTAAAACGCTGTAACTGGCCAACCAAACCCGGACCTTGTGCGAACAATGGTTAATGTTGGGATCTAGATCAAGAGCCTTCCTCCTGTGATAAAAGTAATGTTTACATTATCTCTTTATGGGCTGGAGGGATGGCTCAGAGGGTAAGAGCACTGGCTGCTCTTCTAGGGGACCCAAGTTTGGTTTCCAGCACCCACAAGGCAGACTCCAAATGTCTACAATTCCAGTTATAGGGTACACGGCATCTTTTTCTAGCCTCTCTCCAGGCATACAGGCTATCTGTGTGCTAGTCTGCTGTTACCTCATATCTGAGTCCTCCATGGCCACCCCTGAATAAGGCTAGCCATAAATTCACTCAGTCCAGGCCATTCCTCAGCCCCTGGAGCAGCTGGGATGACAAGCCACATTACTCTATATAGAGCTGCGAGAGGAGCATATATCATGACACGTAAGCCTTGAACCCATCTTGGTGTTCTTCACTGAGTTCTGCCTTCAGGGATGTGGATAACCTAGCTATCGTTCTCATTTTCAAAAATGGCTTGAAAATCTGTCTGCCCTAGCTTGGTGCCTAGGGCATGTCAATCCTGCACTCGCCTGAAAGGCTGAGGTCAGGAGATTGTGAGTTTGGAGCTAGCTGGGGCTATACAGACAGGAAGGCTGAAGAAAGAGAGGAAAACTCTCCCAGTGGATGTTTGTTTGTTTGAAACATGAGATTTATTGTTTTATATGTTTCTATGGGTGCTAGGAACTAAACCTAGAATCTTATGTGTGCATTTTATCATTGATCTGTATACTGCCAGCCTTTGGTGCATATTTTTGTGGTTCTAGATCAAACTCAGGGCCTCCCACATACCTAGACACAGCCTGTCACTGGGCTAATCCAAGAATGCTCCATTGTAATACTTCACTGTTTTCAGAAGCTAAATATATTTTTATTCATGTCTTATAGGATAATGCACCTGAACTGTGGGTATTGCTCAATGGTACAGAATTTGCCCAGCATGTCTAAATCACTGGATTTGACCACTAGCACTACAAACACACACACACACACACACATACAAGTTAATAATGCAGCATTTACATAAAAGGATTCAGATGAGCAGGGCAGCAGTACAGGTCAAGACAGATGAACTATGAACACCCATCATGACCGTCCATCTGATAGAGCAAGGAAACCACCCAGAGGCTTAGTGTGCTGGATGTAATGACCTTGGCTTTACTGAGGTTGCAAACAGGCAGAAGGAACTCCAGAGCTGTCACCCCAGAGTGGGTTTTCAAGCACAGAAATGGATGGTTTGGCTGACCAAGGCCAGGAAAGGGACAATGGAAGGAGTAAGACATTAACAGGGTACCAGTGAAAACTGGTATTGGCCTTGTCGTTACTTGTTTGTTTTGAGACACGGTGTCTTAATCTCTTATGTGGTGCTGTGATAATGGGAAAGGACTTGGGTAGCTCACAGTTCCAGGGTATAGTCTGTCAGCCTGGAAACAGTATTGCAGGAGCTTGAGGAAGCTGGTCACATCCACATTGCAAAGTGGAGAGACATGAAAGAATGGGCACAAGCTAGCACTTAGCTCCATCCCTACAATTATATAGCCCAAGGTCCCTAAGCACAGGGAATGGTGTAACCCATAGTGGGCAGGCCTTCCAACATCAGCATATGTAACTAAGACAATCCCTCACTCATCCTCAGACGCCTCTTCCCAGTGATTCTAGATTGTATCAAGCTGACATTAAGACTAACCATCACATAAGGGTCTTGTGTAGACAAGGCTGGTCTTGAACCTCCTATGTAGCCAAGGATGACCTTGAACTTCTGATCTTTCTATGATGACGATATTATAGACACGTACCACCATACCAACTTTCATGCTAAGGAATCTTAAATGCTTTACAAAGTGTCAAGGCTCATGCAAGAGGAACAACAAAACAGATTTAGAACTCATGGAATGTGGCCCACTGGTTAGCACAACCATGATGGGTGTGCCTCGGAGAGGCAGAGCCCCGAGGCTGCATGTCCTGAGGACTTCATGCTGTTACGGAGCATCGCTCTGCTTATTGCCTTCATGGTCTTCACATCCTTCCTAATCCATGAGTTGTCTGAAAACTCTAAGGCGGCTTCATACCCCTCCCTGGGCAGTATCATTGGCACCTACAATAACAATGATGTATCTTTTTCAAGCATCGCTGTGGAGCAGATTGATGATTCATCACCATCCTCAGAAAGTGCTTCGGGATGTAGATTGTTAGCAATGCCTACCACTGTTGGAAAGAGTGTGGAGATCAATATTGTTGGCAAAGTTAGATTAAGATGTTTTTGTTAGTGGCTCTGATATAAAAAAAAATCTCAGGGAACAATCTGGAGTTCTAAAAAGCATACTCTTAATAGTTGAGAAAGGTATTTTTTGAGGTCAGGGAACAAAAATTATGACAGTCAGACCAGCACTAGCTGACATGACTCTTGCTAAAGCCAGACTGGTGGTCAAGGTGATGATTAATTTCTTGTACCCACTATTGCCCTAAGCTTCCTGATATGATCTATTAAAAATGTTAATGAGTGATGTGCACCTTGAGGATTTATAGTAGTGTGACTAATTGTTTTTTAAATAAAAGTCTAGTTTTGTGATTTTAGTAAGATCACTTTTTAAGATAAAGAATGATAATTGATTCTTTTTAATCACAAACTGCAGCCTCCCAGTAAGAGAAACTGGCTGAAAAAAATTACCTTGCTTGCTTGCACTTTGTTAAACTATAAGAAACTGCTTAGTTATGAATGTATCTGGGCTCTTGGGAATAATTAGTTTTCTTCACTTATAATATGTAAAATGTTTTTCATGTAAAGGTATTGAACAACATCCTATTTTTAAGTGATCATAAAGAAAAATAGAATGTAACCACATTGTAATTTTTGTACAGCTTGATAGATTTTGCTGGGATATATATAAAGTGGATTGGAGCTTGCTCATTGGAGATTGATCCATCTACTGAATGTGTGTGTGTGTATACTCGTAAAGTTGTTGGAGCTTGCTCGCTAGATCTTTGCTCCATCCACCCAATGTGTGTATGTGTATATATGTAAAGCAATGTGTGTATGTGTATATATGTAAAGTTGGTTGGAACTTTGCTTCATCCATCACATGTGTATATGTGTGTATGTATGTATACATGTAGATGTGTGAAGGTGTTAGAGCTTGTTGAATCTTGCTTCATCCATCAAGTGTATGTGTGTGTATGAGTCTTTAACCCCCTTTTTAACTGAATCCCAAGGAGTTTTTCAATGGACATAGGGAGGACATTTCTGGTCCCAGTGAATCAAACTTTGTTCCCTCAGAGAAAAGTCTGCTGAGTGATCAGTTGCCAATTCCATGCCCTGCCCCAGTTGACTCTGGATGTCAAAGCTAGTCTTTGACCACAAAGACCCCAGGGAGCCAACAGTAAGACTGTAGAGCAGTCCCAGTATTCAGAGCAGTTAGGGAGTGTAAGGGAGATGTTATCATAGTTACACAGAAGATGTTATCAGAAATTTGAAGACACATTCTTCTTAAATGCCAGTTATTACCCAACAGATATGTCTGATATCAGGGAATCCTTGAAAGGCCTCCCCACCTTGTTTTTATTTTTCTTTCTTTAAATAGTGTCTCTCTGTGTAGCTCTGGCTGTCCTGGAACTCCTTCTGTAGACCAGTATGGCCTTGAACTCAGAGATCCACCTGCCTCTCGAGAAATGTAGTTGCACAGAAGATGTTATTAAATATTGGCTAGGTCCTTAGATACTGGCCAGGTCCATATTTGAGATCACAGAGTATGACCCTTCTCTCTCTTAAAGCACAAATCCCCATAAAAATCTTCAAGAAAAGAATCTGGTTTGTGTACCATTTTATTGGTCTCAACTGTTCCAATGGCCTTGCCAGCTGTGATGACCCCAGAAAACTTGCCACAGAACATCTGCAGTATCTGCACATAACAAGCACAGCTTTAGTAAGCCAGTTTCATCTCCAGAGAAAGAATAAATTCTGAGTGATTGGCATTTGTTTTATGATGTCTCCTACATTATTTGGAAATGTATACTATACTCTTTCCCTTGGGAGCTGTCATATTCTCTCACAGATTGGAAATACAGGAATTCAAAACTAAGCTTTTACTATCCAATGCATCCCGTGAGACAGGATAAAAACTGGTCTTTTTGTAGAAGCTGCAGGTGTAGTCCATTCTCATGATTTTTAAGAGATCTCATTGATGTCTTATCACATGGTGTTTTCCTCTGTATATATGTATTTCATTCACAACAGATAATCAGTCACCCTACATCTCATCTCTAGCTGATTATCAAGTAAGGCTACATTCTCTTAACCAGAGACAATGACTTTAACACATACTTTGAGACATAATTTCACTTGTAATAATATTGCTATAATAAAACTTTTCCTGTTGCTGTGATACACTACTCTGAGGAAGAGGAGTTTCTTTTAGCTCATAGTACAAGGTACAGTCCATCACGATGAGGCTCAAAGCAGCCGGTCACATTGCATCTACACTAGAAAGCAGAGTGATAGATGGGTGCATGCTTAACTTTTTTTTCTAATACAGTCCAAACACATAGGAGGCTGGGCAGGAGGATCAGGACTTTGAGATTTCTAGAGTTATATTAGGAATTTGAAGACAGTCTTGACTATATATCAAGCCCTCAACTAAAATACCAAAACCAAAACAAACAAACTGGGTTAGAAAGATGACTCACTGACTAAAGTGCTTGCCATTAGGACCTGAATTTGAATCTCCAGAGCCCACATAAAGCTGGATGCAGTAGCACACATCTGTGATCTCATCACTGTCTGGGTATAGTAGTTTAAATGTTCTTGGTCCCTACAGGCCCCTAGGAGTGACACTATGAGGAAGTGTGGCCCCGCTGGAGGAATGCCACTGTTGGGCGGGCTTAAGCGCTGCCCAGTGTTACACAGTCTCCTGCTGCTGCCTGTGGATCAAGATGTAGAACTCTCAGCTCCATCCCCACCACCACACTTCCCACCATGAAGAAAATGGACTAAACGTCTGAAACTATAAGCCATCCCAGTTAAATGTTTTTCTTTATAATAGTTGCTGTGGTCATGGTGTCTCTTCACAGCAATAGAGTCCTAAGTAAGAGACCTGGGGAGATCGCAAGTGGAGACGGGAGAGTCTCTAAAAGCGTGCAGATCCTGTCTCAGAGGTAACACCAATACTGTCCTCTAACTGCCAGACATATGCTGTGGCACATGCATGCTCATGTCTACACACAAGAATTACACACACTGCACACATGCATACAAAGATAAGCAAACCAAAAAGAAAACTGAGATTTATTTTACTGACTGCAACCAAAGAAACCATTATCACTTGGCTGCAATTAATCTGAGCATTTGTGACAATGCAGGCTACCTACATGGACTTGAAAGGATGGGGAGGTAACACATGACACTCTCTGACAGTGGACCGTATGCCAGCCTTTGCATCTCATGACACTCAAACAGACTCCTGTCATGAGTGATGCAGTGACTGCGGAGTGTGACCCTGAGAAACTTCACTAGCCTGATACATGGAGGCTTCTAGCATGGGCCTGTGATGCAGAGGCCCATAAGCCACAGCAGCGCAGTCCCCATGCTCTTCCGTGTTTCTGTCTTTATGATATTCTGATTCCAGCCAAACTCCAAATGCAACTGTAAGTTTTTGAGAATACTTACATATGGTTCCAAACTGGTGTGTTTCCCATGTCCTATACAGAGGGTATCCAATACAGTTGATGGCCCCTTCTTTATTAAAAACACCTTACTACAAGCCAGGCATGGGTGGCATACACCTTTAATAGCAGCACTTGTGAGGAAGAGGCAGGTGAGTTTCCATGAGTTTGGAGCCAGCCTGGTCTATGTAGAGAGATCGAGTCTCAAAAGAGGGGGAGGTGGGGAACAGGTGTATTACTCTGTTGTCCAGGCTAGACCCAGGCTAGCTTTGTCTCAGTACTCAATGGAAGCATCAGCACTCAAAGAAGCTGAGAATAAAGCCAGTGATTCTTGAAATCTCTCTATTATTACCACTCACAGCATTCCTTACTTGCCAGGGCTCTCTGAGCTGCCCTAGATTAGCGTGTTTTCTCACCTATGAGGGTTTTGTGGCAGACGTGGTGTAGTGGGAGTTTTGGTCTCCTTAAAAACTCAGTTATGTTATGTAAATATGTTTTTGTTTTAATCGTAGTGTGGGATATGGGATTGATTTTGATTGTCCACAGCAGCAGACTATTTGCCTTATATAGGCTGAGAGGGGTATGATTTTTGCCAGTTGCAGGTCGCTTAATTTGGGGGACTCTGAGGGGGTATAAATGCCAAAGCCCAGAGAAGGCCAGACAAATAGGAGGCTGCAGCTACCCCATGCTGCTCCTGGTTACTGTTGCTGCAGTTTGAGAAAAAGAAGTTGAGGATGTTCTGAAACAAAGATTGGACTTGTCCCAAGAAGCCCAATGGCCCCAACCAGCAGGGAGTAGCTAAAGAGAACTATGTCCCCTCTCCCCTCTAACCTTCTTTCTCTTCCACCTGGTGTTGGGGTGGAGAAGGGAATTAGAGGCATAAGAACCCAAAATAAAATAGATGAAAAAGTATGCCAACACAGTGAGGGCTGACTTGTTGTTTACATTTAAATGACAGCACAGTTATAAGTCCTCCAGCAGTAGTGAGTTGTTTTACGGTAGGAAGCTTTTGTGCATTGTTTACATTGACAGGATCCCTTCCTGGACACATCATCTCTTGTTGAGGTATGTCTACTACATCCTTTATATTAATGGAGTTTCGCAGTTATATGAATTCACTAACATACAATGTGATGTAACTTAAACACCGCATTCCTTCATTTCCTACGGCTTCTCATTGGAAAAAGTTCTCTGACATACAGTGAGACCTAACTCCTGTAGAAAAGGTTCCTTCAAACTCTTGTATTTATAGGGCTTGTTACTGGCATGGGTTTTCTGATGTTGGCTGAGATGTAACAGGAGCACATTTTCCTACATGCATAGCTTCTTGCTTGTGTAAGCTCTCTGTTAAGTCTGACTAGGTTAAGAACCTTCTTCAAAATTGGTATCTCTATGCTTTCTCACCAATTTAGGGTTTCTCACCTTTATGTGTCTTGTGATGTCGTGTGAGGTATGACTTACGGGAGAAGGCTTTCCCACATTTCTTACAGTCAAAGGGCTTTTCAGCTTTATGGATTACCTGGTGTCGAGTGAGGTATGCCTTGAGATAGAAGGTTTTCCTGCACTCTTTACATTCATAGGGCTTCTCGCCAGTGTGAGTTGTCTCATGCTGAATCACTTGCGACTTACGAGAGAAGGCTTTCCCACATTCTTTACATTCATAGGGCCTCTCCCCTGTGTGGGTTTTCTGGTGTTGAGTGAGGTGTGACTTACGGGCAAAAGCATTCCCACACTCTTTACACTTATGTGGTTTCTCGCCTGTGTGGATTTTCTGGTGTTGAGTGAGGTGTGAATTACGGAAGAAAGCTTTCCGGCATTCTTTACACTCAAAGGGCTTCTCACCGGTATGAGTTCTCTGGTGCTGAGTGAGTTGTGACTTCAGGTAGAAAGATTTCTTACATTCTTTGCATTCATAGGGTTTTTCAGGTGCATGGATTCCCTGATGCCGGGTAAGGTGAGACTTGTGACAGAAAGCTTTGCTGCATTCTTTACATTCATGGGGCTTCTCCCCTGTGTGAGTTCTCTGATGGCGAGTGAGTTGTGACTTATGGGAGAAAGTTTTTGTACAATCATTGCATCCATATGGTTTCTCGAGAGTCTGAGGTCTGTGATGTTGAGTGAGGCTTGATATATAGAAGTAAATTTTCATTAATTCTTTGCATTCATTTTGCTGCTCATCTGTGTGACTGCTCTGATACTGAGACAGAAGAGAACCATGGTGGAAAGCCTGACTGCACCCTTTGCACTCACAGGGTTTCTCATCCACATGAAGTCTCTGATGTTGGGAGAGGGTTGACTCCTCATGGATAATTTTCCTATATTCCTTACACTCACAGGATTCCTTACAGGTCTGTGATCTCTTTTGGCTGACATGCTGTGACTCATGGCAAAATGTTTTCCCAGATACTTTACATCCATAAATTTGTTTATCTCTGTGCCGTTTTTGATCAACTGTTTGTGGTTCAGCATCCAGACAGCAGAACTTGAGGTTTTCCTTGTATTCTTGGGGCTCTTTTCCTGCATGTGCTTCCTGATGTTTTGTAAGGTATGCTTTGTTAATGATGGGTTTCTCAGAATCACATTTATGATCTTTCTCTCCTGTGTGCATGTTGTCATGGTTACTGAGTTCAGACTTGTTAGGGAACATTTTATGACATATATTCCATTCCAAAGTTTGCCTTCTTAACTGAGTCATGTACTGGGCAGGAAGGGTCACCTCATCAAAGGAGCTCTCACAGTCACTCAACTTCCTGGAGCTTTCCCGAACATGCAACTTTTTAGGTGTTAATATTGCTTTTGTGTGGAGGGCTTCATCTGGTCCAAAATACTGAAAATAATACTGTGAACACTGATCCTTGCTATGGTGAGTAAAATGGTCAGGATATGAGAGAGCTTCCCGAGTTTCACTCAGATCATGAGGTACTTCTGTACCCTGCCTCTCATCAGGCTCACCAGGCAAAGGTACATCCTGCAGTGGATTAACAAGCTCCTGAAGAGATGCCCTAGTATAGAATTCATTCTTTATGTTCATATTTGAAATATAGTTTGAGTCCACATTGACTGTTTTTTCTGGTCCATCCTTATCTTCACTTGATGTGTTTCTCTTGGTGATTTCCACTTGCTTCAAATACTCCTCTTGAGTTTGCTGGCTTGTTTCAACTGGGGCGCTCCATTCAGAGACATCTAAAATGATATGAAGATGATCATTTAATAAGTGACATGTGCTGTTATGAGTCAACACGCAATCACGAGTCAATGTTTGGTTCATAAGTAATTCACTGGAGGTTGGTTCACTTGATGCCCTTCCTAAGAACCGAAGCCCTTGTTTTATCCATGTCCTTGTGCTAAGCAACCCTTTATGACCCTTCTTTCTCTGCTTCACTTCTTCTTCTCACTGCATGTAAATCCCAAAAGATGACTCATTTGTGTGATCACTGTTGCTATCCAAGCAATTACAAGACAGCAACCTGTGGGGTAATCAGAGAGCAAGAAGGGAAAACAGCAAACCCCATGTTAGCAAATGCCTGATAGCGGTTAGTCTGTGGTAAGGGGGAGAGGACAAGTGAGGGGTGGGGTGGGGGTGCAACTCAGTTGCTAGAGCATTTTTCTCTAATGCCTAAAGGCCTGGGTTTGATCTTCAGCACTGAAAAAAGAAAAGAAATAGGGAAATAGGGCAAGTATTTATTAACAACAAAAAAGTATGAGAAGTTCCACATAGTAGAGAGTTTGGGCAAACACAAGGATACTTAAACCATAACAAGCAGAGCAAAGCAAAGCAGAGCAAAGCAAAGTAGGGAAATGGCCTGACATGGAGACCCCTTATGGAAAGTGTATAAAATATGTCTGATTCATCAGCCCACTCTGTTCAGTGCTGGCTTTGACAAAGGCTCGTGGGAACATCTCAATGTGGCCACTAACTGAGGAGCTCATTTCTTGCTGGCTCTTGCCCAGGAGTGTTGACTAACCTGGGAGGCACTGCTCTGTGGTTTCTGCGACACTCCATGGCCCAAATCCTTCTTCCAACCTGGAGATCAACTCAGGTTTGGCTAAACAGTACCCTGTAAATGGGAAATAATAGAAGATTTGTACCAAAGTGCTAAGACACGTTCATGGATAAAAGACAACAGTCCCATTTCAGGATCTTTGCCACAAAGGCCAGATTAGAACTTGTGTTAGAGAGGGTGTTCACCGTAGTCTTCACTTACTGGGATATCACTTACGGGGAATTAAATTGTATGAGATGTAACCCAATGTAATGATGTAAGAAAACTTGGAAGAAACAGAAGAAATGAAGAAAAACAACAACAAATCCAGAGACATTGGAATGTTAAATCACGATATTTAAGAGAAATGGAGAAAGCAGAGAATATTCACAGAAAAAGCTAGCCAGAAGTTGTGGAAGTAAAGGCAACAATTCATGAAATATGAAAGATGGCTTAAAACCTTCCATCTGTGTTCACTGCAGTGTTGCTCAGAAAGCAAAAATATGTGATCAGTGTGGGTGTTCATCAACACAAGAATAGCAAAAAAGAGAGCAGTGTATATCAAAATGGAATATTTTCTACTAAAATAAATGAGAATTCTGTCAGAGTGACATGGCAGAGAGGGAGGGTGTTATAGCTACAGAAGAGCTAATTCCGCTATGAACAGTCATCACCATCTTGAAGCAGAGCAACCATGGCCACTTATGGCAACAGAATGGAGTGAACCATACAGCAGACATTTAGGTCTGTGACAAGTAGTAACCGATGTTAACATTCCCTCTAAGACGGTCATTAGCACATTACATGAAGTTCCAATAATGTTCCCCTCCTGCTCAACTGCACGTGCTCTTAATACACTAACTTTGGAGCTCCAGCAAATTAGAACAGCTCCCCCTTATTTGGGGTGGGCAGAGTTTCTTCTTTGTCTCTCCTGGAAAGCCATTACACATAAGTGACTTTACTACATAAATGTTGGGTTAAAAAAAAAAAAGAAGGAAAGAAAGAGAAACCAAAAGGACAATGCTGCATGTCCTCATCACACTTGGAAGCTAAACTCAGAGACGACAGATACTGCAAAAGACAGAACAGCGGTTATGGCGTATGGAAAAGGAGCAGGGGAGAGGGGAAGGTTAGCGCTGGGGTGTGGTGAAAGGAAGGAATACTTTCTAATGTTGTATAGTCCCAGTACTATATGGCAGTTATATGTCTAGTACCCATTAGTATAAGATATCAGGAAAGAAGAAAGTAATTGCTACTGGGAGCTGCCAGGGAATGGGGCTCACCCAAGGACACCAGGCTGCTGTAGGTCTCCAGCATCACGTCCCTGTAGAGCGTCCTCTGGGCAGCATCCAGCTCCTGCCACTCCTGCCAGGTGAAGTCCACAGCTACGTCCTCAAACGACACCAGCCCCTGCAACGACACACTTCACGTCACCCCAGGGCCTTACCCTTGAGAACACAAAATCAGAGATCATGTATTTGCCACGCGCGCACTCACACATACACACACACATCTCCTCACAAGTGTCTTGCTGGTATTTAATAGAAGGTACAGCTTGATTTATATTCTGCATTATGTGACAAAGAAAACTGAAAATAAATATCCTACCTCTAGATCCATGGGTTCAAGAAAATAGTACAATTTCCCAATATTAAGTCCATAGCTGAATACATATGAAAAAAATTATTACTTTAAAAATAGAATTAAAGTAACGGATGTAGCAGAGGGGTCAGCCGTTGACACTGGCGACTTTTCCAGAGGACCCAGGTTTAATTCACAGCACCTACAGGCAGCTCACAAGCATCAATAACCCCAGTTCTGGGGTAGCTGACACCCTCTTCTGATCTCTGTGACACTGAGCATGCACAACAGTGCACAAAAATATAGGCAAAACATTGTGCTGGATAATTTTATGCCAACTTGACACAAACTAAAGTCACCGGAGAGGAAGAACCTCAATTAAGAAGATGGTCACATAACATCAGGCTGTAGGCAGGCCTGTAAGGCATTCTCTTAATTAGTGATTGTTCAGGGAGGGCCCAGCCCATTGAGGGTGGAACCAATCCCGGTCCTAGGTTTTGTAAGAAAGCAGGCCGGGCAAGCCAGTAAGCAGCACCCTCCATGGCCTCTGCTTCAGCTCCTGTCTCCAGGTTCCAGCCCTGCTTGAGTTCCTGTCCTGACTTCCTTCAATAATGAACCGCAATGTGGAAGTTCAAGTTGCATTGGTTAGAGTGTTTTGTCGCAGCAATATAAACCCTAACTGAGACACTCACATACATAAAGTCTTTTTAAAGAGTAGTGGAGGCTGGGGAGATGGTTAAGTGGGTAAACAGCATTTTTTCTGCAACTGGGAGGACCCAAGCTTGAATCAAAAGAGCCTACATAAAAAGCTTGGGCATGGTTTTGTATATCTCTGATCCCAGTACTGGGGAGTGGAGATTTGTGGATCTCAAGAGTTTGTTGGCCAGCCAGCCTAGGTGGAATAGTGAGCTTTTAGTTCAATGAGAGACCATCTCTCAGGAAAACAAAATCAAGAAAGATAAAGACAGCTAATGTCTATCTCTGCCCTTCACATGTGTATGCTTGGCCATTTACATGCATGAACCACCCACACCCCACCTCTCTCTCTCCCCTTTCCTCCCACTTCCCCTCTCCCCCGTACTGAAAAGGCAAATATTGGGGCTGGTAGCATAGGACTATGGTGCAGTGCATGTCCAGAAGGTACAATGCTATGCAACCTTACTCCATTCATGAACAATCTGAATGAACATCTACATAAGTTTCAAGCCTTTCTTCAAGGAATAAATGAGTCGACAGACTTCTGTATACTAAGAATCTGTAACGACCCCCGTCCCACCCCATCAAATGTGTGGGGAAAGCAGAGGCACACTGGGCAACATACCATGTCATTAAGAAATGGTCCTAACAAACAATACCAGCAGAATATTTGGAAAATGCATATGGCACCCTATGTCTGTGGTCTTCTATAGGTGGAGCTCAATTCATCTCATCCTGGGAGGGTACTGGTCTAGGCAAGCATGAGTCTACCTAGACAACAGAATAAAGTCATGGGTTTTCATGGGCTGATAAGTACTCCCCTAGGCTTCAACCTTGGGATCAAGGCAGAGGAGACCCAATTTATCTGGAAGGGGTATATTAGCACAGCCTGCTAATTGCTGAGCTGACAGTTAAGCTTTCATATAGCCTGCCCTAGAGAGTTAATCCAGTGGAGGTCAGTAGACCTCTGGCAGCTTGCCTAGGACTCTGCATATCCCGAGCCCTCCCCACTGCCCAGCACATTGACACCTCCCAGGTCCTCCAGTTCCTCCAATATGGAGTTTGCCATTTTCTGAGTGTCTCAACACACTTTGTTTGAGGAAATACATGCCAAATCTCCAAACCCTAGGAGCAAAGGCATCTGAACATGTGAAAATTACATTGGATCTGAGAAGCACAATGTCCTAAGTGGGCCCACACAACTCCCATGGTCTCAAATATCTAGCAAGCATACATGGAGGGGTGGGAAGGCACAGATCTTTATTTATTTCCAGAAGGACATTTAAGTACACTTTTCCAGGGCCTGCTTAACAGGGCTCTAATGAATCTCTGTTGGGGAATGCATACTTCCCAGAATACACTGCAGATCCCCGGCAGCCTACACACAGCGATCAGTGCTCTGACTAAAACACTGACAGAAAAAAAGCCTTTCAGAGAACATTGTGCAGCGAGAAGGAAAAGCTAGTGCTCTGCTGGAATTTAAAACCAGTGCAGCGGGGCTAGAGAGACTGCTCAGCAGTTAAGAGCACTGGCTGCTCTTCCAGAGGACCTGGGTATGGTTCCCAGCAGCTATATGATGGCTCACAATCATCTTCAGGGGATCCAGCACTCCTAAGGACAGACTGTCGTGTTTGGAGAGAGGACATAACTGGAAGAGGCCACTAAGGGAAAGGTACCTATGCTCATCTAAGATCCAGAGAGGTCTGGCACCCTAAGGCTGACTCATGGAGAGGATGCCTCTAAAAGGAACTTTTGAACCTTTAATGACCTCAACCGTCCTTGTCCTTAGATCTCTCAGAATACTTTCTCAATTCGATTGAAACCTCTAATTGGATTCATATTTAACCAGCAAAATCAATTTGACCCAGATAAGCTAAAGATAAAGCACCTTTATATATTTTCCCACAACATGGCCTAATTACAATATAAATTAGACAAACTAGAGCAATGGCTGTTTAGTGGCAACCTTAATTGCACTGTAGTCAGTTAGACTCACTTTATGGGAGAAAAATGGTCAGAGATGCCATATATACAGGCCTTCATGGTCACTTACCAAGAACATTTGGTTTACAAAGGAGTACAGAAAGAAGGGACTCCAATGCGGACCCTGCTGTTGTGAATGGTCTGCTCCTCAGAGGTCCACGTGTCAGGGAGAATTACAGCCTCCCCCTTTATCCTCTTTCCAATGCCAAGGCTAAGAATGCCATGAGACAGCATCCAAGGGCCATACAGAGACTTCTCTACTTTGTGGTAACCTGTCTACCAAATGTTTCTACCACGTGTTTTAAAGTGTCTATTCATACAGAACTGTTACTATATGGGGACACAGAGCTTGGGGAAACCTAAATGTGTTCACAGGACATGGCTATTCATACCTTGCTTCAAAACAAACCATTTCATCTTCCCTTTGAGGTAAGAGCTGAATTTTTGCATCTGTGGTTCTGCTACCTGGATATGGAGCCCCAAAACAATCCACTTTCACCAGGGAAATCACATCTATTTCTCTCAAAGGCTGCTCCAACCCTGAAACCACAGGCTGCTTTCTATATGCTCATCTATGAAAGCTAACAATGGGTTCCAGTAGTCAACAAAAGCAACTGTATGCATTAGGAAAATAAAGCTATAACTGTGACCCAGGACATCTCACAGGGCCCCTTTCAACCTCTAGCTGGGGTTCTACTAGCAAAAACTTTATCTACCTGGGAAGATGCATTTGGTGACTTTACTCTCATATTCAGCATCAAAGCCAGCTTTGTCTTGCAACTCAGAAAACATTCTTCTTGGGGACCAGCTCTTACCAATGTTCTCCAACCAGTTGGACAGGAACCTGTACCTTTTATTTACTTGGCCCCTAAGTGAGACATAGTTCTTAACAATGAATATTTAACTGTTCCTTTAGCAACGACTGTCTGGGCTTAAGGAGCTACACCACTCATTCCCGTTCTATAGGGATGGGAATTACTGACAAAGTGGGCACAATGTGGGAGGGCTTGGTCCCTCCCTCTCATTTTACCAGTATATATCTAGAGACCCAGCTGATAGCTATGTCCTAGTTCCCTTTCTGTTACTATGATAAAATACACCGGCACGAGCAACCTAATAGAGGAAGGTTTTATTCTGCTCTAGTTACAGGTTGTTACGGCAGCAGGAGCTTAAGGAAGCTGGTCACATTTCATGCACAGCAATGAAGCAATGCACTCTGCTCAGCTCTCTTTCCCCACCCTGCATAGCCCAAGGCCCCTGGTCTCAGGAATGGTCCAGCCCACTGATGCTCCAGTGTTATGGAGAAATTTGGGTGTGTGTGGGGCACTCTCCAGGCAGCCAAATATCTCTGTCATTTCTATGCTTTTGGAAGCTGTTTGCCTGCACTTCCTACATATTTAGGCAATATTTATTCCTTCTTAAATCTTTGATGAGTTTGAACTCTAGACAGTTATAGTTTCATTGTTAAACTTAGGTAAGATGATAGAAATTGATAGGCAGTAAAGTACTTTATCCAAGGCTGCCAAATATACACATGTAACTCTTACCTAAGAATTTTCATAACTGTTATTGTTACATACAGTTTGTTACTGTAAGAGAAAGAGCCTTTTATTAGACTAAGAGGGGAGACGTAGACATTAGGTCAATGTATAATTCAAATGTTGATTTCTGTGCCCCCCATATGTGTTTGCAATCCTTGTTCCAAGACTGTCTTAATGCTGCGTAAACACTGCTCTCCAATTGCCCTGATATGCCAACAAAGCAGCTTACAGCTAATCGCTGAGCAGTATTAACTCTATTCGTAATTCCTTAAGCTAATTTGGCTTCCTCCCAGCATACATCCCAGAGATACTTGTACTTTGTAGCTTTGCTTCTCCAGCTCCTCTCCTGATCACATCAACCTCAGTCCCCTAATTTCCTCCTCCAACTCCTTCTCTCCTGGCTGACAGGAAGTCTAGCCCTATTCTCTTCCTTGCTCAGTGACCGGCTGTAAACTGCTTTATTGGCATATCAGGAGACAATTGAGGAGCAGTGCTTACACAATATTAAGATAGGAGATTCTTAGAAGAAGGATTGCAAGCAGCTATGGGCAGTATAGAAATCAGCATTTGAATTACACAATGACTTCGTGCTTACAGCCCACAATTAAGATAAGTTTTCTACATCAGTTAATGTAATCAAGATAATCTGTCACATACATGGACAGAGGCTTGTATTCCAGGTAATCTTAGATTCTTGACCTGACAATACTAACTATCACAGATTACAGGACATTGTACAGGGTAATATCCTCACCCCCCAAAAAACCTCCACCAAAAACAAAACCAAAAAAGATTCACTAGTTCCAGTAGCCCTCCAAAACTGAAGACCAGGCTACTTAACTCTAAATATAACAGGTCATCGCCTCTTCCTTGATGAATATTTTAAATTATTTTTTATTTTTTATATTAATTACAGTCTATTTACTTTGTATCCCAGCTGTAGCCCCCTCCCTCATTCCTTCTCAATCCCACTCTCCCTCCCTCATCTCCTCCCTGCTCCTCTCCAAGCCCACTGATAGGGGAGGTCCTCCTCCCCTTCCATATGACCCTAGCTTATCAGGTCTCATCAGGACTGGCTGCACTGTCCTTCTCTGTAACCTTGCTCCTCCCTCAGGGGGCGTAGTCAAAGAGCCAGCCACTGAGTTCATGTCAGAGACAGCTCCTGTTCCCCTTACTGGGAACCCACTTGAATACTGAGTTGCCATGGGCTACATCTGAGCAGGGGTTCTAGGTTATCTCCATGAATGGTCCTTGGTTGGAGTATCAGTCTTATAAAAGACCCCTGTGCCCAAATATTTTGGTTCTGTTGCTCTCCTTGTGGAGTTCCTGTCCTCTCCAAGTCTTACTATCTCCCCTTTCTTTCATAAGATTCTCTGCACTCTGCCCAAAGTTTGGTTATGAGTCTCAGCATCTGCTTTGATACACTGCTGGGTAGAATCATTCAGAAACCCTCTGTGGTAAGCTCCTGTCCTATTTCCTGTTTTCTCTTTGAAGAATATTTTTATGTTAACTAATTGTTCTAGTCAGAGATGTTTCACAAAGATTGGTAGACCAGGCCTGCACCACTGGGTACTAGCTATCTGAATCATGGGGCTTATGGTCTAGAATTTGGTCTTGCTTCCCTTAACATGGACCTTGTTGACGCTGCTCTTGGCCCTGCTGTTTGGACCTTGTCTATTAAACCTTTAAACAAAATTGTTTTCAATTTACTTGGAAACTACCAAATTCCAAGTTTCAGCAACTTAAGGTTTATGGCTAATCCTGAAGCAAGACTCAGCAGTTTTGCTGTCTCTGCTGGGGCCACCACTTTGTGATGTCGGATACATAGGTCTATTGCCCCTAGCCAGATGGAGGCTACTAAAGATGGGCGCTCTTGCTCTTCAGCTTCCCATAAGGACTTGGTGGAATGACATCTTTTAGGCAGAAGTGAGGCAATAAGATAAGGGGAGGCACACAAGACTGTGATCCAGAAAAAGGTCTGTGGACTGACTGACCAAGAAAGTTTAGTACAGACCAAAGAATGTAGAAATCCCCTCTAGCTAAAACAAAGTCAACCACATGTAATAGTAAAAAAGGGTCAATTCCTTCCCAAACTCCCTTCTATGCCTTTGCTCTTCTAATGACAAATCCATTGCTTAAGGCACAAAGAGCCTGGACATTACATCACTTGACACCCAGGAGGTGTCCCTTTAGCAAAAGGCCCAGCCTATAGCTGGAGAGTATGGAGGACATGACGGCCTAAACAGAGGCCTGGGCCTCTATAGTATGGAGTAGAAGACAGGGAACCCTGGGTGTTCCCGCCAGTTCTAAGATTCTTTACAAACAGCTCTCCATTCCTAGCTTAGGACACCAGCCACACACCATCCCCAGACTCCAGGACACCCCCATTCCTCCATTATATTTTTCTACCTATATGTTATAGGATGGCAGTAGTTGTAACAGAACTTTGTGGGCCTCCTGTACAGAGATGGAATACAGTGAAAGACCCCAAGGTGACAAGAAGACAAGATGAAGGGTCAAACAAAAGCCCCAGCAAGGCTGACTACCTTACTCTCGGTGCCTAATTGGACATTTACCACTGCTACGAGTTCATGTCCTGCTCTCTCAGACCCTGAATGACAGAGGATGGCACCCACCCACAGATGAATGAAACCGTAATGACAAGTTATTATCTGCAGGTATTTAAAAAATAATTTATTTAATTTTTATTTTTTGTGCATTGGTATGAAGGTGTCAGATCCCTTGGAATGGATGTTACAGATAGTTGTGAGCTGCCATGTGGGTGCCAGGAATTGAACCCAGGTCCATTTGAAAGAGCAGATGGTGCTCTTAACCACTGAGCCAACTCTCCAGTCCATCTACAGGTATTTTAAGGCAGAGATTTCTGTGGAAGAATCTAGCTCCCCATTGGAAATTTGCATTTAAGTAGTTCATATCAGCTCATGTTATACATATATACATAAATGTCATATATATAATACAAATAAAATAAAAATTAAGGCAGAAGTGTAATTTTATTGATTTATGGATTTGTTTCCAGCTAGAGCTTCCCTGTGTAGGAGCTCACTCTGTAGACCAGGCTGGCCTCCAATTCAGAGATCTGCCTGCTTTTGCCTCCCGAATGCTAGGATTAAAAGCCTACGCCACTACAACCTGGCATGAATGTTTTAGAAAGATGTTTCCTCCAGCAACTTAGGAGTAGAGGAAAGTGGATCTCTGAGTTGAAGTCTACCTGGTCTACATAGCGATGTTCTAGGCCAGCAAGGACTACACAGTGAGGTCCCACCTCAAAACAGTAGAAAGATTAAACAAAGAAACAGTGTTTGTCTGCATTTCTGTGTGCCACGTGCAAGCCTGGTACTCGGAGAGGCCAGATGATGGCATTACAGCTTCTGCTGCTGGAGTCACCATGTGAGTGCTGGGAACTAAATCCCAGTCCCCTTCAAGGGCAGCAAGTTCTTGAAAACTCTGAGTCATTTCTCCAGCCCACTTTGTAAGTTTCAAAAGCGGGCTGTCAGAACATGGTCCAGGAATGGAGCTGTGTGAAGAGAATTCTGAGTGCTTGTGAGAATATTCCAAGAAAACAGAACAAGAGTCTTAGGACCTAAATTTCTTCAAAACATGGGATTGTCCTTGGAACGTCTTTGTGCTCTCCAAGGTGTGGCAGACAGAAGTGGGTTTGCTTCAGGTTGCTTATTGGGATTTGGTATTGTTATTTGGAATGTTTACAGCCTGAATGCTTATGAACTTTGCTCATATAACCTTTCTCTTTTCTTCTTTTTATTATTACTATTATCATTTAGTACAATTTATTCAATTTGTATCCCAGCTGTGGCCCCCTCCCTTGTCTACTCCCAAATCCACCCTCCCTCTCTTTTCTCTCGCTATGCCCCTACCCATATCCACTGATAGGAGAGATCCTCCTCCCCTTCTAATTGATCCTAGCCTATCAGCTCTCATCAGGACTGGTTGCAATGTTTTCCTCTATAGACTGGCAAGGCTGTACCCCCAGGGGGAAGTGATCAGGGAGACTCCATTGAGTTCATGCCAGAGGCAGTCCCTGTTCCCCTTACTATGGACACCACTTGGAGACTGAGTCTATGAACTAAATCTGAGCCAGGGTTTTAGGTCCTATCCATGCATTGTCCTTGGTTGGGGCATCATTCTCTTCAGGGCCCCCCAGGGATCAGTTTATATGGCTCTGTTGGTCTTCTTTTAGAGCTCCTGTCCCTTCCAGGTCTTTCTATTTTCCCCTTCTTTCCTAAGATTCCCTGAACTCTGCCCAAAGTTTGTCTATGAGTCTCAGCCTCTGCTTCGATACCTCAATCAGTAGAGACTTTCTGAGGCCCTCCGTGGTAGGCTCCTGTCCTGTTCCATCTTCTGCTTCAGATGTTCAATCCTCATTCAGAAGGACAAACGTGACAGACATCAGAAGCATACAACCTTTCTTAATCCTCAAAGTATAAATTGTCTGATTATTGCACATGACTTTAGTCTGGTTTATTTATTGGCCCCATTCTCCCAGGCCCCACCACCTCTGGAAGAATAACAGTGGGCCATGGAGATGGTTCACTGAATAAAGGCATCTGCCACTGTACCACTGTAGTTCAATGCCCTGAAGGCACAAGCTGCAAGGTGAGCAGTGACTCCTGAAGCTGTCTGACCTCCACATGTGTACTGTTGGAGGTTTGTGTGTCCTAGTGCACAACCACTGTGGTGGCTTCAATGTCCCCCTAAGGCTTATTTTGGAATGCTTAGTCGTCAGGGAGTGGCACTGCTTGGGTAGGAAATGTGGCCTTGTTGGAGGAAGTGTGTCACTGGGTAGACTTTGAGGTTTCAAAAGCCTAAGCCAGGCTCAGTGAATCACTCTTCCTGCTGCCTCTAAATCTGGATGTAGAACTCTAAGTTATTCTTTATTGCCTTGTCTCCCTTCCTGCCACCATGCTTCCACGATGATAATGGACTTGCCCTCTCAAACTGTAAACAAGCTTCAATTAATTGCGCTCTTTTATAAGAATTGCCTTGGTAATGGTGTCTCTTCACAGCAATAAAACAGTGAAGAGAGTAAGAAAAACATTGTGTAAATAAACATAAAAATTAAAATTACTTCAATTAAAATGTTGATGTATGTTCATTGTGCATAGTAGGTTAACAAAGGCATCTTATTGCAGGCATATCATGTAATTTGATCATATGCACCCTGTCATCCTATTTCTTCCTCCTCTTCTATTCTCTTTTGTTTCTACAATCTTGCTGCTTACTTCAATGTCATATATGTACATACAAAATTCTCTGCTGTATCTATGTAGAATTTAGGATCCATAGTGAGAAAATATTTTATTTGTCTGAGTCTAACTTATTTCATTTAATATGATGATCCCAGTTATTCTCAACTCCCTGAAAAAGAAGACTTAATTTTGTTCTCTGCATTTGAATAAAACACACATTTAAAAAAAAAATCTAGTCATCTGTCTGAAATCTAGGCTAATTCTGTAAGTTGTCTAGTTTGAATAACATTGCAATAAAAAACATTTAAAATTTTTTTGGAAGTATTTTCTTGGAAGTATTTTTTGGATACATATCAAGTAATGGTATGGCTGAGTCATAGAACTACTTGAAGTATTTTAAAGACTCTCCATACTGATTTTCACTGGCTGGACTAATTCTTTATTTCCCTCAGTAGTTATAGTTTTGGTTGTGTTGTATAGATATGTTTTTGTTGTAGTCCCAGTGTGGAATGCCAGAATGCTTTGTCTATAGCTGATAGCAGCCTCTTGAGAGGTGCATAATCTTTGTCAGATAATAAATAATCTGTGAGAGGGTGCATGATTCTTGTCAACGGAAAACTTCCTAGTGCAAGGGGTGTGGGTTTTGCCAGCTGAAACACATCCTAGTGCAGATTCTGAGAAGGTATAAATAGGATCCCGCAGACAGAGAACTCTTCACATCACTTTGGTTTGGTTCTAGCCTGGAGAGAAAAGCTCCCGAAAACTTCATTCTGCTGAATTGTGGCCACTTCTGCTGAACCCTGTTGCTGGTGGTGGTCATGGTCCCTCTTGCTGCTTTTGCTATTGCTGGGTTGCTGGACTGCTGGATATCCTGAGGAGTAGAATCACCCCAAAGAACTATGTCTAAAGAAGTGCTGTCACTGTCCCTACTAATCTGCTTTCTTTCCTACCTCTGGCTGTGGTGGTGGTTGGAAGGGAGGTAGAGGTGTTTAGGAACCCATGGACCCTAACCAGCAGGAAGTAGCTAAAGAGAAGTATCCCCCCTCTCTGCATTGACCTTCTTTCTCTCCTCCCTGGTATTGGAAGGGATTGAGATGAAGTAGGGAAAGACATAAGGAACCCCAAATAAAGTAGGTTTAAAAAAGTCAAAGTCTACAAATAGTTTATAAAGATTCCCACCCTGCAAGCTCGTCTTCACCAGCATTTATTTCTTTTTTATTAATGGCAGTCTAACTGCATGAGATGGACTCTTACAGCACTTACCCACAGGCTTATGGAGGTTTAATATCCTTTATATATTTACCAGCCATCTGTATTTCTTTTTTTAAGAATGTCTTTTTATCTTTTTTTTTTTTTTTGAGATAAGGTCTGTCTATATAACTCTGGCTGTCCTGGAACTCAATGTATAGACCAGGTTGCCTTTGAACTCATAGAGTACCATCTGCCTTTGCATCCCAAGTTCTGGGATTAAAGATCTGTGCTACTGAGAACTGTCTTTTTCATTTTCTCATTTATTGATTATTTAGCATTTGTGTATCTGGCTCTTGTTTTTGCTGAAGTTGTTATTTTTCTGAGTACATGCAGGTCACATTGGCTTCATTCTTGCTATGCAGTAGAGGACAATCTTGAACTACAGTTTTTTTTTTTCCCTTTGTGTGTATTTAGGGCAGTGTGTCATGGTTCTTGTGTGGGGATCAGAGAACAACATTGTGGAGCTGATTTCCTCCTTCCACCTTTATGTTGGTTCTGGGGGTTAAACTTGGGTCATCAGTCTTTACCTGCTGGGCCATCTCACTGGTTCTGTGTTCTTTACATATTTTAGAAATTAATCTTGTCAGATGTATAGCTAAAAAGGTTTATTGCATTTGTGGGTTGTGTTTTAATTCCACAACTGTTTCTTTTGTTGTGTAGTTTTTAAAATTTTGTTTGATCCTTTTTGCCAATTTTTAGTTTTTATTTCTGAGAAATCAGAGTAATTTTCAGAATGCCTTTCTCTTCAAGTGTTTTCTCATTTCAGGTCTTGCATTAAGGCATTTGATTCACTCTTAACTGATTTTTTTTTCTTCTTGGTACAGGGTGAGATTATGAACCCAGTTTTATTCTTCTGCATACATGTGGCTAGCTTCCCCAGTACCAGTTAAAGGGGTTGTATTTTCTCCAGTTATTTAAAAGTTTGTTTTATTTAATCCTTATTAAAGATTTGGTGCCTGTAGACATGTGGGTTTCTTTCTGGGTCCTCTCTTCTATTCCAGGGATCTACATGCACATTTTCTCACATCTTTCTTTTCCACTTGTTGACCTTTCTCCCTGTAGATCTGGAAAACAGCAGTGAGCAGTACGGCTTGAATGCTTTACTGTGTCGAAAATTACCCCACAAACCAAATTAATCCATTATTTAAGTTTTCAAAATTACACGTATTTATGTAGATATGCAAGGAGGAAGGATGTGCATGGCCATGTGCACATTTGGATGTAAAAAGTTGGTTCCTTCTTTTACTATGTGGGTCCCAGGGATCAAATTCAGGTCATCAGATTATGCAGCAAGTATCTTTCCATCCCATTGACAATGAAGCTAGGTTCTTTGTGAGTATGTACCATGTATGACTTCCAGCCCATTCTGAACAAAATCCTTGTTCCCCACTAAAACCTCATAAGCTGGGTCTTCATGGTCCACATTTTCCTCAGCACCCAAATGGCCCACTATTTTCTGCTTATAGGACTCTAGGACTTTCCTATCTATAAGTCTTCTTCAATATTTCTATCTCAACCAGTTCATTTTGTCTCACAGTTTGAGTGTCAGACCATGTCAGGGAAGTCGAGGTAGCAAGAGTATGCGGTGGCTGGTCACATTACATCCACAGTCAGGAAGCCTAGAGAAATGGATGCTGGTATGCCCACTCTCTCCCTTTATATCCAGTCTGGGACTCCAGCCTATAAAACAGTGCCACTCACATTCGGGGGGGGGGAGGGGCGGTTATCTTCCAATCCCAGTTAACCTCTCTTTCAGTTACCAGTTAAGGACCTTCACAGACACAATGGGATCGACAGTTGAAAACAATTTTTTTAATTTGAATTTAATTAATGTGGACGAGGGCATGACATGTGCTTTTGCATAATCTATTCCTTATGATTCCATGTTAAAATTCACCAGTAATCTAGCTTGCATGAGATACAATTAGAAGAAAGGAAGAGAGGTGTTAGGTTTCCTAGCTATTGTGTGTAGACTGGTAGATGCAATAAGGGCTACAATGACATGCTGGTATCATTTTTATGATAGTTTACCCTGCCAATTGCTGTGCGCTACATAGCATTTTAATCAATAATCCGCACAAAACTGTGGTAGCTCTATAAGATAATGTTAACACAAAAACTCCTATCATTCACTGATGTCATAAAAATTATGTGATTGTACCAAATGTGGAATTCTCTGCACACACTCAAATCCTCATGTTTAGAAGGAGCTCTGGAAAGACACTGGGGCCAACTTTGGTGTGAGGAGTAGGTTCTGCTTACATGGAAATGTGGCTGGCAGGAATAACTTCACAAAAGGAAGGTGAATCTGCCTGTAGACTGACCTTCTTTCCTGCATTTATTCAAAAGGGATGGGATATTTGAACTGCCCAGTCAGGGGCAAAGGGATGGCATAAGAGTGGTTGCTGGGTTAAAGTACACGAATATGTGTGCATTGTGTTATAGTTTGTGAAAGACACATGCTATGGCCTTTACTAACCTTACTAACTTCAATGACTGTGCAATACCATCTATCCTACTGTAACCTACATGGCAGTCACAGGGAAGATTCCAAGACACCTGAAAGCATGGTGATTTTGGGCTAGAAAGTCCAGAAGTGGAGATGGATAAGCTATTGAAACCTGCATAACTAGCACTTTTCACCCTGGCCACTACCTGTCTAGAGGCCAGTTTCACAGCTTTCTACTCTTCTACTGGCTCCTGCCTATTTGTGGTGCACTTCTAGGATCTAGGCTCTTGTCTAAATGATGTCTAGGGAACTCAGCCCTCTTCAGACACACCAGTGTCCCGCAACTCCCCAAACTCTGGAGTGCCAAAGGGAGTAGGGATAATCAGGCAATGTGTGGGTTTGCTGTGTAGGAGTGTCCACACACAATACTTCTCACCTTAAAGAGAATAAAAGGTACTTTGTTCCAAGTAAAAATTTAGTGGCTGTTGCTTAGCAGTGGATTTAGGTTGAAGTGGTTATGAACCTTTATAGTCACAAAACAAAGTCATAAATCAAGGCACTACGGTGGTGTAGCTCTCAGGCAAGTGGCTGTTTTGTTACTTCTCCTCTGCCGTGATAAAACACCAAGACAAAAAGCAACATAAGGAAGAGTTTATTTTGGCTTATTGTTAAAGAGAAATGAGAGTCCGTTTATAACAGGGAGGGCATGGCACAGTGGCAGAAGTAGGAAACTCGTTGATGACATTTTTATCTATGCACAAGAAGTAGAGAGGGAGAATAGGATGTAGGGCAAGACTACAAATCCTCCAAGCCTGCCCAGGGATGTACTTCCTCCAGAATGCTGTACCTCACAGAGCTTCCATAACCTTCCCAAACTGGACCAAGTATTCAAATACATGAGCCTGTTGAGGACATTCCTCACCTAAGTCAATAAAATGGGTTAAAGCAAAGAGGGCAACCTTCTAGCATAGGCTGCAGATGCTATCGGTAATTAGATTTGGGTGGTGGGAGCCAGTGGTCTGATAAATTAACACATTCCAAACATTTTACCTGTTACAGAGGCACCCATTTTTGACACAGGTGGTAATAGTTACGTGTTCCTTGTCATACTTCACCAAGCTATATAATTTTGATGTTTGTCACATTTCTTTTTTCTTCAAGGAAACATTTATCAGATAAAATATGATGGGGAAAAACATAAAAAGAAGGAATTGTATAAGGACACTGTAAACACAATGGAATCATGGATATGGTAATTCTGCTGACTATGATACTGTTGTTATGAATGTAAGCACGTTAGTAAACAAAAACATGCAAATCATGTCAATTATGAGCCAATACATTTAAAAAGGAGATGTACTCAACTCTAGTGCTATTAATGAAGCACACAGCCTTCATTAGAGACAAACAATGTTAAGTAAAATAACAAAGAGATTAAGAATTCATTGCCTAATCTCTGATCTCAATAGTTGAAAAAAGAAATATCTCATTAAAAAAAAAGATAGGGCTGACAAGATGGCTTAGCTGGTAGAGATAAAGGACTCGACATCAAGGCTGGTGACCGCAGTTTGGTCCCCAAGATCCACATAACAGAAGGAGATAACTGACTACTGAACATTGTTTCCTGATATCCATATAGTCCCTCTCTCACTTGCTTACTTATACACACAAAAATATGTAAATAAATACAATTTCCACAAAAAGCTGGAGGGAGAATAAAGAAAAAAAATCCAAAAGTAAAGACAAAAGTTAAGAGGTATCAAAGAGGAACACATTAGAGAATACCAGCATTTCCAGTTAATGTCAATAAGGAAAAACTATGTTAATCTGTATTATATATTTGAATTCATATGTGACATCATGGTGGACACACCCTATGAAAAATGTATTCTTAGTGATTCTGACATTCTGCAAACCTTACTGAGGAAACGTATTCATGCCTCAGTTAAACATTATAGCCACTATCACATATGACTCTTCTGTGAGCATAACATCTTGACATGTCACATATCTATATATTATAAAAATATAGCATGAACTTGACAATAAGATGAAAAATAGAACTGTGGATATGAAGACAGAGCCCTCAAAAAATTCATGCCTCTTAGATTCATAGATGACAAAGATTGGACCATCCAACAATAGAAAAATACCTCTTTTCTGATGAAAACTACAAGAACAGTAAAGAAACAGTATGGTGACAAATATTTGCATATTCTTTCCTCATATACCAGAAGAAATCATTTCCATGGCTTTAAGTAAATAAATCTAAAAGCACACTAAGACATTCAAAAGGTGTGCTGGGAAACGGAGTGTTTCTTTTTAATTGTACACAAAGCTACATTTTAAAAAATTCATAATTTAAACTGCACTGAAAGGATTGTATTCCTCAAATAAAACAAAGGGTAAAAATGAAGTGTCACAGGAAGAGAAATCAGCTGCCTTACATATATCTAATCACTTTCAATAAGAAAGGAAAATTATAACCCGAGGAAGAAAAATAGGCAAGAAGATTTGAAAAGCTGTTTTACATAATAAGTATGTACATACACAATAACCATAAAAATATAGAGCACATTTAGAAATGAGAAAAAAACATAAAGAAGACAAAATAACAAGATAGATGAACACATGGAATAACTAAACCCAAACTCAGGATGAAGTGTTAGCTGTAATTCCTTTGGAGAAGTGGCTATCAGACAAAATATTCTCTGTTACAAATATTAATGTATGTCATGAAACCATGGGAGACAGCGAGATAATAACTCAGAGAGCTGAAATCCTAGGATGGGGAAACAGGGGAGATACATTCAGGACGTGAGTAATGACGTGGCGTAGGCACCAATCACTCAGGGTTCACAATGACACACAGTGAGGCATAGGTAGGTTTGGCACAGCTATTATATGCACGTGATACCTAGACACACAATTTGTAAAGGAAATAGGCAGAAGTTGAGAGAAAAATTCATAAAGATACATATAAAAATTCATAAAGATACACATAAAGACCAAACTGCATATATCGTTTGTGTTGAAAAATGTATAAACATAACCATTTTTCCTAAGTTAATAATATTATCCCACCAAAACTTCAACATGCTTAATTCTTAATTGAAGGAAGAAACCCCATAAAACCCTGGAATGTTTCTAGAGGACTCAATAGATGCATGTGTAAATGTATAATATGTGTGTGTGTGTGCATGTGTGTATCCACAGTACATATGAAATTAACCTAGAAGAAGAGGAATAAAATTGCTATTATTACATGATACTCCACATTATAGAACCCTGTTACTATGTTTATTTTGTATCTTTAATACTGTAATAACAAAATCCAAGGCATCCCAATACAAATAAGATCTGCTGATGGATTTTTGTGGGGTTTTGTGGGTTTGCAGTAAGAGTGAAAGAAAGGCATATGTCAATGTGACCTTATAAAAACATTATTAGTTAGTAGGGGAAAAATAACAAGAGAGGAAAGCTCTGGCATCCAGAACTGGCACTCGGCTTGCTGAGCTCCCCACCCCATCCCAGCTCACCCCATCGACAAGGTCCAACAGTCCCTCCCACAGTGAGTTTAAATACACACCAAGTGTCTCAGTTTAAATGTATTCCACTTTGATGAATGAATCCTGTTCCTCTGCTCTGGAAGCGGAGGAGACGGGGCTTGTGCAAGTAGCCATGAATCACAGGAAAAACCAACTTTTTAAGATTGCACATGGGCACTCTCTTGACCCTCAACTCCCAGCATTAGTGAAAAGAAGAGTTAAAAGTCACAGATCCCAATGACCCCAGAAGAGGTTTTGAACTGGTTACTCCACACGGTAGACCTCTGCAGCTTCAGCACCGATAAATATGATCACATCAATGCCAGAAAACAAGACGTAGCACAAGAGGAATCCTAGAACACTGCTAACGAGAACATAAATTATGCAGAGCAGTTTTTGTTTCAGAAAACCAGGCAGAACTACTGTATAATGCAAACATCATAATCTCGGTATTGTGTTCAAAAGAAAACCAGCGAAGAAATGGCGTGAATCTCATGTTCGCTGCACACTATTCACACTCACAGAGCAGACATGGGAACAACAGAAGTTCCTTTTAGATGACAGTACACCAGCAGCAGGGCGTGCAGGTACTCCCCCGAGAGGCTGCACCCCTACACCTCAGAACCTAGAGCAGAAGAGGACCTAGTGCTCTAGAGTAAAATCAGTAACGGCTATCCTTACACGACAGTACCATGCAGTTTATACCTTGACAACATCGACTAGTGTCCCAATTCTGTAGATATCATCATCGATGGACGTGCATGGATGAAAGGATTGTGTCATGGAAAGCAACAGAAAGACATATCAACACAACCCTTGAAAAACAGCATTCCTAATTAACACAAAAGCCACACACAAGCAGCAGCGAATAAAGCAGCAGACCTCCGGGTAGCCTGCTGGGACCTTCATACTTCCTATGCCCTCTCCCGCAGCTCACCTCACATTTCAGGTCCACTCAGTGTTAACTAAATACTCCGAGGGACAAGTGACCAGAGACTGGACAATGATAAGTACTCGGACTAAGGCAGTTCAGAAACCTCCCACCTGGAAGATCCAAGGAGGTGGGATGTGGACACCTCACAGTTCCCCAGGGGAAGGTGCACAAAAGTATTCTCATAAGCTGGCCTGGCCTGGGGGCGGGGGGAAAGACAAAAGACACCATCTTTTTAAAACAAGCATTCAAGTGATGCTTCTTTGCTTTACCCTCCTGAAATGTTCACACACCAACATCCCTGGCACTAGAGAGACAGCTCAGCTGTTAAGAGCAGTTGCTGCTCTTCCAGAGACCTGGGGCTTGGTTCGCAGCACCCACATTAGGCAACTCTTCAGTTCAGGGCATCACATGCCCTCTTCTGGCACTGTCCTCATTTGGTGAGTGCACACTCACACACACACACACACACTCACACATACACACACAAACACACAAAGCTAAAAAAAAGTTCATTTCTCTGGTACCTGGAAGAAAGCAAAACATTTTTTTTTAAATTGTGTTAATGTGAGATATACCATAAGGAAAATATACCACGAGGGACAAATGGAAGGCTTTCTGTGCAGCCGTCCCGGGGAGCACTTGTGGGAAGCTCAGGGGTTGTACAACAGGGCACAGGGGGAAGTTACAGTGTTTGGGAGTGTGAGCTGGGAGGTGGAATTTTAAGAATGCACAGTCAGACTTCAGAGGAGCTGGCCTAGGTTCTGGATTTGCGATGCTGCTTCCCACGCGTTTGTGAAGGAACGTCACGCTCAGAGTCTGCCCTCATGATCCACCAAGTCCTCGCACGCGAGATCCGGAGCAAACAGGCAGCCGCTGCCGAGCTGCCCGGAGCCGCTCCGGAGGACCCCAGGTCCCCGCAGCCCACAGCCCCGGGATCCAGCACGGACGCCCGCGAGGCCGCCCCGCACACCCGCTCCCCGCTCGCGCGCCGCCGCCTCCGCGCGCCACACGCACACTCACCATGTCCACGTCTGCGGGACGCCGGCGTCCGCTCACCACCGCCCGGCACCACCGCGGCACCGCGCCGCCGACACCGCGCTGGGGCCTCCGGGGCAGCGACACCGAGCCCAAGATGGAGGGTCCCGGACAAAGGCAGGGCGACAGCCAAAGCCCGCCCCTGCCCTCCGTCCGTGCGTCTGATTGGACACGCCTCAGCCCTGGGCCCCCCGATTGGACAGGGCTTCGGGTCCCTGAGTGACCGTAGATGGCGCCCACGCAGAGCAGAGGAGCCCCGGGTGACAGGCTCTCTGAGACAGCTGTTGGGGACCCTGGCTCAGGTCAGTGGTCAGTGCTTGGGCTCTGTGAGGTAAGGACTCGGCTGGCTGCCGGAAGTCCTGTCTTCAGGTGCCTTTAGCCTGCTACAGTCCTCTCTGAGCCACAGCCCACATTTGCATTTCCTTTTGTATATTAAGTCAGATGAGATTATGAGCTAAATATGTGTATATGTGTATTAGTCACAAATAGGGGGAAGAGGCCGGTTTTTAAAACCGTTCTGAATTCTCTGAAATCTGCTCTCGTTAGCTTGGCCTTCAGAATGGGAAGAGGCTGGTAATGTGAAGTTTCCTTCTATTCACATTAAGAACGAAGAGAAACAGGCAAAGTCAGTCTTGGCGGCACATGCCTGATGTACTCTTAGCACTTGCAAGGCAGACTCAGGGAATCTGCGACCTCAAGTCCAGCTTGGCTATGAGTTTTGTGCCATCCCGGAAGGCATATGTAGTCCTTGTCTCAAAATAAATATGTACAACGTGTGAGGTTGCCTGTAGCGATCAAAATACACCCAAAATATCTTCTATAATCTGACTAGTGTAAAGTTGGTGACGTGTATGTAGTATTGGGACAAAGTCTTCAGAACTCAGCAAATGTTTGAAGTAGCAGGGCCTGTTGTACCGGAGGGGAGGGAATAGAGGTCCTGTAGAGGTATTTGTCACTGTAGCACAGTGAGGGAACCTACTTCAACCAGAAGTACGGAAAGGTAAAGCTTTCCCAGAGCTGTTGGGAACAAGCTCATCCTTTCAGAGATTACATGGGGGAGTGGGGAGGGACTGTGGGGACACAGGAGGACAGAATGCCATGTCCACAGCCCCAGCCTGCAGAGCTTAACCACGGATCTTTTTATTTTGCTCTTTGGCCTTGGTCCCTAATGGTCGGGCTGTGGGTGTCCCTTCCTCCTGTGAGGTGGGATGTTGTGTGATTTCCGGCACAATGCATTTCTCTACAACAACATTTTATAAAAGGAAAGGGAAAATCAATATCTATAAGGCACCTAACGTTAGCCAGATAGCTTGTAAGTAGCATGTCATTGAGTCCTGGCCACACGCTTTTCTCTCTAGTCCAGAGGGTGATCTGTGCTAACCAAACTTCTGGTTTTGAATACGTGTGTTTATTGAGTATATAGCAAGCAAGCCCCCTCCCCCCCCAAAAAAGTTAAAAGATAAATTGGATCAGATAGGGAGAAACAGCAGAAAGATAGCAAACCATTTAAAACAGGAGTTTACAATAGCCAGCAGGGACAACTGGAGGAACCTGATTAAGCTGGAAAAAATGCTTAAGAGCACTTGAGAGTCTGTCCTGAGGACCAGAGGTCAGGTGACTCAAGAACACCTGTAACTTCAGTTCCAATCAATCTGTGCCCTCTTCTGGCTTCCGTGTACATGTGTGGGCATGGGTGCATACACTCACACAGAAATATACATGGAGAAAGGGAGAGAGAGAGAGAGAGAGAGAGAGAGAGAGAGAGAGAGAGAGAGAGAGAGAGAGAGAGAGAGAGAGGTAACAACAGTAAAAATTGGGAGTTTTTACAAACAAGCAGCAGAAGTTAGTGGGGGACACTGAGGCAGTTAGCTGGAGTTGCTGTTTAGGATCTTTTTCTCCATGAATGGGCCCCAGCTTCTCTTTTCTGCTGCAGGTATTTTGACACAGTGGAATGAGCAATAGTGATGTTTGTTGCAAATGGTTTACCTTTTAGGTGTTCTTAATGATGCACTGTGCTTAATGGTCTAGCATGCTTCTGGTTTTTTTGTTTTGTTTTGTTTTTTCTCTTCTTGTTATAGATCTAGGGAGGCAGCCTGACTTCTAACAGGGAGTTTTTGGAGGAGACAAGGGAAGGCCTTCAAATCCCATGAGTTTGCTCTCAGTGTGTTAGCGATTGGCTCTGGAGTGAGGTGTTTGCCGCTTGTGCAAACTCTGGCATTTGGACCCATGGCACACATTCAAAGGGCCACCTGTCATCCCAACACTGCAGATGTGGGGACGGGAGAATTCCAAGCTCAGTGAGAAACCTGGCCGTCTCGGTCAGTGTTCTGTTGCTGTGAAGAGACACCATGATCATGGGAGTCTTGTGAAAGAAAGCATTCAGTTGGGGCCTTGCTTGCAGTTTCAGAGGGTGAGTCCACTCTTAGTCCATTATTGATGGTGCGCAGTGTGGCAGCAGGCAGGCAGGATGGAGCTGGAGAAGTCACCGAGAGTTCTGCATCTGCGTGGCCAGACAGCAGGAAGAGAACTACGAGCCTGGCAAAGCCCACTCCCTGGGGCATAACTTCCTCCAACAAGGCCACACCCACACCAACAAAGCCACACCTCCTAATCCCTCTCAAGTAGCACCATCCTCTAATGATGAAACATCCAAGTATATGAGCCTATCGAGGCTATTTCTATTCAAATCACCACACTAGAAAAAAAGAAAGAAACGGTAGAGGAGGGCAGAGGAAGACACTTGAAACCAATCTCTAACTTTCCTGTGTACTCACAGGCAAGAGTACCTACACACACTGACAGACATAGACACACACTGACACAGACACACAGGCACATACATATGTATGTATATATATATTATGTATGTATAGATGCATATGTATGTATATATAGAGGGACGTGTGTGTGTGTGTGTGTGTGTGTGTGTGGAGAGAGAGAGAGAGAGAAAGAGAGAGAGAGAAAGAGAGAGAGAAAGAGAGAGAGAAAGAGAATGGAGAGAGAGCCTGCAGTCTCAACCATTGAACAACTGGATTCAGGATGGACCCTGCCTCACTCCAAAGCCCAAACACCTTCATTCAAACATATGGTCCATGTACTTCCTTTTGTTATTTTAGATCTTTGATATGCTTCCTTAAGCTGATATTATTTCAAATTTCAATCTGCTTACATTTATTTATTTTAACTTATGTGTATGTGTCTGTGTGAGAAATGAGCGCATGCATGTGTTTGTACTTGTGGAAGCCAGAAGAAGGGTATTATATTTCTTTTTTGTGTGTGTTTTTCTTAAGACAGGGTCTTTCTGTTAGTTCTAGCTGTCCTAGAACTCTCTACATAGACCGGGCTGGCCTCTAACTCGCAGAGACTGGCTGGCCTCTGCTTCCCAAGTGCTGGAATTGTATACCACTGGGCCTGGTTCAGAAGAGGACATTGGATCCCCTGGAACTGGAGTTTGGGGTGGTTGTGGGTCCCGGGAATCCAACCCTTCTGCAAGAGCAGCAAGTACTCTTAACTGCTAAGCCATCTCTCCAACTCCTGCAAATTTCTTAAATTAACAGAAAAATGCTTGCTGCTGCTTTGTGGCTTTCCAGTCTTAATGCATTACCTAATTTTAATCCTTTGCTAGATTCAACCATTCATCTTGTTTCTGATTGAACTCAGTTTCCCATGTATCCACTATATGCACAGAATTGTTGTAATTAATTGGTTATTGTGAAGTTTGAACTTTGCTGAAAAAAAAAAGTATCATAAAATCTGAAACTGAGCCAGGCATGGTGGCACACACCTGTAATCTCAGAATTCAGGGAAGCAGAGGCAGGCAGATCTCTGTGAGTTCAAGGCCAGCCTGGTCTACAAAGCAAGTCCAGGAAAGCCAAGGCTACACACACGCAAAAAAAAGCATGTCTCAAAAAACAAAACAAAAACAAAAGAAACTGCTGGGTGCAGTGGCACACACTTTTAGTTTTAGCTCTTGGAAGGCAGATTTTCTGATTTTGAGGCCAGCATAGTCTACTTAGAAGGTTACAGCCACAGCTACCTAGTAAGACCCTGTCTCAAAAAATGAGATATGAACATTGTACTCTGGATATGGCAGGATGGATACACACATGAACTCTCAGAGCTGTGGATCCACGCAACAGAAGAAAGCCACTCAACATTTCAGGATGGAAGGGGAAAGGCTTGGATGCCTACCTCTCTCCCAGTATCAGATGAGTAGCTATTGACAGTTGAGGGCTTCTGGGGAAGGGAGATCAGTTTTCTTTAAGAGTGGGGGCCCTGGTAAGTCAGCCACCCTCCATGATGGTCCCATCTCCATGAATACATATATAGGCAGCATAACCTGGACCCACTGGGGAAGGGGGTGACTCGAAATTGGAAGGGTTTTAGGGAAGTGGGGTTAGACAAACATAGGCAGGCAGGGAAATTGAAAGGAGGCTCCTTGAGATGGTGGTTTTGATCCCAGAAGACATTTTGAAGGGAAATGACAGCAGGCGGGGTATCTAAACAGGACCAATAGGGGGAAGGAAGGGCTCAGCAGCCGCCATAAAACCCTCAAGCCAGTGTCCATTGAGCGTTGAGTAAATTTCCAGGCTTACGGCTCCTCCCAGATTTCAAGAATAAAGCACTTAATTTTACTTTCTTTGTGGCTTTTTTCTTCTATCTTGGCTGATATTCGATCCTTTGTCTGTTCAAGGAAACGAGCTCAGAAAACCTCCAGACAGCAACCAGCACCTTTTTTACAATGGAGTGATGATGGGTCAGTCGGTAAAAGCACAGACCTCTAAGTCTGAAAACCTTGAGTTCAACCCCCAGGACCCACATGGTAGGAGAGAATCAATTCCCACACATTGTTCTCTGGCCTCTATATATGTACAACAGGGCCCATGGACACCTATGAACACATATACAATCACCCCCACCCCCAGATAATCACCAGATGATTTCTGGGGGATACTTGGTAAGTTCATCATAAAGTAAATGTCTAGTTCAAGGGATGCCAGAAAGCAACAACTGTAAACAAATTTAAGGCTTGCTTGGTAGTTCTTGGCTATGTCTGGGGAAGAGCATGTCTGATCTTGAGGCCCTGCCCAAGATCTTATACCGTCAGCTTTTAGCATGTTACTTAGCTACTTTCACCACAAATCTCTCTATATAAAGGCAACATTAAATCTTATGTTGACATCCTTTGCCACAAATGTGTTTAATTGTGTAGGAGTTTTTGCTTCTTATAGGGCAGGAGGTTTCAATCAGACTCTGGGGTGAAGGGCTGCCTTTCCTTTCTGTATCCCCAATACATCTTGTATTTCTATCTTGCCATGGCACTCTAACGTTTACTGCCTGCCGTGGCTAATTTTATGCCAACTTGATACAAGTTAAAGTCATCTGGGGCAAGAGGAAAAAAGCCCCCAAAAGATCGGGCTGCAGGCAAGCAAGCCTTTAGGGCATTTTCTTTAAACGTTATTGATTGATGGGGAGGGCTCTGCTCGTTGGGTATTTCCCTTTCTTCTTTCTGCTCACTCCTTTCATCATATAACTGCATAGCAGTGATTGCTAATAGCCACATGACACAGTCAATACTAGGCTGTCTCAAAATCTCTTATGCCAATGCCATCAATCCAAAACTCAATTTAACCTGGGGCAGATTGTTAGGACCAAGGCAAAGAGCAACCACATTTTTGCCAAAACATTACAAGAATGGTGTCTAGGCCACTTACTAATATTCTTCCCTTCTGATATTTGAGCTGGCTCCTGCTTGCTCAAAACACTATTGTCCTTGCTTATGCTAAGATGATCCACTAAACCCCACTTAAAGCAGTCAAACACCCCCCCCCTTTGTCTGAAGTTCACAAGCAGCAAAGTCATATGCAGCAAGATCCAACAAAGAGCAAAGCCAGGCCTATCACAATACCCTGCACCTTGGTACCACCTCTCTCTTAGTCACTGCTCTATGAGTAAGGCCTAGGCTCTCTCTCCTTTCCACCTGCAGATCAAGATGTAGCTCTCAGCTACTACTTCAGTGCCATGCATACCTCCATACTCTTTGCCCTGACGTTAACGGACTAGCCTCTGAAACTGTAAGCAAACCCCAGTAACGTGCTTTCTTTATAAGAGTTGCCTTGGTCATGGTGTGTTCCCTAATTGGTTGTCCAATACGAAGTGATCATCCCTGAAATCATACACACACAGAAATGCTAAAAGGACTCATTAGGTTTAATATATACATAAGAGGCCATGAATTTGAGATAAAGAGAGGGAGGAGCTATGAAAGGGGTTGGAGGAAGGAGACATGGTAAGAGCTGGAGAGAGGAAAGGAAAGGAAGAAGTGATGTAAATATATCTTAGTTAAATTAAAAAAAAACTATACACTTCAGCATCACTCAAAGAATAAATCTAAATTATTTTCATTACAAAAGTCACATATTTTAACACAGTATATAATCTCTGCTCTGGTAAATTCCTTTACCCTTCACCTTGAATTCTTTTTTTTTTTTCTTCTAGTACAGTTTGGACATTTTAGACTGTCTTGCTCTACCTGAACAGAGGTTCTAGCTGAGCCTGAAATATAACCCAGATCCAATTCTTTTGAACAAATCATGTGACCTAGCCTACTTGCCAAAAGTTATGGAGGCTGGCACACAGCAAGCTTTGTGTGTGTGTAAAACCTGGTTCTCAAAGTGTCAGCTACAGGGTGCAAAACCTAAATTATAGATTTTTGAAAAACTGGGCATCTTATTCCTATTTGTGACTAGTCTGTATATATATAGCTATACTATATACTATATATACACTATATATACTTTATACACATTATATATACTATATAGTATATATTCCATATACTATATAGTCACTATATACTCTTTATATATAGTATATATAGACCATATATATTCTCTCTATACAGTATACAGTATTTAGTATATAGTATATATACATATACTATACACATATATGTATACATATCAGAAGCTTATATGATTTATATATACGAATATTAGGTTAAACTGCAAACATCCAATTACAGGACTATGTTGTGTTTCAGAAGAAACCCTCCCTGCCTTAAAATTAGCTGCAGCCAAGAACCTGTCACCCAGGGCTCCTTCTGCTGTGCGTTGGCGCCATCTACTGTCATTCAGGGGGCAGGACCCGAAGCCCTGTCCAATCGGGGGCCCAGGGCTGAGGCGTGTCCAATCAGACGCACGGACGGAGGGCAGGGGCGGGCTTTGGCTGTCGCCCTGCCTTTGTCTGGGAGCCGCCATCTTGGGCTCGGTGTCGCTGCCCCGGAGGCCTCAGCGCGGTACCGCGGTGGTGCCGGGCGGTGGTGAGCGGACGCCGGCGTCCCGCAGACGTGGACATGGTGAGTGTGCGTGTGGCGCGCGGAGGCGGCGGCGCGCGAGCGGGGAGCGGGTGTGCGGGGCGGCCTCGCGGGCGTCCGTGCTGGATCCCGGGGCTGTGGGCTGCGGGGGCCTGGGGTCCTCCGGAGCGGCTCCGGCAGCTCGGCACCGGCTGCCTGGTTCCTGCGGGCCGCGTGCTGTCGGGCTCCTTCTGTTCTGCCCGTGAGGTTTCTCCCCGACGAGAGCTGCGGCCCGCCGGATGCGCATCCCGTCTCCCTTCCTGTGAGCCTGCTGCTGTCCTCTTACTTTCACCGAGGTGTGGGCATCGGTTCCCAAATCCAGACCCTGATGCCAGCGCCGCCGCTCCTCGTTCCGTGTGAGCACTACCCCCTCCACTTACCTCTCTGCCCACATTCTCAAATACCACTGTCCGGTTTCCACTATGTTAACTGGTCCTCAGTGTACATTTCAGATTTGCAGTATTGTATAACTTACTATTTTTTAAAATCCAGATTACTAGAGAAAAATAATCTCTTAAGGACTTAAATTTTTTTTCCTGTTTGTGAACACGTCACAAACATATCACAGGAAGAGAAAGGAAAACAGAAGTCGTTTGACTGCTGAACGCTGTGCAAAAAGTCTTTGAGTTTTACGTGAATGCTTTGTGAATGGGTTACAGCATGGGTGTTACCATGCAGCCACAAAAAGTAACATTGTTAATAACAATTTAGTATTGTTTTAATGTTGGTCATGTTCGCACAGGTTTTCATGAGGTCAGCTGTGGTAATTTAAGGTATTTATGGCCTCACCCTTGGGCGATCCCTAAGAACTGTCAGTTTTTGTTTGTATTTAGTGTCTTGGCTTTAGTTTCTGGATGACCCTTTCCCCACCTAGCGCTCACCTTATAGCATGCTCATTGAAGCTAGGAGAAGACCTTACACACAGTAGGACATTTGGAAGTGGGCCCAATCAGGAACTGAGTAATTGTTGAGTAGAGCAAATGATATTAATTAGACAACATAGGTAAGACACCACAACTTAGCAGTATAATATATTTATGTGAGTGTATGCCATTAGCATGCAGGTGCCTCATAAGCTAGAAAAGGACATTGCGTATCCTGCAGCTGGACTTGCAAGTTGTTTTGAGCCCTCTGACATCAGTGCTGGGAACTGAACTTGGGGTCCTCTGGAAGTCCAGCAAGTATTCTTAAGTGCTGAGCCCCAAGATTTTTCTATTACCTAAAAGCCAATTAACAGATAAGTCAACAAAAGATGATGGTTTAAAAGCATTGGGTTTGGCCATGCCTTCACATTGCATACTCCTGAAGAACATGAAAGGGTATTGATTTCCAGGTGGGCCAGTAGAGCAATTCTAATTTCATTGACTCATTGCAACTTGAATTTTGAAGATTTTAAGTCTTTCTAGGGGTTAGGAATGCCAGTTCAGGGTTCTAGAAACATTCTCAGTGTGCTATGTGTATATGCTCCATTGCAGGATCAGTTCACTTGTTTGAAACAACTTTGTTTAGTGCAAACCAAAGAGCAAGTTCAGGATACTTAGCTGTATCTTTCTCCAAATTCCAGCAAGAGGAAATGCGTTCTTTAATCAGGTCTTCAGGTTACTTTCACAGTAAGGTGTACCAGGCACAGGGATTTATACTTACCTGTACAAGAAATCATAAATGACCGCCAAGTACTAGAGTGATGAAAATGATTGGTATGTGTATGGGAAGTATGATACATGTTTTTAAATTTCTCGTGTGATGTGAAATCAGAACTATACTCTTGCTCCTTGATTGACTGAGTTCTGCCATTAGAATAAGTATTCATGATATAGGACTGAAAAGGACAAGGCTGTTTTGTTTTTCTTCTTTTCTTTTTTCAGTAGTTTGTTAGGACTTGGAGAGATGGCTCAGACATTAACGGTTATGCTCACAACCAAAAAATACAACAGGTTTCTTTTTTTTTTTTTTTTTTTACTGTTTCTTTAATAGTTTCATACAAGTATACAATGTGTTCATCAGGTTAGCCCTGCTCCCCCCAGGTACCCCAACAGATCCTCCTTGAACCTTCATGTTCTCTTTCTTTCATATAACCCAGAGTCCAACTGGTTAGGTCAGAGAATTTCCTTGATTTGGAACAGGTGCAGAAACTTTATCTATAAGTAGAGGCTGAATGACGCGGAATTTTGAAATGTCAGCAAGTTGTCATTAGTTCTCTGTATCCATAACCAGGACAGTCCCATTGAAAGGGAACTTGTTTTCCTGAACCTTGGATCTGGAGTTGCCTGTTTGACACATCGCTTGTGAAGCTGTGAATGGGAAAGTGTATTAGTTTGGTATCTGCTCTGAAAGGTCCTTGAATACATCCTCCTTTTCTTTCAGATCCCTGCTACTTCCATGAGAGGAAGGCCCCAATGAGTCACAAGAGGATGAGAATTAAGGAAGAGAATCAAGATGCTCCCGTTGACAGTCAGGTCAGCCTCTGAAGCTCATCTGCCTCTCCAACCATCAGGTAAGTTACAAACTAACAAGGAGCCAATTACTGACCAGCCCAATCATACTGTATTTCATAAATTTTGAAGGGGCGTGTTATCTAGTGTAGATAATCATCACCCCCTATGATAGATTCCCAAATGTGATGACACATGACTAATATTGGCAAAACAGTAGGTACTTTATAGGTACTGATTACTTTTAACTGAAAGATAGTCTTGGGCCACATAGAAACACATGCAGACATGTAGACACATGATTAGTGTTTCACTCACCTGTTAGGATAGCTTCATTCATTCAAGGGTTGGTGACTCTACTGTTAGTTAGGGCCCCAGAGGCAGCCCCTCCTGTACAGTTAAAGGCACTGGGGTGAGAATGTCTAATCAGGCAGATGAACAGAAGGGGGCAGGCCTTCCCAGTCTTGCTAGGGCTTTTTACTCTGAAGCTCGCCATCTTGGGATGCGTCCCTAGGCTCAGTCTCCTCTACTCTGGAGGTCTAGGTGGCTGTGCTGTAGACTCTGTTGCCCTGTGACGTGCTGGTGCGGGGAGTTCCATAGGGAGGACGTTCGATGTCCTGGAAGCCAGAAATGGTGAGTTTGTGGGTCAGTGCCTTGAACCAGGGACTATGATTGGTGGGAGTCATCTGTGGCTGTGGAGTCTACAGCTGGAACCCTGTACTGGGTCCCTGGCCGCAGGTCCCTGTCTCTGTGGGGTGGGTGATGGGCCTGCTTATTCCGCCAAGGTGACTTGAGCTCCCGGTGGAGCTCTCTGTGCCTTTAGTTCCCTGCTGACTGTAGTGCATCAGGTTGAGCCATCAGTGGGCACAGGGTACATTGTGTTCTGTTCCCAGATGGTTAGAAAAATGTTTTTAAACTATTATGATTTTGACTTTTAACATAAGTGATACAACTTATAGTGTTCTTTCGTCCTCCTCCTACTGAATATTCCTTCCCAATGGGCCTTTCTCTTCTCTTCCTTTATTTTGTTTATGTATTTTTAATTTTTAAAATTTTTATATCATTTTATTATTTTTAAATAGCCCACAGCATTTAAGTGGGGCTGTTGGCCTGAGCATGGCTAGAGGATTGTTGACTGCAAGGCCAGCTTAGGGGCAACACTACTAAGGAATGCTCAGCGGTTATTAATTTCTCATACTCCTTCAGCAATGGTGGGGCTTGTCCTTCTCCATGCTGGCTACCTTCCTGTGCCAGTAGCCACTATCAGTTTGTTTTCCCCCAGGCTTCGTGGCCTACCCATAGATGCATCTTTGGCCTTTGGCCTCGGTGGGTTGATTGAGCTGAGGCTGGCCATTGTCTCTTTCTCACTGCCTTGTCTTTCTCACTGTATTTCCGCTTTTAGTCTCCTCTTTTGTGTTCCCCAGTATTCTTCCCCTCTGTTCAAAATAAGGTTTGTCTTTTGTTATTCATTTTCTTGTTCTTCTTTCTTTTTTTCTTTTTTTTCTTTGTTTTTTGAGACCGAGTTTCTCTGTGTAGCAGAGGTGTGGGGTGCTGACACCAAGCACCTACTCTTGTTCATCCAGAAGAGGAAGAAGGGCTGGCTACTAACACAGAGAAAGAGCATTTATCTGGCTTTCCTGGACTCACTGTGTAGACCCTGCTGGCCTGGAACTACCAGAGATCTGCCTGCCTCTGCCTCCCTGAGTGCTGAGTTTACAGGCGTGCACAACCACCACCCAGCTGATCTTCTTAGAGTCACCTGTAGACAGCTTCTATTTTTTCATCTGACCTAAAAAGTCTCCATTTTCAGTCATTTTAAATCTTTCTTGATGTTTTACATTGTAGGATTTAAAAAAATGTGTCAAACTTGGAACTTCCTATGTTCTAGCTGACTGCTGTGGAAGTGAGCTAAATTCCTAGCACACAAGCATGAGAAATGAGATGGAAACACACCTAAACTTTCGAACTGCATGTCCTCAAATGTCTACAGGTTCCTTGCTCCTTTTTACTTCTTAAAACTGGCATGTTTATATGGTCCATTCATAACTGGATACTTTCGTTAAGTGTCATGTCCTGAAATATACTGCTGTCATTTATGTTTTAAGACCCTGTGGTAAGCATAGAACATGCTATGCAGCACTTGTGGTACATTAATTGTTATCTTAAATAGTGTAAGTAAAGCATAGCTTAGGTTATAGCACTAGTAGGGTTGAGTGCCATTCTTATAGTTAGTATTCAGTTTTAGTTAGCATTTAAGACAGTATGTAACAGCATCTTTACACTGCTTGCTATTTCTGATGCTTTTTGTCATGATAATTAATTTCCAGGAAGATCAGAAGCAATTTTTTTTTTAACTCATACTGTCCATCAAGAGCATAGAGCATTTGCTTCTCTAAATGGGAGTACCAGAGGAAAAGGATTTTTTTTTCTTTGTGTAGTACATTCTTAAAACCCATGACAAAGGGAAAACGTGAACTTGTGGGTGACACCCCTGACTTCCTCTTAGAAGACTGCGGGTCCTTTACATGTGACTCCTCTGGCTTTTGCGTACAAGACTGTACATCGCTTGCATGGTTCACAGTGCAGAGGGAGCCCAGACAGCAGAGGGAGGCTCCAGGTTGGCTTTGTGACTCTTCAGTCTGTCACTCTGATAAAGGAATGGCGGTCAGGGCTGTGGATGAAGTGTTCATCCTTTCCACAGCATTTGTTGACACCTACATCCAAATCCACATGCTAACTGGAGATAGGGCCTTTAAGAGGTAGTTAGCATCAAGGTGTGGGGTGCTGACACCAAGCACCTACTCTTGTTCATCCAGAAGAGGAAGAAGGGCTGGCTACTAACACAGAGAAAGAGCATTTATCTACCTTGCCCAAAGCCATGATTTGAACTCCAGGCTGAAGAAATAAAAACAGACGTGGAAGGGAGAATTATTTTATTTTTGCACGTAATGACACTTTTTCTAGGCTGTCACCTGGACATCAGGAAGGGAGACCTTATCAAGAACTGAGCCACCGGCAACCTTGACTCACAACTGTGATGGAATTTCACTGTCTCCTATTCTATATAAATTGTTACAGCAACCCATGGTAACTGATACAGAGGAAGCATTGGATTTGAAGAATAGGAATTAAACCTGTGCTACTCTGTTGCTTTTGTGTGTTAATTTTTAAAGTATTTATTTATTTATTTCGGTGCATGTATGTGGATATCATAGGACAACTTTGAGAACTGGTTGTTGTTCTACCATATGGGACCTAGGGATTGAATCCAGGTCATCCAGACTTGCTGATGGTCACCTTTACCCAGTGTGTAAATTTTTTTTTTTATAACAACTTTGAAATCAACTGAGAAGAAAATTTACTGACATGAGAAAAATTAATGTCACTATGATGTAAACTTTGTCCACTTATTTATTGTATTCTGTGGTGTATAATTTTATGTTCATGAATGTAGTTTTTGTTGATTTTTTTATAACCTTAGTCTGTTTTATTCTCTGATAAGTTGGTATGTTTTTTTGCTACAATAGGTACCTTTAATTTGGTATTATCTGGACATGTTTTTATGTGTGAACATTTTCTGCGATGGCTAATCTTGCTTGTCAGGTTGGCATAACCGGGAAGAGGCAACTTCGACTGAACAGTTGCCTCTGTTAGACTGATCTGTGGTCATATCTGTTGGGAATTTTCCTGGTTGCTGGTTGATGTAGGAGTTCCTGCTCACTGTGAGTAGTGCCATCATGGGTAGGTAGGCCTGGGCTATACAAGAAAGGCAACTAATAAGCCAGAGGAAAAGAGCCAGTAAGCAGCATTCCTCTGTGCTTTCTGCTTCAGTTATTGCCTACAAGTTCCTGCTTGAGTTCTTGACTTGGTACTTCTTGATGATGGGTTCTGTGTAACCTGAAAGATGTAATAAATTCTTTTCTTCTAAAGTTGGTTCTGTTCAGTGTTTTACTGAAGCATAGAAAGCAAATTAGAACAGTTTCCCGTATCTTTCTGTCTGTCTGTCTATCATGTAACATCTCTTTATTGGCATTACTGGGTATTGAAACCAGGGCCTCATGTGCTAAGAAAGCCCTCTACCACTGAACTATATCTATATCCCCAGTCGTATGTCACTAGTATGGTGTGTTTTTTAAATCCTCCTGTTTGGAGTAATGTCCAGGGAATTCTCTTGGAATATTTGGTTTATGTTGTGAAGATGATGGTCTTTCTTGTTTCTGTTACGTTGGATTTGCCAGTGCCCATCAGAGAGTGCTAAATACTTTTGTGATCGAACATGTTTACTACCCATTTGTATGAACATTTCTTGGGAAGACATCAAATTTTCATTCATCCAGATGACACACCAATGACAGGTGAAACTCTTCTGCTCAAGACCTGGTGAACCAGTGTTAGCAGTTAGGGCTACTTAATAGGAACATGGGAAACTCATAAGCTGTTACACTACTGAAAGGAATGCCTCTCTAACTGTCTGTAAATCTTTGAGAAAGGCTGGGGCCTTGTGAACCCCTCTCCTTGTAACCCCTCTCCTTTGACTTAGGAAATGGGTAATAGTCACTTTTATGTGGACCGTAGCAGTAGCAGTTCTTTTTGATTTAGTAAGAAAATACAAAATTGGCTATCATGGCATTTATCATTTGTTACAGCAGATTTAATTCTTAAACATTATTACGTATATGGAAGTGTGGATGTTTTGCCTGGCTGTCTGGGTAACATGAGTATCTCTGGTGCCCTTGAACATCATTAGATCCTCTGAATTGGAGTTCTAGTTGGTTGTGACCTACCTTGCGGGTGCTAGGTGTCAAATTTGGATCCTTTGGAAGAACAGCTGGTGCTCTTAACTACTGAACCATCCCTCCAGCCCCTGAACTATTATTTATGTATATAATGGACTACTAACAAGTACTTGAAATTAAATTGTTAGAATTACTTAAATTCAAAATCATTGGGTAATAAATGATTTGAACATCTATTGGTGTTATCAGTCATCACAGCATGAGAATACTCAGACCCAGTATTTTATGTAGTTCTGTTAGCCTGTCTTTTGTCCTTTGTGCAGTCATAACTGGACTGCTCTTGCTTCATATTCATGAGAACACATCCGTGAAATCATTTGAGATTTCTGTTTTGTATAAGTAGCAGATGTTTTCTACTTCATTGTCCTGTTGTACATAGAACATTTCCTGTTTTGTGCATATCAGCAGTGTGTTTGTACTTGTGTCTTTGGACTATATCAGGTACTTTCCTGAGGAGAATTTTATTAATTCTGTTCTTCCTAGTAATAAGGATTTTCAGCATCTTTAAGGGAAATGGGATAGTAATTTCTTGAATTATTAAATTCATGTGTAGGTAAGATACTACTTTCTCTTATGATACAGAATACAAATCAACTTTTGTGTTGTGTAAGACAGTTATCTACACAGAAGAATGAACTCTTGGCTGAGGAGAAATGTGTCATTACAGGGATTGGTGTCATTTGAGGATATAGCTGTGGAATTCACTTGGCAGGAATGGCAGGACCTGAATGAAGGTCAGAGGACCCTCTACAGGGATGTGATGCTAGAGAACTACCGTAATTTGCTGTTCTTGGGTGAGTGAAGAATGGAATATAAACTCTATCAAAGCTAGTTGGCCTCATTATTCGGTGTCTCCTCAAATAAGGATTCTTCTCTCTGCCTGACTTAGTAGTTTAACATTTCCCATATATAGGGCACTGCAAGACCAAACCTGAGTTGATCTTCAATTTGGAGCAAAGACTTGGATCATGGATTGTAGGAGACGCCTCACACCAGAGCATCCCAGGTATATCAGTGTATACTAATTAGGGATTAAGATGATGGGCACTAATCAGATACGGTCACAAAATTTATCTCTGTCTCAGTCCTAAAAATTGTGAATCTCATGATGAAGATATTTGTCTAATACACGTTCCAAAGAAGACTCTGATTTTTGTTATTGAAATGTTCTTTTGATTTACTAGAATTCCATTCCTATATGACCTTAGAGAAAAAAAAACTATAGTGTTTTATTTTATGAAAAGTCTATTAAATTGATTTGTAAGGAAGTAGTTATGAATTTATTTCACTAAGGTAATTTAACTGTGAGATAAGTGTTTTCCAAGTTGGCTATATAATATGCAGGTGGGTATCTACCAAAGACTTGATATTAGTCATGGGTGTTAATAACAGATATAAATGCATAAATGAGTAGCATAAGGCTAGTATTCAGTCATTGTTAATATTATGGGTACAGATGAAATTTGAGAAAATAACATCAAAGCGTTCCAGAGTAAAGCAGTAGATTAAGAGTGCTTTATGATTTTCTGAATAAAGAGAGATGGGGTAACAAAGAAGAAACTATCCCAAGTCTTCAGGGCAGCTAAAAAGAATAAAAACAAAACTATAATGGACATACAGAAACACAAAAACAAGAACAAACAGCTTGTTAATATCTTCATGTGTGGATAAAAGCCATACGTGCAAGGGAAGCTTGGAGTATGTAGGCAGCCCTACGGACAACTAGACAAAGGAAAAACCCACCGTTGTTAGAAGACTGACATAGAGTCAAGCATTCCTTGCCTGAAAATAACTTCTTCATAACAGACTAGTATTGGAGAAGAAACCAGTTACATTGCTTCCTTTAACTTGAAGTACTATACCCAGACTTCCAACTTGAGAGAGGTACCTGAGAGGGTAAAATCATTCAGTGTTTTGAGACTGAGCCATACTGTAGACATGAAATCAAGAAATAGTCACAAATCACAGAGGATATATACATTCTATCACCATTATTTAGCAAACTAGACCCTTTAAGATAAAGATTTAATGTGTATCTTCCAATAAGAATCCTAGATATAAATGATCTTAATATAAATCCTAGTATAAATGTTTAAAGCAGATGGCCAAAATGGAATAAAAGCTAAGATCTTGTTGTTTGCCGTGTGCAGCACTTCCTCTTGCTGATGGAAGTACATATGGAGTTAAAATATGAACAGTGTTTTTTGAAACAAACAGTGTAAAAGTACTCATTAATAGCTCTATTCGCATGAGTAAGCCAACTTCATGCCAAATTAGTTTAGAAGGGATAAAGATATTTAATGAATATTCATAAAGGAACCAATCCATTAAAATAAAATTATTCCAAATGTTTATGCACTGAATATTGTTGTGCTGAGTTCCGTAAAAATATTTCTAGACATGAAGGAAGCCAGATGTTCTGGATAGAGCAATAGTGATTCACTTTAGCATTCTTGGAGTGGATGATAGATCTATATCTGTCTGTCTGTCTGTATACATATAACAAAGAAATCTGAACAAGACACTATCCATTTTCATGCGTGAAATACCTACTGGAGTTGAATGACTAAAGTAATCTACTATCATTAGTAGCAAATGAAGGAACAAGATTGAACAGGGAAATGTCATAGTTAAACAGTAGTGTGCATCAGTGATACTAAAGAGACATAGATAATATATACTATCTCAATGGCTGTGAAATATACATCTGTGCTGTCTCCAAAACAAATCAAATTTGAGGTTTCAGAGGTCTAGCAAACATTGGAAATAATTTATTCTAGCTTTTAAAATCAAAACTGAAAATGCTAAAAAGCAATAGCCAGAGAAATTAAAGAAACTGAACAAAAATGTGTTTGGACACAGTTTTGAGTGATCAGTGGCTTGTAAAAAAAAAAAAAGGTTAAATTTTCTAGAATAAAGTAAGCTCAGAATAGTAGAATGGGGAGTGCTTGGAAGGGGAAGAAACCTACAGGTCTGTTCTGAGAAAGGTAGACATGAATATTATCAGAGTACACTGTGTCTATATAGAAAGGAGACAAACCTCTTTGGGTGTGAATACTATTCAACTGTATACATACATCAAAGCAACCTAATACACCTTAGCTCATACAATTAATGTGTATTAAATTTAGAAGTTATATATAATGTTTTGTTAGGTAGTTTTTTTCATTTTTGATAAAATGATTTAAAAGCAAATAGATGGATAAAGCAGAAAAGATAAAATTAGGTTTTTGTGTATGTGTTATCCTTCTAGTGAGAAGGAAGATAGTCCAGTTTGTACACATTAATATGTCTTACTGTCATTTTAGATTTTCAGAAAATGAATACCCTGAACAGGACTAGTCAAGAAACCAAAGCAACACATGTATGGCAAATTGCACTTGACAGTGATTCATCAAAGTTGTTGGCTGGAATAGGGAAGACTTTCAATGTGGGTGAAAACCACGTTTCAAACCAGAATATAAAGACTGAGCACTCACTAGGAATGAGTCCTAGAAGGCTTATTCTGTGGAAGGATGTGTATCTTCATAGTGATTCGGATGAGATAGAACTTGATGATCTTAACGGAACTATAGAATCCATCAAACATCCAGAGCATGTTAGTCTGTACAAGTTTCAAAGTTCACAAAGTTACTTTCAAAGTCTTATACCAGGGAAATCCATCAACACAAAAGCAATATTACTTTCTCATAAATTCAGCGAATATGCAAAATCTGTAGGTGACACAGCATTTATTGGTAAAGAGATGGCTCAGATAAAGGAGAAGTCTTTTATATCAGAGGTAAAGTGTAACAAGTCTGACCTTGATGAAAATGAGCAAATACACCTGGGAGAGAACCGTTACAAATGTAGTGACTTTGCGAACACTTTCATTACTGAAACATACCTTCCAAAATCTAAGGGAGAAAAGCTCTTTGTCCAGAAGGAATATGAGTTTTCTCAGCAGCCAGAAGTGAGTCTTCGTCAGAAAATCCACAGAGGAAAAAAGTCCTATGAATGTAAAATATGTGGCAAGTGCTTTTATTGGAAAACAAGCTTCAACAGACATCAGAGTACACACACTGGTGAGAAGCCCTATGAATGTACAGAATGTAATAAAGCATTCTGCCAAAAGTCACATCTCACTCAGCATCAGAGAGTTCATACAGGTGAGAGGCCATATATATGTTTCGAATGCAGGAAAGCTTTCTATCGTAAGTCAGAGCTTACTGACCATCAGAGAATTCATACAGGTGAGAAGCCATATGAATGTAAAGAATGTGGGAAAGCTTTTTGCCAAAAGCCTCAACTTACTCTACATCAGAGAATTCATACAGGTGAGAAGCCCTATGAGTGTGCAGAATGTGGGAAAGCCTTCTCCACCAAGTCCTATTTAACTGTACATCAGAGAACTCACACAGGTGAGAAACCTTATGAATGTACAGTATGCAGGAAATCGTTTATCTGTAAGTCAAGTTTCAGTCATCATTGGAGAACTCATACTGGTGAAAAACCCTATGAATGCAAGCAGTGTATGAAGACATTCTATCGCAAGTCAGGCCTGACTCGACACCAGAGAACTCACACAGGTGACAAACCATATGAATGTCAGTTATGTGAGAAAGCTTTCTACTGCACTTCACACCTCACTGTACATCAGAGAACTCATACAGGTGAGAAACCCTATGAGTGTAAGGAGTGTCGGAAAGCTTTCTATGATAAGTCAAACCTTAGACGGCATCAGAAGATTCATACTATGGAGAAAGCCTGTGAATGCAAACAGTGCAACAAATCTCTTTTGGTTAACACTTCTCAACATCAGACAATGTACTATGAATATGAAGAATGCAAGAAAGCTTTCCACCATAAAACAAACTTTACTTAAACATCTAACACTCTTCTAAATAAGGGAACCCTGTGATTATAAAGAATACTGGAAAACACCTACAGATCTAATCTTACTACACATAGGACTCTGCCATACAAGGGATTAAACTGTATGAATAAACATTAAGGAAGCTGTTCCATGCTTGTTTATCAAAAAACTTAAAACTGACTCTGGCAAATTATTAATTGTCAAGTGCATTAACCCAACATAAGACATGTTTATGGTGGAGGGTCACTTGTACTTGGGCAACAGAAGACACCAGAACTTAAAAGAAAATAGGGCAAATTTTCTACTTGAGGTTCTCCTGACATACTACTAGAACTCAGTGGTGTGAAACCAGTGAAAGTGAAGAATTTTTCTAAACTCTGAGTAGGATTCAGAACTCATTGTTGGGTGTGTGGGTGCATTTCTCTGATGTCAATGCTTGGAAGGTTGATGAAGGAGCATCAGGACTTATAGTATAACCTTAGCTACAAAGCAAGTTTAAACCCAGACTGGGTTACATGACACCTTTAAAATAACCAACAACCAAATAATCAAAAATATAAGAATCTTGAGAATCGATAACTTCACAAACCCCATAAAGGTAATGAAGGACAAGAACACAGTGGGGTAAAATGTTGGTATACTTCATTTCCATTTGAATCTGAGATGCTGTAGGAGTCCTATTCATGTAGGTTTTGTAGAAACTTGTGGAACTTTGTGGAAATTATATGACATTGAGCATCACTTCACTCATGAAAGTGAGTCCACTTGAATTTAAGCAGTTAGGGCTGCAGATGTAGCTCAGTGGCAGAGTGACCACTGTGGGTTTAACCTGCCTTTCATATAGGTTACCTCTGTTACACTTCAAAGGTTTTATTATATGTAGTTGTGCATGTGCTCCATAACACACATGTCAAGGTCAGGGGACATACTCCAAAGTCAGTTTTTTCCTACCTTGTAGGTCCTTAGTATCACACCCAGGTTATTAGGCTTACAGCAAGCAAGCATCTTTATTCTCTGAGCCATCTCTCCTGCCTCTGTATTTTATACTCAGCAACTGTTGTAAAATTAAAAGCAATTCTAGAGGATATTTAGTCCAGAATGCTTTATTTGAAAGACATTTCATTGATCATTTTTCAGTTTGAAAATAAGGTCTTGGGACAAATGCTCTGAGAGATAACAAAGCTCTGTTCTTCCGACCTTAGCTTTCTGAGTGCTTAGATTACATATATATGCTTTTATGTTCAGCCATAAAATTTTAAGGCATAAAAAATAGAGAATGAAAATTTCTAGAGCTTTTTTGGATGCTGCATGCATGGTCTGAATGCCTTGAATGATATTAAAAATTGAGCAAATGAAAGATTTGATTTTACAGCTCAATGAAAGGATGCCAGATCTTTTAAGATCAAGAGAAATGGGTGTAGTGTGAAGTTCAAAGTTCGTTGGAGCAGATACCTGTATCTTGGTCATCACAGACAAGCAGAAGGCAGGGAAGCTGAAGAAGATAATGCAAGACTTGAAATAAAACACACCCTCAATTGGATTGGTTTAAAAATTCTAAAATGTAAAGAAGATTCTGTTCATATACCCTGGATGTTAATCGAAAATAATAAATGACTTAAAATATTATTTCAAATTGTATTCAGTGTATACAAAGAAGCAGGATGGTCACTCCCAGTCAGCATAAATTTGCCTCCAATCTGGGCATTTCTGGTTGAGATAAATGAAAGGTTTTAGGTAATAATGACATCTAGTGGTCAGGCTTGAAACATATCTAAAACTATAAGTATGCTTTTTTATTATATATATTGTCTTAGAAATCTGAATTTGGAGCACTCAGCCTAAGTACAGAGATTTTGCCACATGTGTAACAAGTACATTGAGAGACTACTTAGGGTACGTGCCCCTTTATGCATGTAGTTCTGACTGCAATTTCAGACTTGCACATAGTATTAAAATACCATGGTTATGTTATTTAACTTGGTATTGCTGTGGCCAACTCTCTCACAGAATCAATTTAAGGGTGTAAATATTTTAAATCATAGTTTCACATAGTCAGTAGGTACTTGACCCCTTTCCATGGCTAGATCATGGTTGGCAGAAGGGTTAGCAAACAGTTTTTAACCATAAGGTATATAGGAAACAGCAAAGAAGTGGCTGAATGACAGGGTTATTATTTAAAGGGGTGTGGCAGTGCCATCTTGAATGAAAACAAACCTCCAAAAACATGCATCAAATACAACCCAAAGAACAAACAGCCCACAAAAGAGGGCCTTCCTGAAGTTGACATCACTTCCTAAAGCATTGCCACAATCTGAGAACCGGCACCCCATACACATATCTTTCAGACTCAAATCAGAATATACAACTGTCACATTAAACAACTACCCCATTCATATTTTGTCAAATATATTCATACAGAGTTGTATGGGTATTTTAAAAGATTCAGATTGAAACTGATGAGTTATTCACCTGCTCCAAGAGGGTGACTGAATATTTAATTTTCAGAGTTTAACCAACAAAAAGCCTACTGTTATGTTTAATGTCAACAGTTTATGTTAAAATGCAGAAAGCTGGTTCACAACTATAAACTTGTTTATAGTTGACATCTGAATTAAAGCATTTTTGTTCAATTCTCTTTTTGTCTTTTTGTTTGTTTAATTATAACTCTCTAACTTGCTCCCTTACCCTTTCCTCCAGGTTCTCTTTCCAATTTTAAGGCCTCTTCTCACTTAAATAGCTAGCCTCTTTGATTATTCTAGGTATATGTATACCTGCAGATACAGGAATACAGCCTGCTGAATTCATTTTTGTTGGTGTACATGTGGGTCCAGCACTGACTACTTTGTAGTGGATAATCGTTTAATTGGGCTTCATTCCTGGGAGAGGATAATTCTCTGTCAGCAGTCATGTTAATCCCATTGAACGAGAGACTACTGAGTGTCTCTCTGTGTCTGTGTGTCCTTCTTTTAGTAGAATTAAGCTTTATTTTCTGTCAGGTCTATCTCCCTAAGTTGGGGTTTGATGGAATAGCCCCAAACAAGAGGAAAGAAAAATATAGCCCCTAAACTGCAAGGCCAGGGAAGTTGCAGCTATTTTTGGTTTTGTAGGAACTTGGCAGAACATCTCAGTATTATTTGATAGGATATCTTATCAGGGTGGAATCCCAGGTATAAAGTATGGACTGTGTCAAATTCCAGAAAATGTGTCAAGACATGGTCCAATAGAGAACAGGAATGATTGTGTCTTGAACTTGTAGAGGATGATTTCTAATCTTGAGATGAAGTCAGCCTGGTCTGTCAGTTGTCTCCAGGTTTTGTCTAGGGCTGGGACTCTGAGATTTTCCCCCTTTCCTGTTAGCATGTTTTTATATGGTCATTGTTTAGGTCTTATTTATTGTCTTAGTTGTTTTGCTATTGCTGTGAAGAGATGCCATGACCAACAAAACTTATGAAAGAAAGCATTTGTATTAGCCAAGGTTCTCTAGAGTAACAACTTATAGAATGAATCTCTATAGAGCAGGGACTTATTAGAATGACATATAGGCTATACTCCAGCTCATCCAACAATGGCTGTGAATGGAAAGTCCAAGAATCTAAAGTAGTTTCTCAGTCCATGAGGCTGATGTCTTAGCTAGTCTTTAGTATGTATTGGAATCTCTAAGAAGTAGGTTCTAATGCCAGTGAAGGCATGGACTTGCTGACAGTGTGCTGCCAAGTAGACAAAGAGCAAAAGCTTCCTCTTTGATATCCTTATATAGGCTTCCAGTGGAAGGTGTGGCTCAGACTAAAGGTGTGTCTTTCTGCCTGAAGACTTGGATTAAAGCTGTGTGTCCGTCTGGATTTGAAGTGGATCTTCCTACTTCAAATTAAAAAAAAAAAATCACCCTCCCCCCACGTGTGCACACCATTTTTGGATATGTAGTCAAGTTGAAAACCTTGAATAGCTATCATAGCATTTAATTGGGCTTTGCTCATAATTCCAGAGGGTGAGTCCATGACAGTCATGGCAAAGAGTATAGCAGCAGGCAGGCAGGCATGGTGCTGGAACAGTAGCTGAGAGTTTACACTTCATCTGCAAGTTGAAGGTAGAGACAGACGCACAGGGCTGGCATGGGCTTTTGAAACTTCAGAGTCCACCTCCAGAGTGACATTTTCTCCAACAAAGCCATACCTAATCCTTTTCAAATGGTTCCACCACCTGGGGACCAAACTTTCAAATATATGAGCCTGGGGGAAGCATTCTCCTCAAACCACATTTATGCAGCTCTTGCTTCCTTCCTTCTCTCTTTCCTTTTTTTGTGCCTTTCTTCCTTAGTTCCTTCCTTTATTCTTTCCTCTGTTGAATGATTATTAATATTTGATATTGATGGTTAAACAGCAGTTATTCCTAAACCAGCTGTATACCCAAATCACCACACAGAGACTAGGATTTATTTAATTAACCTAGAGCACAATGCTGGGCAATAATTTCTCCATCCTAAATCTCCAAGCCTGCATAACTTCCTCCCATTCAGATTTCCCACATTATGCTTGCTTTTTAGTCATATCTTAGGTGCTCTCCTCCCACTCGCTTCTTTCTCCTTCCCTCCAGACCAGGATGTCCCACCCTATTCTCTTCATGTGCTCAGTTGTTCTCTCCATTTCTTTCAATTGGCTGGTTTTAATTGACAATACAGCGAACAAATGGTAACATGTTTACACAAACTTGAGACAGGTGATGCTTAGCATAAGCATCACAATACAATGTCTAGATTAAAACAAGGGTAAATTGTATACATTTCACAAGAACATTATACCAGCATTTCCCCCTTTAAGTCCAATAAAAGGCTCCTTTTCTTTCAATACAATGATAATTATAAACAGTTATGAAAACTATCAGGTAAGATTTACAGGTGCAATGTCCAGTCCGTGTGCATTTGGCAACTTGGGAGAAAGTATTTGATTATCCTATTTTGACAAGTTTAGAGTTCTATACCTAAATTAATTTTTATCCTTTTATAAAAACATTTTCTTAAATTCTAATCAACTTAAGCGTAATTGTGGAACTATAACTGTTTGGTCTTCAACTCCTCCAGAGAGTTAAGGAATAAAATTAGTTACTTGAGTAAATAGAAAGTGTATGTTAGCAGCTTCCAAAAAATTGAAAATTGACAGAGACAGTTTGCTGCCTGAACAATCACCCAAAACTCTCTATAATGTTGGAGCATCATCTTCAGCCTTCTGACTCACTATTTGACAGGCATATATGTGAGCAGGAACTAATTAAGGACTTGCATATTCTGTCTTGGCAGAATTTGGCAGTCTGCTTGGCCTGCATTTGAGCTTGCCCATTTTAGGCAGAATTCTGTCTGTCATGGAAACGAGGGCATTTTCTTTTTGCCAAGGTTTCTGGTTTGCCACATTTGAAGCCATCTCCATATGGAGGTTCTCTGATGCTCATCATCATCTTTGAGGTAGGCTGGGTGCTGCCAGGAGATGACATAGCTCACTGTCAACGCATCCTTAAAATAATAAAAACATTCTTCAATGCCATATTCTGTAGGTCTCTGAGATTTTTGAATATTTATATAATCTACCTATCTATAGAATCATATCTGTTTTTTAAACATAGGATGTATGATACTGCGATAAATTAGACTAGTGTCCAACGTGAGTATGAGTTAATTAGCAATTACCTTGCATTACCTAATATTCAAACTACATTTTTTCTCTGAATAATATCATTAATAACTTATAACCATCTCCCGATAACAATAAACATTCAGAGTCCCTGAAAACAACCAAAAACCCTTAGCCAGTGATGGTAGCCAGTGATAAGGGAAACTGGATGACATTCTCATCTCCATCTCATATTGTATTATCTTTATTGCTTCTAGTTACATTTTAAGGTCTTGAGCAGTTTTATTCATTTCCTCCTGTTCAATTGTAGTTTCCTTTATTTCTTTCATTTCTTTAAGGGATTTGTTCAATTCTTTCACCTGTTTGATTGCATTTTCCTGTGCTACTTTGAGAGCTTTATTTTCCTTCTTTAAGTACTCTTATCATTTTTATAATCTTAGCTTTTAAATATTTTTCATGCACTTCTGGTCTGATGGTATTCCCAGGGGTTGCTGTGGTAGGACTGCTGGATTCCGGTGGTGTCATATGGCCCTGAATTTTGTTGCTTGTGTTCTCATGCTGGTCTCTAGCCACCTGGTTGACTTTGGTTTTAGTTAGCCTCGTGGTCCCTCCGCTGGTTTCACTGTCTGTGTCCCAGGTGGGCTAGGCTGATGGGGAGCAGGCAGAAACATCTCCAAGCTGAAAGCTGCTCCAGCCCCACACAGGCCTCAACGGGATGTGGTCCAATGATGCTTGGGTTTCATGCCCTGCTCACCTTTACTGGGCTCACTGTTTGTGGTCTAGGTGGGCCAGGCAGATGGGAAGCTCTCTGAGCCAAAAGCTGGTCCAGCACCCCACAAGCCTCCTTGGGATGGGGGATAATGGGCCGTGGGTACCTCAATCAGCTCACCTCTGCTGGGTTCATTGTTTGGTGGGCTCACTGTCTGTGACCCACGTGGGCCAGGCAGATGGGGAGCAGGCAGAAGGATCTCTGAGATGAAAGCTGCTATTGTGTGCCACAGACCTTCTCAGGATGGGGGACAGTGGGGCTTGGGTCCTGTTCCCTGCTCACCTTAGCTGGGTTTGATATTTTAGCCCAGATGAGCCAGGCAGATGGGGAGCAGGTGGAAAGATCTCCCAGTGGAAAGCTGATTCCGCACCCCACAGGCCTCGTCAGAATGTGGGACCACAAATGAATTTTTAAATCGATAATCATCTATGTATATAACCTTGATTCTACGTTTGAAGCACTTCTGATTTTATTTGATAACTTAAGCTTAAAAAATCTGAGAGTATTCAATAACTCACTGTATACAAATGACTGTACTGTGTATAATGTGTCAATGAACTCATATAGCGTATAATAGATAAATTATGGAATAACTTCTTTCAACAAGTAGTTGAAATGATACACCACTACTTCTATTAATGTTATTGTTGAGATTAAGCTAGGCATGTATGGACAGTCCACTTCTCAGAGCATCTAGGGATAATGAAGTGGAAGGATCTCTTTTTCAAAGTGAATCTAGAAAATATAAATAGGCCCTATTTAAAATACTTCTAAGGAATAATAAATAAGCATGAAATAATAGATAACAGTAAGTGTGAGAAGTACACACAGACATGTGTATTGAATATGTAGACAAAATCAGAAAGAATTGCCTATCATTAAAGTTTTTGGCTAATGAGATTTTTCATTTATAAATTTTAATATTTTGGATCAAATACTATATTTTTAATTTTTATTTATTATTTATTACAATTTATTCACTTTGTATCCTGGCTGTGCCCCACCCATCCCTCATCACCTCCAATCCCTCCCTTCCTATCTCCCTGTTCTCCTCCTATGTCCCTCCCCTAGTCCACTGATAGGGGAGGTACTCCCCTTCTATCTGACCCTAGCCTATCAGATCTCATCAGGACTGGCTGCAATGTCTTCCTCTGTGGCCTGGCAAGGATGCACCCCCCTCCCCCCAGGAGGAGGTGATCAGAGAGCCTGCCTCTGAGTTCATGCCAGAGACAGCCCTTGCTCCCCTTACTAGGAAACCCACTTGGAGACTTAGTCTATGGGCTACATCTGAGCAGGGGTTTTAGGTCCTCTCCATGCATGTTCCTTTTTCCGGGTATCAGTCTCTACAGGACCCCCAGGGCTTAGTTTTTTTGGGGGGGCTCTGTTGGTTTACTTTTGGAGCTCCTGTCCCCTCCAGGTCTTTCTATTTCCCCCTTCTTTCATAAGATTCCCTGCACTCTGCCAAAATTTGGCTATGAGTCTCAGCATCTGCTTTAATACCCTGCTGAGTAGAGTCTTTCAGAGGCCCTCTATGGTAGGCGCCTGTCCTGTTCCCTGTTTTCTCCTTCTTCTGATGTCCATCCCTTTTGCCTTTTTGAATGAGGACTGAGTAACTTACCCAGGGCCCTCCTTGTTTAGCTTCTTTAGGTGTACAGATTTTAGAATGTTTATCACATATTATATTTCTAATATCCACTTATAAGTGAGTATATACCATGTGTGTCTTTCTCCTTCTGGGATACCTCACTCAGGATACCTCACTCAGGTATCTTTTCTAGTTCCCACCATTTACCTGCAAATTACATGATTTCCTTGTTTTTAATTGCTGTGTAGTATTCAATTGTGTAATGTACCACAATTTCTGTATCCATTCCTCAGTTGAAGAACATCTGGGTTGTGTCTAGATCTGGCTATTATGAATAAAGCTGCTATGAACATGGTTGAGCAAATGTCCTTCTTATATACTTGGGCATATTTTGGATATATGCCTGGGAGTGGTATAGCTGGATCTTGAGGTAGCACTATTCCTAATTTTCTTGGAAAACACCAGATTTAATTCCAAAGAGGTATGCAAGTATACATTCCCACCAGCAGTGGAGGAGGGGTCTCCTTTCTCCACATCCTCTCCATCATCAAGAGGATCAAGTGTTGTCACTTGAGTTTTTTATCTTAGCCATTTTGATAGGTGTAAGGTGAAATCTCAGGGTCCTTTTGATTTGTTTCTCCCTGATGACTAAGGACATTGAACATTTCTTTAAGTGTTTCTCTGCCATTCTATATTCCTCTATTGAGAATTCTTGGTCAGGCCCTAAGATTAACAATCAATAAATGGGACCTCATGAAACTGAAAAGTTTCTGTAAAACATTGGACACTGTCATCAGAACAAAACGACATCCTACAGATTGAGAAAGAATTTTCAACCCTATCTCTGACAGAAGGCTAATATCCAGAATACATAAAGAACTTAAGAAGTTAAACACCAACAAACCAAGTAATCCAATTGAAAAATGGGGTTCAGAGATCAAATAATCTTTCTCCCAATACTCAGATATTTTAAAATAACTTCATGAAAATAGAAGTTTTTTCTAAATTTTGAGATCTTTTAATTTGCCTAAATCCAAAATATATATATTAAGAATGACTTTACAAACCATCAAAAACTTACTGTGCATATAGAGGCTTTGTATCCATTGGTGGCATTGTGAGTTCATCCACATGCTATATTATACACTGGTGGAAACCTGAAATGTCAACCTCAAACCCTGTGTGGTTTCTGTTTAAGAACCATTTCAGAAAGAAGAAACAAAACATAAATGCTGAATGATTAAAAATAGATTATCTTATTCTCCAAAACACGGAGAAGGTGTATTTATCTTTGGAATGAATATTTGACATGTTGTTGCTAAAACCATGCTTTCCATTAAATAATACATGGGGTCATGTTTATGAGGAATTCACGCTCTATTGAAAAACAACAGAAAGAAAGTACATGGGAAGCAAAAGAGGGTTCACTTGAGAGGGAGAAGTTGGCATGGAAGGGCGTTCCAAAACAGAAGAGTTTCAGATGCGCCTGCCGAATAGATCGTTGATCCATGTAAATTACAAAACAGTCTCACTTGGGGAGTTTCAAACTATCAACAGTCTAATAATTCCCATTCCAAATACATCTTCAAGGAACACACCAAAAATCCAATAAACACCATGAAATAGGAAAATCTGTGGCTAACAACTAAGACTAATGAAATTTGATAGCATATTTTCTTTTTTGTACTGAACTTGAATGACGAATTCACTCTTCCTATGTTTCACAAGGAAGAAATTTTATGACTTTCATTCAATAATTCATGACTATACAAACAGGCAAATTCACTCATAATTGAAGATATTTAAGTACAAATATGAAGAGAATAGTACTATTCACTTCAGGTCTCAGTAAAGAGAATGAGCAGTATCAGTTTTGGATAATTGATTAGAGAGAATTTGGGAATTTGTACTATTGAACACTAACTTCCTTGAGTCTGAAACAACCAAGGAAACAGGTCTAGGTAACATGCCAGAGAACTGGTTCTGGGAAATTCTTGGGATAAAAGTGAAACCTGAATATAGACTCACAATAATATTCCTCCTTGTCCAGATGTGGATAATTATGTGAAATACCCAGAAAGTCACTATGCAAACACACAGCAGGACTACTGCCTATAGAAATCAGTGATATTTCTCTCCTATGAAGACTCCTTAGGAATGATTCTCACTTGCCTAACCCTGGGCTTCTTTGTACTCACAGCTCTTGTCCTTGGTGTCTTTGTGAAGTACCACCACACCCCCATTGCCAAGGCCACTAGTCAGCCTGTCACTTATATTCTTCTTATCACTCTCACTTTCTGTTTTTTCTGTCCCTTGCTCTTCATGGGCCATTCCAACACAGCCACCTGTATCTTACAGCGGAGTGCACTTGGAATTCTGTTCACAGTGGCAGTATCCACATTCTTGGCCAAACCAGTGACTGTTGTTCTGGCCTTCAGTGTCACAGTTCCAGGGAGAATGGTGAAGTGGCTAATGATATGAAGGGCCCTAACTTCATGTTTCCCATCTGTATCCTGTTACAACTTGTGCTCTCTGGAGTTTGGCTGAGTATCTCTCCTCCTTTCATAGATTCAGATTCTCACTCTGAACATGGACACACCATCATCATGCACAAGAAGGGTTGAGTTGTTGCTTTCCACTGTGTCCTGGGATACCTCAGTCTCTTGGCACTTGGGAGTTACACTATGGCCTACCTCTCCGTGAACCTGCCTGACACATTCAAGGAAGCCAAGTACTTGACATGCATGCTGGTGTTCTTCAGTGTATGGGTGACATTGCTCCATGTCTACCACAGCACCAAAGAGAAGGTCATGGTGGCCATGGAAGTCTTCTATATCTTGGCTTCCAGTGCAGGACTGCTAGGCTACATCTTTGCACCAAAGTGCTACATCATTTTGTTCAGACCAGATAGGAATTCACTTCATTGCATCAGTCTCAAAGCACACACTAGAGGAAAAGTCCATCTTACAAATTAGTTCATGTGCTCTTAGTTACATAGAAATCTTTAAGCCAGTTTAGACCATCCCACAAGATAGAGAGGATGCTGTAGTTTAGGATTTTATGTTTATTGTTTCATGTTTTGATTAAATACATCCTTGTTTTCTCATTTTCTAATATTTACATATTTCTCTAAATTAGAAAATTGACTTGCATATAGATGAGTATTATCTCCTAACCTCTTCAACATTCGATAATTTTTTTCTTTAAATCATAGTCTTTTTATATGTATCCATGTTTATGATGCCCATTTTACTTTACAGAAGTACATCATGCTTTCTCTTCTCATGAGTTTAACTCTGAAGAAAAGTACAATTTAGAAATTGAATATGATTTTGTCATGACAAAAATATTTTGTACTTAATTGTATAATGGGATCTATACTTCAGTAGAATAAAGACCAATTTTAATATTTACATTATAAACAAATGATATATCAATCAACCTATACTCCAGATAACAGATAATCACATGAAGATTCTATTCAATTTATAAAGAATGTCAGGTTCTCATCTGTTTCCGCTTCTTCTGAACCTGTACTCATGTCTCTCTCTGACTATTGATTTGTGTACTTCTTGTTCACATTTCTTCACATTTGATAAATTGGTTTATAATTGTTCATTTTAAACCATATATTATGCACATTCACGAGTATGTATTTCTCAGTAATTTGTCATCACTTCACAAAATGTAACTAATTCTCAGAGAACTACGTTTTTATATTCTCTTTTTGTGCACTGTACATTTGCATGAATGTGGAAGACTTTCTGTGCTGTACGGATCACATAAAGTGTTGTGTGTCACTAATCTGCTTTTTTATAGTACACAAGCTGTGACACTGAAAGAATGAGTGAAAAGGTAAATTAAGTCAAATTCTAGACCTAAATTTAATACTTTGAGAATTGTTTCTTCGTGATGACTTTTTAAAGTAATTTTTTCATATATGTTGTGATCATGTTTTTTTGCTTCCTCATCTCTGTTATCCTCCATATCTGCCTACTCTTCCAACTCCTACACTTCTTTTGGTCTTTTTTTTAAAGAAAACAAACGGGGAAAAAGAAAACAAATAAAATAAAACTAAACAAAGATGAAGATAATGCATGAGAAAAACATACAAAGACATAAATGTAAGAACACACATTGGTGTGCAAGTCATGCTAGTGAAAATCATGGCACAAACCTGAGGGAGTGGCTAATCAATCTCTTATTTGACCTAAGGTTCACTCCAGGAAATGGAAAACATACTTAACACTGCTTTGGCAATCAAGTGAGAATAGATAGGCCAAATACCAGGTTTAAAAGAAAATATTACTGTTTCAATAAAGGAACAAAAAATGAAATGACCGCTAATGACATTCTGGTGTATCCACAGTGCTTTGCTCACTCATCCTCAGAAAAGCTTCCTCCTGCATATGACACACAAAATAAAATAGACACCCACAGCCAGACATTATGCAGAGAATTAGAGAACTTGGAAAAGTTATTCTTTTTCTTTTTACATTTATATTTTATTGAAAATTCAATTACTTTTAAAGAAAATGTTTACTCACTTTACATCCTTGTTCCTCCTTCTCTCCCCACCCTCCCCTTTCTCCCTCCCTCCCCAATCCCCTTTTCCTCAGAAAAGAGGAACTCTCTTTTTCATCCAGCCCAGCTCATCAAGTTGCATCAGAACTGAGCCTTTCCTCTTCCCCTGTGGCCTGGCAAGGCAGTCCCGCCATGGGAAAGTAATCAAAAACCTGGAAAGTGAGTCTGTGTCCAATGCATCCCACACCTCCCTTACTAGAGGACCCATGTGAAGCCTAAGATTCCCTTCTGCTACATCTCTGTAGGGGGCCTAGGTCCAGTTAAGAGCCAACTAACCAGGGCCCAGAGGGGCTTGCTGAGGTGGAGAAGTTCTTTTATTTTCTCATGCACAAATTATTATTGTTGTTGTTGTTATTTAGTTATTATCATTTATTACAATTTATTCAATTTGTATCCTGCCTATGGCTCCTTCCCTCATTCCCTCCCAATCCCACCCTCCTTTCCTCTTCTCCCCTCATGCCTCTCCCCTAGTTCACTGATAGGGGAGGTCCTCCTCCCCTTTTATTTGACCATCACTTATCAGGTTTCATCAGAACTGGCTGCATTGTCTTCTTCTGTAGCCTGAGAAGGCTGCATTCCCCAGGGGGAGGTGATCAGAGAGTCAGCCACTAAGCTTATGTCAAAGAAAGTCCCTGCCCCCCTTACTAGGGAACCCACTTTGAGACTGAGCCTATGGGCTACATCTGTGCAGGAGTTTTAGGTCCTCTCCGTTCATGATCCTTGATTGGGGTATCATTCTCTTCAGGGCCCCAAGGACTCAATTTTTAGGGCTCTGTTGGCCTCCATGTGGAGCTCCTGTCCCCTCCAGGTCTCTCTATCTCCCCCTTCTTTCCTAAGATTCCCCGCACTCTGCCCAAAGTTTGGCTATGAGTCTCAGCCTGTACATTATTACCTCGTTTGGTAGAATCTTTCAGAGGGCCTCTGTGGTAGGCTACTGTCCTGTTCCCTGTCTTCTGCTTCCATGGAAGCAGGAAAAGTTATTTTTAAAGGGGTTTCTCCATCAGTTCCCTCCCTTAATGCTAGGGGAACCCAGTGGCAGGTGAAGCTAAGAAGAGTTGCAGAGTCAGGAAAATAGAAGCCGCTAGAAACAAGACCCTCTAAATCAACAAGATGTATGCACCTGTGAGCTCACAGAGACTGAAGAAACATGTACAGGGTGTAAATGGGCCAGTACCAGACATGGTTTTAAAGATGAATCGATAAGTGGACACACCCAACCTGTGAGTGAGATAAAAATAAATAAATTAAAAAAAAAAAAAAGATAAGTGGACACATGTGGTCACATGCCCCCCACCCCTAATGCAGTAGCTATCTTCAGCTCATGACCACTTGGAATTGAAAATCTACTTTCCTCTAAACTTTTTTTTTTTTAGCATAGGCTAACAAGCCAACACAAGATGGCCAACAGAAAATCAACTGAAATCATATTTAGATGTGCCTTGTATCATAATGTCCTGTCAGAGCTCTTCCTATTTCTGTGTTTTAGTTTTATGTTATTTTATATTTTATTTCATATTGTAAATATGTGTATATATTATCTCTTTTTACCATATAGGTTTATATTACATATTTATTCTTTGTATATTTTTTATGGATTTCAGATAGTGGGTTTTCCAGATACTAGAGTGTACAAACAAGTGGGTCTCTGTGTCTCTATCTGTTTCTTCTTTTCTTCATTAATTTATATATTAGTTCATTTTATATCCCAAATGAAGCCCTCTTCCCCTCTCCTCCCAGTTGCACCCTCCCACCTACTTTCCCCAAACAGTGCCCCTCCTGTGTACCAACCCACGTCAGCACACCACATTATAGCACGACTAAGTGCCTCTCTTTCACTGAAGCTAAACAAGGAAGCCCTGCTAGGGAAACAGGACCCAGAAGAGGGCAACAGAGTCCAAGTCAGAGACAGTCTCACTCCAAATGTTAGGGGACCCACTTGAGGACCAAGCAGCCCATCAGCTTCATATGTGTAGGGGGCTAGGGCAAGTCCATTCATGGTGTTTGGTTGGTGGTTAGTTTCAGTGAGCCCCTATTTGCCCAGGTTAGTTGTCTAGGTAGGTCTTCCTGAGGTGTTCTGACCCGTCCAGCTCCCTCAACCATCCCCCAAATTCTGCCACAAGACTCCCTGAGTTCCACCTAGTGTTTGGCTGTGGGAATCAGCATCCGTTTTCACTCACTGCTGCATGAAGCCTCTCAGCACTTATGATGAGTTCCGGTGTGCAAGGTCAGCAGAGCATCGCTAATGGTCATTAATAGTGCCACAGGTTGGGTGTCTCTCACGGGTATGTCTCAGGTTGAGCCAGTCATTGGTGGGCCACTCCCTCACTCTCTGCTCCAACTTTTATCCCTGTTCCTCTTGTAGGCAGGACAAATTTTGGGTCAAGGGTATGTGTGTGTTTGTGGGTATTATGTCTTCAAGGGAGAGGTTTTCTGAGATTCCAAAGTGTCCAAACAAGTGGGTCTCTGTATCTCTATCTGTCTTTTCTGCTTTCTTTTGGGAAATGTTCTTTCTGTTTGTTAGTTCTCATTTTGATAGTTTTTTACATCTTTATTACATTGTTTATAGAACAGTGCAGCATAGCATAGCACAGCTCAACACAGTATAGCATAGCATAGCATAGCATAGCATAGCATAGCATAGCATAGCATAGCATAGCATAGCATAGCATAGCATAGCATCCCTTAGATGAGTATTTGTATTTAAATGATAGAAAGAAACAGGGTTGCTATGGATCAAAGGGGAGATGGAGTGGAACTACAAAGAAAAGTGAGAAGGGAACCCAAAATCAGGATGTGAGAAAAAATGGAAAAAAAAGCAATGTCAAATTTATTCTCCTGATAACAACAAATGCAACTATTATGGTGCTCCAGCTTGCTTCTTGGGTCCATTTGCTTGGAAAACATTTTTCTAGCTCTTTATTCTGAGATAGTATCTATCTTTGTTGCTGAAGTGTGTTTCTTGAATGCAATAGAATGCTGGAGCCTGTTTTTGCAAACATTCTGTTAGCCTGTGTCTTTTTATTGGAGAGTTGAGTCTATTGATATTGATAGATATTAGTGACCACTCATTGTTAGGTTTTTAAATATTATTGTGGAGTTGGTGGTCATAGTCTGTTTGTGTACTTGTTTACTTTTGGTTTTGCTGTTTTGAAGTTATCTATTTCTTGTGTTTTCTTGGATGCAGTTGACTTTGTTGGGTTGGAGTTTTCTAGTGCTTTCTGTAAGGTGGGTTGGTGTATATATATTGTTTAAATTTAGTTTTGTCATGGAATATATTGTTTTCTCCATCTATGGAGAAACATTCAGGTTAGTGATCTTTCTGCCTGCTCTCCATCTGCCTGGCCAACCTTAGTCACAGACACCTGGCCCAGTGGAAGTGAGCTAGAGGTGGGACCCAAGTCCCCAGGTTCCCCATTCCAAGGAGACCTGTGGAGTGCTAGAGAAGCTTTCTACTTGAAAATCTGCCTGCTCCTCATCTGCCTCGCTCACCTGGGACACAGACAGTCAACCCAGAGGAGGGACCACCAGACTGGCAAACACCAGAGTCAACCACATGGCTAGAGGCCAGCTTAAAAACACCAGCGACAAAACTCTGGGCCAAATGACGCCACCAGGAACCAGCAAGCCCAGGAGATACAATCACATCTGAAGCACAAGAAAATGATCATAAATCTGAGATTATGAAAATAATAGAGGCCTTGAAAGAGGAAAATAAATCTCTCAAAGAAAAATAGGAAAATACAATCAAACAGGAGAAGGAAATGAATAAAACTGTTCAGGACCTAAAAATGGAACTAGGAGCAATAAAGAAAACACAATGTGCGGCAATCCTGGAGATGGAAAACCTAGAGAAGAGGACAGGAACTACAGACACAAGCATCACCAACAGAGTACAAGAGATGGAAGAGAGAATCTCAGGGGTAGAAGATATGATTGAAGAAATCGATACATCAGTCAAAGAAAATGTTAAATCTAAAAAGCTCCTGACACAGAACATCCAAGAAATCTGAGACACTATGAAAAGACCAAAGCTAAGAATAATAGGAATAGAAGAAGAAGACTCCCAACTCCAAGGCCCAGAAAATATTTTTAAGAAAATCAAACGAGAAAACTCTCCAATCTAAAGAGAGAGAGAGAGACCTATAGACATACAAGAAGCTTACAGAACAGCAAATAGATTGGACCAGAAAAGAAAGTCATCCTGCCACTTAATAATCAAAACACTAAATGTGCAGAACAAAGAGAGAATATTAAAAGCTGCAAGGGAAAAAGGCCAAGCCACATATAAAGGCAAACTGATCGGAATTACACTTGACTTCTTACCAGAAACTCTAAAAGCCAAAAGGACCTGGACAGATATCTTACAGACAGTAAGAAACCACAGATGTCAGACTTTACTACTATACCCAACAAAGCTTTTAATCAACACAGAGGGAGAAAACAAGACATTCCATGACAAAAACAAATTTAAACCACACCTGTCTACAAATACAGCCCTACGGAAGATACTAGAAGTAAAACTCCAACCCAAGAAGGCCAACTGTACCTAGGAAAACACAGGAAATAAATAACCTCACATTAGCAAAACCAAAAGAAGGGAAGCATACACACACACCCTACCACCAATAACATCAAAATAACAGGAAGTAAAAACAACTGGTCATTAACATCTCTCAGTGTCAATGGCATCAATTTCCCAATAAAGAGACACAAGTTAATATAATGGATATGGAAACAGAGCAAATCTTTCTGCTGCATTCAAGAAACACACCTCAGCAATAAGAATAGACATTACCGCAGCATAAAGGGCCAGAAAAAGCTTTTACAAGCAAATGGAACAAAGAAGCAAGCTGAATGGGCCCTTCTAATATCAAATAAAATTGACTTTCAACAAAATTAATCAAAAAAGATGGGGAAAAACACTTTGTACTCACCAAAGGAAAAATCCTCCAAGACGACATGTCAATTCTGAACATCTATGCCCCAAATGCAAGAGCACCCGCATTCATAAAAGAAACATTACTAAAGCTTAACTCATTCACCAAACTCCACACATTAATAGTGGGAGACTTCAACACCCCACTCTCATCAATGAACATATCATTAAGACAGAAAATAAACAGATAAATAATGAAACTAACAGATGCGATGAATTAAGTGGACCTAACAGATATCTACAGAACATTTCACCCAAACACAAGCTATATATACACTCCCTCTTCTCACCACATCAAGGAACCTTCTCCAAAACTGACCATGATCATTTCATTAGGTGCAGAAAAAGCCTTTTACAAAATCCAACATCGTTTTATGATAAAAAGTCTTGGAGAGATCAGGGAAACAAGGCCCATACCTAACCACAATACTGGCTATATACAGAGAGCCAATTGCCAACATTAAATTAAATGGACAGAAACTCAAAGCAATTCTGCTAAAATCAGGAACAAGATAAGGCTGCCCACTCTCTCCATATCTCTTTACTATAGTACTTGAAGTCCTACCTAGAGCAATAAGACAACTAAAAGAGAACAAGGGGATAAAAATCGGCAAGGAAGAAGTCAAAGTATCGCTATTTGCAGATGATATGAGAGTATATATGAGTGACCTCCAAAATTCCATCAGAGAACTCCTACAGCATATGAACAGCTTTAAGCAAAATGACTGGATACACGATTAACTTAGCCCTTAGTACACAAACAACAAATGTGCTGAGAAAGAAATTAGGGAAACTATACTCTTTCCAGTAGACATAAATAATATAAAGTATTTTGGCGTACCATTAACCAAGCAAGTGAAAGACCTGTATGACAAGAACTTTAAGTCTCTGAAGAAAGAAATTGAAGAAGATACAAGAACTTGGAAAGATGTCCCATGCTATGAATTTGGTAGGGTTAACATAGTAAAAATGGCCACATTACCAAAAGCAATCTATAAATTCAATGCAATCCCCATCAAAATACCAAGACAGTTCTTTACAGACCTTGAAAGAACAATTCTAAACTTCATATGGAAAAACAACAACAACAAAAAAACCAGAATATGTAAAACAATCCTATCCAAAAAAAAAAAAAAAAAAGAACTTCTGGAGGTATCTCCGTCCCTTACTACAGAGCAAGAGTAATAAAAACTGCATGGTACTGGTGTAGAAGTAGACTGGTTGATCAATGGAATTGAATAGAAGACAGAGAAATAACCCCAAATACCTATGGACACTTGGTTTTTGACAAAAGAGCCAAAATCATACAATGAGAAAAGACAACATCTTCAGCAAATAGTGTTGGTTTAATTGGATGTCTACATGTAGAAAAATGCAAATAGATCCATATTTATCCCCTTGCACAAAACTCAAATCTAAATGGATCAAAGACCTCAACATAAAACCAGACACACTAAATCTATTAGAAGAGAAAGTGGGCAAGAGCCTCAAACTCATTGGCACAGGAGACAACTTCCTGAACAGAACACCAACAGCTCAGGCTCTAAGATCAACAATTAATAAATGTGATCTCTTGAAATTGAAAAGCTTCTTTAAGGCAAAGTACACTGTCAATGAAACAAAATGACTATTTACAGATTGGGAAAACATCGTCACCAATCCTATATCAGACAAAGGGCTAATATTGAGAATATATAAAGAACTCAAGAAATCAAACACCAAAAGCCAAAATAACCCAATTAAAACATGGGACACAGAACTGAACAGAGAATTCTCTACAAAGGAATCTCGGATGGCCAAGAATCACTTAAATAAATGCTCAACTTCCCTAGTAACCAGAGAAATGCAAATCAAAATGACTCTGAGATTCCATCTCACACTGCTCAGAATAGCTAATATCAAACATTTCATGTGGCGGTACATGATGGCAAGAGTGTGGAGAAAGAGGACCATTCCTCCATTGCTGGTGGGAATGTAAACTTGTACAGCCATTTTGGAAATCAATCTGGCACTTTCTCAGGAAATTGGAAATAGTGCTACCTCAAGACCCAGCTATACCACTCCTAGGCATATATCCAAAAGACACTCCACCATACAACAAGACACTTACTTAGCTATGTTTATAGCAGCTTTATTCACAATAGCCAGAATCTGGAAACAACCTAGATGTGCCTCAACCAAAGAATGAATAAAGAAACTGTCACATTTACACATTTACACAATAGAATACTATTTCAGTTCAGTTCAGTTTCAGAATTCATGAAATTTGCAGGCAACTGGATGGAACTAGAAAAGATCATCCCAAGTGAGGTAACCTAGACCCAGAAAGACACACATGGTATGTACAAACTTATAAGTGGATATTAGCCATATAGTATAGGATAAGCTCATTACTAGGCACGGACCCCAAGAAGTAACATGGAGGATCCAAGGGAGGATGTAAAAATCTCACCCAGAAAGGGAGATAGAAGAAACAGAGGTGGTGGCTGAAGAGAGGGAAAAAGATAGGAGAGGGGGCACAGAGAGTTAAGAGGGATCAGACCTGGAGAAAGCAAGGACAAGAGGACAGAGGCCTGTACAGAAAAGAGAAACCGACAGTGGGGGTATCTCTGTGACAAGCTGGAGGCCTAAGTCAGGGTAGGCCCCTGGGAAGATATTAGGGGCTCTCAAGCAGGGACTCCTAGTTGCAGAGACCATAGAGACTTACAAGGACACTCTCTTAACTAGACTGGTCTCCTAGTAGGGGGAGGGGAACACCAACCTACCTACAAAAACTCCAACCCCAAATTTACCCTGCCTGCAAGATGTGCAGGGATAAAGTTAGAGCAGAGACTGAGGGGATGCCCAACCAAAGCCCCACCCTATGGGAGAGTGCCAACCCCTGACACTATGAACAATACTCTGCTAAACTTTCAGATAGGAGTGTGACAGAGTTGTCCTCTGAGAGGCTCTACTCTGAAGCACCTTAAAACAGATGCTGATACTTACAGCCAAACATTGGACAATGCATAGGAAGGCTTGTGGAAAAGCGGGAGGAGAGAGAAAAGGACCTGGATGTGACAAGAGCTCCACAAGAAGACCAAAGAGTCAACTAACCAGGGTCCAGAGATGCTTGCTGAGACTGAAACATCAACCAAGGACTATGCTTGAACTGGACCTAGGCCTCTACAAAGATGTAACAGATGGGCAGCTTAGGCTTCAAATGGGTCCTCTAGTAAGGAAAATGGGGACTCCATAGGACATGGACTCACTTACCAGCTTTTAGATCACTTCCACCTGGCGGGACTGACTTTAGAGGCCACAGTGGAAAAGGACATGCTCAGTTTTGATGCAACTTGATGAGCTGGGCTGGATGAGAAAGGGAGCTCCCCTTTTCTGAGTTAAAATGGAGGAGGAGGGAAGGACTGGGAGGGAAGGAGGGATGGGGCTGCAATAAGAATATAAAGTGAATAAAGAATATAAAATAAAAATGTTAAAAAAGACTTAAGTCCCGTCCACCTGTTTTATCTTTGAATCTGTAACAAGGCCTGTGTCAAGAAGAAACAGTTGGATGAACCATGGACTATCAATACTCTTTTCAGATGTCTGCTGAACTACTTTTAGGGGTTGGAGGCACCAACCTGTCTTAACTGCTTCAAGCTGAGAAAAGACATCGTGGAAAGGGCAGCAGTTAATGTGCCTCAGAAAAGGGTCCATCTGACTGCCCAGATTTAACACTTAACAGATGACAAAGGTCCGGAACAAAAGACTGCCACGCAGGTATAGTGTGTATCCTTGGGGCATGCTATACAATGCAGGTAATATTTGCAACAGAAAAAGGCAGGCTGTTAGCATTGGCATGATTTTAGTAAATGTATAATTTAAAGAATGGTCACTTTTTATTTATTGGCCAAAGGGAAACAGCATGAAAAACATCAAGGAATCTTTGGGAGGCTTTGTCTTGAGGGTTAGCAACTCTGAAGATATTGTTGGTATTGTTGCTTTTAAAATGCAAAGCTATTGGTTTCCTGGAAGAGCTTGAGACATTTTTCACTGGTCTGGATAAGTTCGGGATCATTCATAGGGTCTTCTCTATTATAGCCTTGTGAGAAACATTAAAAGTCTAACATCATGATTCACATTAGTTTTGTTTAGTATGGTTAAATACAATAGTACACCTTCCTGGACCACAACTAGGGTTCTGTACAAACATAAGGTACCTGTTTGTTACATCAGATTCCTGCATAGAGAATAAACAACGGAAAGCTTTGTGAATGAAGTTGGTTAAATTCCCCATCTGATTAAAATTTTTAATAAATAAATAAAATCCCACTGAATCTTTTTTTTCCTAATGGGATTGTCTAGCAATGTTCCAAGGATATCACTTAAATGTCCAGAATAATTTTCCAAAACTGTGAGTTTCAGGAGAGAGTATCTGAAATTCTCCTTTAATCAGGGCACATGAGTGGTCAGCATTTGAGCCCTGAAATTAGGTTTTACTAAGAGAAAGAAGTGTACATCTGGGTGATGTGCTTGACGGAATGAACTAGCATCATTCCCCATGCCAATTCAGTGGTTGGCAAAGGTGTGAGTGTCCCTATTCACAGCATTCTCAGATGTCAGTTTGGGAAGCATTGAGTGCAGAGTAATTGCTTTTTGACTCTAATGTGTATGCAGTTAAGATGAAGGTGCAGACTCTGATATACTCCACTACACAACATAATCCAGGACCTATCCTATGAGACACGAGGCCTTTGCTGTGCAAGCTGGCAACATGGAGTAGATCCTCAGAACTCATAGAAGGGTGAAAGGAGAGACTATTCAACACAAAGCTGCCCTCTGTCTTTCACATGTAGGCAGTCACAAGGACAGTCTCACACAAACCTTATCTTACAGGGATGCACGCGCGCACACACACACACACACAATCGGTTAGCATAAACACAAATTTCTGCTTATACCTCATGCTTTCAGACCCTTTGCACAATTGGTCCCTCTCAAAGCTCTGTCTAGTACCACATAAAGAAACTGTGTTCCATCTTTTGCCTCCATCACCAAAGTCTTGCTCGTTTATTCCAGGAACCATCCCACTACCTCAGAACCCAGAGTCGCAGTTTCTAAACTTGTACCTTCTCATAGTGGGCACGGTTGTCTAGGGAATCCCCAAAGCCATACCAACCATGTCTTACCACAAATTCATAAAGTATGAGGGGGAGATAACAGGGCAGTCAACTGGCAATCCTACAGTGGCCATGAGGAGAGAGAGAGAGAGAAAGTCAGGTATCTTGTTAGGAATAGATGTAGGAGCAATACTAAGAGAGCCTAGAGTTCCAGAGTATGAATTCTTGGCCTTTAGCCAGCCATATACAGGAAATAGAAAAGAGTACCATGAAAAGTGTGAGTTTGAGGATCTGAGATCAGGAGCCCCTGATTTTTTTCCCTTAGGACAAATGATTACACTAGAAATAAGAGGCTGGAGCTAAAATGCAGTTTCTAGGAAAGGAAAAGCACTCCTGATAGAGGACGTGTCGTGAGGAGCTCAGTGAAAAGTCCATATGGCGTTGCGTCCACAAGGATCACACTCCCTGTAGGACATTTACGTGGCACCCATGTATCCTGTCTGTGTTTCTTGGTTCATCTTGATTGCTCTGTTTCTGATGTGAAGCCCAGGTGAGGGAGGCTTTTTAGGATTTTTCTACAAAATGGATTCTTTCACATGATACTCTTGAGCTTTCAGTTCCCAAACCCATTTCTGCACATGACTCTGAGAGAAATACTTATGGTTATCACACTTGTGGGAAGGGTTTATGTATAAATGGTTGGAAAGGATCATTATAGAAACGCAAGGGCTACTGAGTATATTTTACTAGCTCCATGACAGTTAGCCCTTCTACTTACATAGGAATGTACAGTGCTGCAATTCTTCAAATACTAACTTCAAAGTAAATGTCCTTTCACCTGAAATACATCAAAATTCAACTCTGAGGTGAGGTTACTCTAATTAAAAGTCTAGAAAGCTGTATTTACAGGATAGGACCAAATGTTACAGAGACAAAGCCAAGTCTGAGCTAATTTTCATGCAGATCTGGGTCATTTCCACTCCCCTAGTATTCAGTGACGTGATCTGAAATTTAGTACTGAAATATTTCTCCTTTTTGCAAATAACTTGAATGGATTTTTCAAAGGCATCTGTGTGCCTGTTGAAGTCAGGTAGTTTCAGGGAATGGGTTGATACACACTGTGACCATTCAGGGATAAGACTGACTAAAACAAAAGGGTCAGGGCAGGCAGAGGTGTGATCAGGCCTTGAGCAAGGGTTGTTAGCATGAACCTTATATAAGAGGCAACAGAATGGTGCCTCAAAGAAACAGTAAGATTTCAATTTAAATACAGAGAACAGTTTAATTAAGATAATGAACTGAAAGAAAGAGTAAGAAAAGGATTTAAAAAACAACACATTATGGACCCGAAGAAGCAGAAACAGGGAAGAAGACCAGGGGAAGCTGGGAGAATCTTGCCAAACAAATGAAAACATCTGAAATTTATATTCTTCTAAGGCAGTGGTTTTCAACTTTTCTGATGCTGTGTCCCTTGAATACAGCTCCTCGTGTCGTGGTAATACACAATCATACAATTATTTTTGTTGTTCTTTTATAACTGCAATTTTGCTAGTGTTCTGAATTTTTATGCGATATCTGTGTTTTCTGATGGTCCAAAGTGACTCCTCTAAAAGGGGTCACAACCCACTGGTTGAAAGCCACTATTTTAAGGAGTACTAGGAACAATTCCATAATAATGAATGGAATTGGCCACGGAATTGGCCTCATAAACAGGCTTGGAATTGTTGGATTCAGCAAGAACATTGGTTCTGCCAAAGTGAAAAAATAAATTGTGTTGGGTGTGATTATCATATTGGCCTTCAGGTAGACACATATCAAAGAAGGAAATTTTGAGACCATGTGAAGCATGCACAGTCAAAATAAGTGGGTCACAATGCTTCCCCAAAGCAAAAACAGTCAGTGGGAGTCTAATCCTTCTAGTCATTTTCAGGCCTTGGTCCCTGTCACCTAGCATGGCATCCAATGATGCAGCCACTTGCGTCAGCCAAAGTTGTTGTCATTTGAAATCATTCTTGCTTCACACCTGTGGCCAAGATGGACCATTAAAGATTATCCCTGAGCTCTTGTTTTCTGCATCCTTGGATGAATCACAGTGCCTGTGGCTAGAGAAGATCCACAAACATATTTTCTAGCCAAATGCAGAGTTAGATTTAGAGCCTAAGGGAAGAAAAAGTTTCAGAACTTGCAACGACAGGGGAAGGTTTCTAAAAGAAGTTGGGGTGATGAGTGTGATACTCTTACTTATCAACTGAGTTAGAAACACACATGCTCACAAGTGCATGAGCTAAGTATATATACCTGCGAGGCACCTGTGGCATATCCAGCAGACTCCAGATGGCCAGGCTTATTAACGTGTGTTAACAGAATGCTCTTGATTTTTATTCTCTGGCTCCTGCAAATTTCCAGTCTTGTGTGTGCCTATAGCAATGATGAGTGCTACTACATAATCAAAGAAGATTTTCACCGTGAAGGAGACGTGGTTATTGGTGCATTTTTCCCAATTCATATAGTCTACACAGGCAACAAAGTTCCACATCCACATCTGCCACACTATTTTAAGGATATTTACTTACAGTAAGTGCAATTCTTCACTTTCCTTTTTTTTTATAATTTCTATTCCATATGATGTAGGTGGTGTATAGAATCAAATTTTGCTTCTCCTTATGTTTCTCACCAGGGCAAACCGTCTTTCATTCTCAAATCTGTCACTTAATCCTGTGCACTTCTTTTGTTCTTTCAAAGAAGGTGGAAGAAATTTTTGAGTTTGTTATTTTTTATTTTTATTTTCAGATTTTATTTCCAAGTGTGCTCACATGAATCTTGTGATCTTACTTTGCCATGCATTTACAACCACAGGGTTTCCATGTTACCCGTGGTAGGTCTTCAGAGGGAGAATGATTTTATCCAGTGTTGATCCAGCACTGTATGGCATTCTAGAATGCTAGATGTGTTCCTGTAAAATTTGTCCACAGGCAAATCCTGCCTGTGTTAGATGCCACTGATTCAGGGTGTCAGATTTTGTAGTTGGGTACATGTCTTTGGTGCCAAAACATCTCTGCCCGTCTTTGAGTTTTGCATTAAATTCTTTACCTGCCAATTTTTTATTTCCAGACACATTTTCTATTTTTCTTGCTAGCTCCATTCATTTCTATTAAGTTCTTCCTCTGTATCATAAGTATGTTCATAAGACACACTGACTGTGATGTGGACACTAAGTACTATTTCTGAAGAAGTCATAAATGAAATCCACTTATGTTTGTGTTAGGAAAATATTGGTAATAGTATAAAAGATTAACACACATTTTGTACAACACACTTCCTAAATTTTTCATACAGAATGTCATACATGAAGGCCTATGTATTCCTAAATACAACCTGCTCAGTCTCTATAATGTCACATCTCTGTATATTATGTTTATAGAATGGACCATTGCTAGTGGTGTGCTCTTCCCTGGCAAAGACTATTTCTCACACTCCCAGGATTCCTTCATTGCCTGTTGTTCTTTCTTAGTGTAGGGTTCGAACTTGTGGACTTTTCCAGCCACTGGCATATCTGTAATTTTAGTCTTGCTCAGCCTGTGTTTAGACAGTCATGTTGTCAAGACTTCATGAATGATCTATTTGACATTTTATAGTTATGTTTTTGAAAAAGTATACCACCCTGTGTATTAACCAGGTTTCATCAATTTGTATTGTGCTAGTAGAAATGAAAGGTTTGTTATTTTGAGAAAAATGAACAGTTAAGTATAAAACTGCACACATGTAAAAGAGTGTATCTTGTATTTTCTCAGGAATTGAAGCAGGCAATAAAAAGACACAACTGCCATTTTTTCCAAGCATTACTGAGACAGATAAAGCCATCCTGGTCTCTTTCTCTGCATTCCTCCTCTGGGTATTAGCAGGGAAAATGTCTCTACCCCTAACTATGTCTTGACTCTGAGCTCTTCTCTTCACTATTGTCTGTGGAATCATTACTGATCTTCTTCATTATATGAACTGCAGACTTGTGAAAGCTTTTCTCTGCATATGACCACGATGCTCCTTGAATATTCCTGAAGTCTTTTCTCAAGGTGTATCTTGCCTGCTTTCTTTACTTAAGAAGTTACTCTTTCATGTCTCCCCTCATATATCCACTGGACTATTTGCATTTCCATGTGGTACTTTTTGTTGGCAGTCAGGTCTTTTGGCTAATCCCCCTCCCCCCTTTCTCTCAGGGTGATTCACAAAGAGAGAGCAAATCATGAAGGTATATTCCAGAGCAGCTTGACATATAAACACAAGCAGCCCGTCAGCTAGATACAAACCCGTTTAATGTAAGGTTGTTTGTCAGAGACGATCTGAGATGAGTACTCTTGGTTGTTGTTATTAGCAATGTGGTCTACCATTCACCCCAAATGGTCATTTACAAAAGTGGAGGTGTCCATCCTGCTACTGCATTCACCTTCAGTAGCAATTCAGGTATTTATGAATTGATTTATCTCTGATTAGAATAACAAAAAATAACTTATAGAATATTACTCTTGCATTATTGTAATTGAGTAAGTATATAAGATCTCCTCTGATTTTTGGTGGATAGTATATGATGCAGGAAATCCTTAGGAAAACAATGAAGAAATTCTCAGATTTCTAATTTTTCCTACTTATGTGTTTGTACATTCTGCTACCATAATTGTTATACTGACAATACTGGTTAGATTCAGTTATTAAATTTGTATTCTGAGTAGTCACAATCTTATACTTTGAATTTTCATCTTTTTCCCCAATTTCCTAAGTATTTCATATTGATAAAATTCATAATAATTATATATTCAAATAGCATCTATCATTGTAATTAAATATTAGTCAAAATGAATTTTAGACCAATAAATGGGGTCCCGTTTTAAAATTCATTGCATGTGTAGAATGTGAAATGTTCTTATAACACCATTTATATACTTGTATGTGCCATTAGTTTTTTTTTGGTTTTTGATCACCATCGAGCATTGACTTCATAAATCAAACTTTTGTTTTTATTTTTGTCTGCATCTTTCTTTTTGTTCCTGGCCAGATCCAAAGTATGCTTTCTATGACACTTTGGTCTTCCTTTCTCCAGTGCCGTTCTCCTTGCTATGTGGGTGCTTGTCCATGTGTATTGGACCTCCGTGTAATTTTAACTCGGGCAGCAGGCCTTACTTCCTGCTCTCCTCCATTGTCCTCTTCCAAAGAGCTGCTGAGATTTAGTCTTTCCGTGGCTTGGTGTTTTATTTTCCTTTTAAACTCCAATAATGCCATGTTCAGGCTGCATTTTTTTATTATGGTCTATGAACTGTGCACATTTTTGATGTGTCACATATTATAAAAGAACAGAAACATATGATGATCAAATTCCATGATTAATGTTACTGCCTTTTTTCCCCCTTTGGTCTGGAGGCTTTGATTTCCTTGTTGACTCTGTCCCAAAAAAATGGTTATTCTGTGTCCACATAAAATTTTGCATATATATCAAAAATAGTTAAAAATTGCATTATATAATGCATAATTATACATATATATATACACATCTACATTCTATATAGGAGAGAATATAATATATTATTTTTCTTGGTTTCCACTATTAAGCATTTTTTCTCTAATTTCCCGCTAGGATGTGTGATTCTTTTAGTTATTATTTTGAGTGGTTTGGCTACTTTTAAAAAATAATGTTTTAATTAATTATTAGAGAACTTAAATACAGTATATTTGGATCATCCCTTTTCTAATTCACTCCATATTCCCCATATACCCTCATGTCCCTACTCATACAATATCATATATTCTTTCTCTCCACAATTGTCCAGTATGAGTTGCTCACTTATTTTCAGGACTGGATTCTGCTCTAGAGTATGGCAAACCCGCCAGAGGTCACATCATTGAGGAAACCTAACTCCCTCTCTAGCTATCATATCACAGGGCTGGGACTTTATGTTTACCTCCCTACTTCATGCTGGCATTTTTTTCTGGCTTGAGCTTGTTCATATCTTGTGTATGTTGTCCCATTCACCACATGTACAAATTCTCTACTGTGTTGGAAATCACTGCTTCCTTATAATGACCTGCCATAACTTTCTTGGTGGCCTCAGGAGTCCACTCTGCATGTCTCACTTGAAGCTGATGACCACACAGTCTGTTATCCTCTGCATAGTGATCAGCTGAAGGTCTCTGTTCACTTTCATCTACAAAGAGTAACAGGCCTCAGTTCAAATCAGAAAAAAGCTAATGATTCAAGTAACATTTCTGCTGCTCTTGTATCTTGCTAGGCCAGTGGTTATTGTCATTGGCAGCATTCCCGTCTGGGTGGATTGATTACTCTTTTCCTGTAGCGCTGTGGAATCCAGCCAAGAGCATGAAGCTTACACTCCAGTATCAGCTCCATAGATAGCTCCATGTTCTACAACTCAAATGTTTGTTGTAATTTGCAAGGGGATCTTGCCATCAAATTTTGGAAGGTCAGCATTTGTGCCATTCTTAAATATTCTAGACAATGAATGTGAGATAGCCATGCTGTTCTACTCTCTTAGTATTTCTAAATCGGCTTTAAATGAAAAAAGTGAAAAAATTTCCACTGTTTTTTCTTTCTAATTTTTTGATTTTTATTCTTTAGATGTAAATAAATCTGCACTATCAGATTGAGTATAGATGAATGTGTGTGTGTAAAGGGCATTTCCTTAATTTACTCATTTCTCAATTTTAATATATTCTAGGTCTTTTCCTCATATATTTTATTATGCTACAAGGAACATGGATATATATATATATATATATATACATATATATATTTGATTTCCAACAAGATTCATTTTATTATTTTTATTTTTTAATTAGGAAATATTTATATTTAAAATCATCTGGTAGTTACATACTGTTGTGGGAAAATGAGCATATATTTTTTAATTTTAATTAATTAGAATTTATTCACTTTGTGTCCCAGCTGTAGTCTCCTCCCCATCCTCTCCCATCTCTAATGTGGGAGATAACTAAAAGGATGTCAGCTCATTTACCTGCAGCTTATGTAGAAGGCTAAGCAGGTTGGGCCATGAACCCCAAGGGCTTTCTCTGCTTCACCAACTCTGGGATTACAAATGTGCAGTTCCATGACTGACCTTTTACATGGGTCCTGGTATCGAATTCATGTCCTCATGCACAGAGGACAAGAACTTCACTGGTAGAGCTGTCATGCAACCTATATTTGGATAGTTTTGAATTTATCAGAATAATAAATTTCCAGCAAATATCTATATTCACTGATACTCTCTTGCACTTTGTTTTTAGCCTTTGGCATTCTTTGTGTTTCTACGGTCCCATCTTGTTTAATATTATGTTCTCCAAATCCCTGATTTTCAGTAGTGTAATACTAGAGTCTTATTTAAAGCTTGAGAGCAGATTTTAATTTTTATTATTTAATATAACCTCACTACAGAGAAGGTGAATGTGAATCTTAGGAACACCCCCCCCAAAGAAAAATTGAGGAAGAAAACAAAATTAGTCATGCTCTTTGAGCCATCATTTATATCAGACAGGCAGACAAGCAGCTACTTTGTAATTGAAGATAATTAGAGAAAGAACAAGGAACTTGGTTTCTTTTGACTTGAAACAAACCTGGATTTGTCTGTGAAAAGAGACCTTCAATTGATAAACACTTCGTTATACCGTCCACTGGACAACTCTGTGGGGAATTATTTTGATTAATGACTGGTGTTCTCATCCCACTAAATGAGCATTGATGCTCCATTGTTTACTCTTCATCCCACGCGTCCAGGGTCATAACCTGCGATCATTCCCTGTGTTCCCTGAGTGATCTGATGTAGCCTTTGAGTTGAGTTACAAAATAAACCCTGTCCTCAAGCTGCTTTGCTTATGATGTTTTATCATAGCAATAAAAATACTCCAATCTTAAGAGGTTAACCACACCTTCCGAAAACACAAGAAATATGTCATCCCAGATCAGCAGATCAAAAGAGAAAGCACAGACACACATCTGTACACACACACACACCAGAAAGCCAATATAACATGAATCAATAACACTGCTCATTAATATTGTTTGGCATCAGTATTCTCAATTCACCAATAAGAAGGCAAGGACTAACAGAATGAATATGAAAACAGGCTCCCATATTTCTTATGGCTCCAAAAAAATACTCTTTAATGTCAAAGATGACATAAACTCCGGGGTAAAGAAGGGGAAAAAGATATTCAAAGCCTACAGACCTAAGGATAAAGTTGGTATAACCATTTCTGTATCTGACAAAGTAGACTCCAAACAAAAACTGGCTAGAAGAGATAGGAAAGGTCACTATATGCTCATCCTGAAAAAGTCTACGAAGAGGGCATTGTACTTCATGATATCTATGCACCAAGGCATCAAACACTAGGGCACCCAAGTTTATAAAAATAATAAAGAAAAAGAAAAACGGAAGGACAAAAACACTACTATAAGTTAAGTCATATGCTGACCCTCACACATAGATCATCCAGAAACAAACAAACAAACAAAAAACCTAAACTGAGAAATGTTGGTGCTACCTGACAATGTAAACCAACTAGACCTAACAGATATTTAGGGAACATTTCACCTAAACACAGCAAAATATACTTTCTTCTCCACACTTTATGTAACTTCCTCCATAACTGACCATATACTCAGGCACTAATCAAGTAACAGATACAAGATAATTCAAGTAAAATCCCGCATCCAATCTGATCACCACAGATTACGGCTGAATAGCAATACAAAGTTTGGAAACTAAAGAACTCCCTCCTGCATAAAAATTGGTTCAAAAATTAGAAGACTGCTAGAATTGAATAAAATTTAGCATGTAACATACAAACCTTCTACAATATCTTTCAAATAACATAAATTATCTTAATGTAAGTCAAACCAAGTGAGCGAAAGATGTATGATAAAACTTGAAAATACTGAAGAAAGAAATTAAAGAAGATCAGAAGATACATCTCTCATGCTCATGGACCAGTAGGATTAATACAGCAAAAATATCCATCTTACTAAAAGCAATTTAGGGATTCAATGCAAACCCCATCAAAATTCCAACACAATTATTCACAGATCTTGAAAGCACAATTTTCAGCTTTATACAGAAACACAAAGAACCCAAGAGAGCTAAAACAATCCTGAATGGCAAAAGAACTGCTGGAGGTATTACATCCCCAATTTCAAGCAGTACTTACTACACAGCTAGAAGTAAAGTTAAATTAAAAAAAAAAGCTGCAGTGAGAAAGACATGAGACTTGGTCAGTGAAAAGTCTATGTGTTACCCACAGACAAGGAACACTAAACATAAGTGTAAACATAAGAAAGTTTTTGACTTGAGCATGTTCAAATGAGCAAACCATTTGTGTCAGCAACATCAACAGACTACCTCACACTATGACCCCTTAAAAGGTTAGGAAAGTAGATCTAAGAAAAAAATTTAGCACAAGATAGTATCATGGTCTTTAGTAAAATGTAGCATAGAAAAAAAGCAATAAAATTTAATTCTGCTGTTGTTTAAAAAAAAGAAAACAGGATGATATTGGCACACATATACAAATATTGATCAGTGAAATTGAACTGAGGGAGCAGACTTAAATCCCACTCGCACATGGACACTTGATTTTTGTTAAAGAAAACATGCACACATGCTGGAGAACAGACAGGATTTTCAAAATGGTGCTGAAAAACTCAATGGCTGGATACAGAGGTATCCAAAGAGACCCACACAAAACTGCACAAAACTCAACTCCAGAAGGATCAAAGATATGAACATAAAACCAGATATAGTGAACCTCATAGAAGACAAGAGAGAATTCCTTCGAATTATCTGGCACAGTAAAAGACTTTTTGAACAAAATATTGGTAGCATAGGCATTAAGACCATCAATTAAAAAATGGCACCTCACGAAAGTGAGAAATTTCTGCTCATTAAAGGACACTGTCATTTGGACAAAGCAACAGCAAACAGAATGGGAAAAGTTTGTTACCAACTACACATCTGATAGATGGCTAATGTCCAAATTATATAAAGAACTTAAAAACTCTGACAGAAAGAAAACAAATAACTCAATTAAAATGGGGGGTGTGGCTCACAGAGATCAGAGAACATGTCTGAGTCTGACCTAGGCCCTCTGCATATATGTTATTGTTGTGTAGCTTAGTGTCCTTCTGAGATTCCTAACAGGGGGAGCAAGGACTGTCTCTGGCTCTTTTTCTGCTTTTGGGACATTTGTCCTCCTACTGGGTTGCCTCATCCAGCCTTGATGTAAGGGTATGTGCCTGGACTTATTATAACATTTTATGCCAAGTTTTATTGATGTCCCCAAAGACCCTCTCCTTTTTGAGGGGAAGCAGAGGTGGGTGGAGCTAGTGGAGAGGGGAGATATGGGGGAGAGACTGGGGTAAAGAGAAGCAGAGGAAACTGCAGTTGGTGTGTAATATATGAAAGAAGAATCTATTTTAAAAAGGCGGGGGGGGGGATGAATTTTACTGAAGCCAAACTCTAATATTCTTTTAAAAAACTTGGGGTAAAGATCTAAACCTAACTCTCAAAAGACTGAAATGACTGAAAAACACTTAAGGAAATGTTCAATATCCTTAGCCATCAAGACAGTACAGGTCAAAACTACTTTGAGATGTAACCTTATACCTGTCATAATGGTTAAGATCAATAAAACAAGGAACAGCTCATTCTGCTGAAGATGCAGAGTAAAGGGAACACTCTTCCATTACTGCTGGAGATGTAAACTCAAATAGCCACTACGGAAACTACTGTGGTATTTTCTGACAAAGATGGGAATCAATCTACCTCAAGATCCAGATATGCTATTCTTGGGCATATGCAAAAAAGGTATATGCACACTTGCTCATCCATGATTGTTGCTGTTCTATGCATGACTGCCAGAGAGAGGAAAGAGCCTAGATATGCTGCAACAAAAGAATGAATAAAATATGGCATGTTTACCCAATACTGTATTGCTCAGCTGTTTAAAAACTGACATCATGAAAATTTCAGGCAAACGGATGGAACTAGAAAAAAAAATCATCCCGAGTGAGATATCCCAAACCCAGATATAGAAATATGTATGTATTCACTTACATGTGCATATTGCCTGCTAAGTCAATCATAATCCACAGGACCACAGAGGTTACATAGAGAGTAAGAGACTACAAGGGACAGATAGACCTTGTTAGAAATTGAAAGGAACATTAAACCAGTTAGAAGAAAAAGTGGGGAAGACCCTAGAACTCATTGGCACAGGAGACTACTTCCTGAATAGAACACCAACAGCACAGGCTCTAAAGTCAACAATCAATAAATGGGACCTCATGAAAATGAAAAGCTTCTGTAAAGCAAAAGATACTGTCATCAAAACAAAATGACAGCCTACAGACTGGGAAAGGATCATTACCAATCCTACTTCTGACAAAGGGCTAATATCCAGTATATATAAAGAACTCAAGAAGTTAAAAAGTAAGAAATCAAGTAATCCAATTAAAAATGTGGTATGGAGCTAAAAAGAGAACTGACTGTAGAGGATTATAGAATGGCAGAAAAACACTTAAAGAAATGCTCAACATCCTTAGCCATCAGGGAGATGCAAAT
>CM053751.1:22376717-22407766 GCA_028658305.1 Pachyuromys duprasi
ACCAACATTTCCCCCCCCCCCCCCCCGGTGAAAATGTCTCACGTTTCAAAGGATAAGGCAAGTTTCCAGAGCAGTGTGATATTATCTCTCTTTACATAAACCTAAAAATGATGTGAATCCAACCTTTAGAGCAATAAGGAGATAACATTTATTATTAATAAAAAAGAGTTTACATGGTAACTTTAAGGAAAATTTTGTCATTTTGAATCTTAGAGTATCTCTGTAAGTGGCTAAACAGCAGGAGTTGCCATCCTGGCTTTTATTATGTAAATTAGCTTGATCCTGAACTCAGAGATCTGCCTGTTTCTTTTTACTTTGTGTTAGGAAGAAAGGCATGTGCCTTCATCAACTTGTTCAAATATATATATATATATATATATATATATATATATATATATATATTTGAAAAAAATTTATTTTATTTTATTTTTTTTTCAAATCAGTATCATTGAAACTCAAAGCCTTTAAATGAAAATCAAGCAAAGAGGCAAGAACATTTTAAGTTTGGGGTAAGTTGTGCCAATTTATGCTTTAACAAACAAAGCCCAGTTGGTTATTTTTTGGAATTTAGTTAATGTTTCAGTAATTTGGTGGACCCTTATCAGAAAGAGCTGACAAGTATCTTGCAGCCAGAGAGCTTTGAATTTTAGCTGTTATTAATCTAATTATTAGGAAGAGTGCCCTTTTTCTTGTCTGTAACTTAGTACCCCAATCCTTGGTTTTTTTCCCCATTTTCTCCTTGAACTTTCTTGGAGAAGGTATGGAGAAGAACCAACACCATTAAACATATTGCAACCAGATACATGACTATGACAGCCAAAATGAAGCCAAAAGGGATTAAAAACCCTCTGCCATGGCAATTTTTTATTTTAGATGCAGTTTAGGCCAAGCTCTGTCTAGAGGTTTGTCGACCTCTAGCTCCTTTCTTTCCCACCATGGCTGCTGAGCTGAGCAGAGCTAAGCCAGCCACAGTATAAAGAAACCTCAGTTAGACTGCAGCAGCAGCCAGTTTTAAGTCTCAGGTCTGCCCACAGAAGGCTGTCTTTGCTCCTGGACCAGTTTAAGAGTCTTTCTTAAAGAGACAGTAATTTGCCTGGGAGTTACTAGTTTTTAAGTTTGGGCTTTTTCACTGGGAGCTTATTCCCCCCACCAAATTATGATGAAGTATGATTTAAGGGGTGTGGATACTTAGATTAGTTGGGTGCTATTTGTTGTAGGTGGTGATTAATATTTACTATTGATATATCTTCTGATGAAGCTTGCTGTTAATCCTAAACAGCTGTACCCAAATCACCACACAGAGACTGGGATTTATTTAATTAACCTAGAGCACAACACTGGGCAATAGTTGTTGGGTCCTAAACCTCCAAGCCCTCATAGTTTCTAACATTCAGATTTCCCACATTATATTTGCTTTTAGTGATATATTAGGTCCAGTCCATCTCTCCATGTTTTTCCAGGACTCCTCTAGCTCTGCTCTCTCTTCCCTTCTCTCCTCCTCTGCCTCCCACCTTCCTCTCTTTTGGCTCCTCCCTCTCTTCCTGCTTCCTTTTCATTGCTCAACATTGTGGCTAGTTGCTTTATTTTGGCATGTTTACACAAAGTTGAGACAGGTAATGCTTAGACTAAGTATCACAATGCAATGTCTGGATTGAAACCAGAGGGCGGGGGGAGAAATCAGCATTTGAATGAACAAGGGTAAAGTATATACATTTCAAAAGAACATTACACCAACAGGGTACCCAACATAAAATATAATATAAAGTGAGCTTTCTTGGGACTGTCAAAAATGGGGGTGATACCTACAGCATCTTATCTCAATCTAATAAGGTATCAATGGGGGCTGAAGAGATGGCTCAGCATTAAGAGCAGTGGCTGCTCTTCCAGAGGTTCTGAGTTCAATTCCCCAGCAACCACATGGTAGCTCATGGCCATCTATAAAGGAATCTTCTGGCATGTAGGTGTATATGCAGACATAAATAATATCTCAGACATAAATTATATCTTTATAATATAAAAGGAGATAACAAGGACACACATTTCAGTCAGGTAAGGGTAATAGTAAGCATGGATTTAAAAGAAATAGTAAAATTTGAATTAGAAAAGTCATCACACTAAATCTGCAGCTGTGTGTAGTCTGTCTTCCTTCTGTGTGCTTCTATGCCATCTATATAGGTATAAGTTTAAGAACTACCAGTTTCTTCTGGCTCTGGTATTTGCCATTGAGGAGATCAACAGGAATCCCCATCTTTTACCCAACATATCTCTGGGATTTGATTTCTACAATATTCCATACAATGACATACAGATTTTTATGAATGTCCTCATTTGGCTCACAGGACTAAGCCATCCCCTTTGTAATTACAACTGTAGCAAAAGGAGCAAGACAGCTGCTGTGCTTACAGGAACATCACCCGCAGCTTCTGCCTACATTGGCACACTGATGCAACTCTACAAATTTCCACAGGTAAAGCAAAGGGTGTGGGAAAAGGGATCTGAATCAGCTGTTTACACATTTCAGATATCTGCAGTGATAAAAGAGGGACACTTAAATTGCTCAAGTATCAAAATGAAGGAGCTAGGCAATTGATGATGGGTCCACATTTTTTTTCTGGTTTGTAATAGACAGGAACAGAAGGCTGGACCGATGAAGATGGTTGTCAAACTGGAAGAATTGTCATTAATCACTGGAAATATCTGACATAGATTTGACTTTAAAATCATGGTGAAAACATCTTCATCCCAACCCTCTCCATATGTTGTTTCATGGCTAAAACCATATTTGATGCTACTGTCTTTCCTATTCTGTTTTTCCCTCAGCTTACATTTGGGCCTTTTGATCCTACATTGAGCGACCAAGGTAACTTTCACTTTCTCTATCAGATGGCTCCCAACGACAAGTCTCTTTCACTTGCCATTGTCTCTTTGATGCTTCATTTCAACTGGAACTGGGTTGGTCTGTTCCTTCCAGATGACCACAGAGGGTCTCAAATACTAACAGATTTAAGACAAAAGATGGAGAGTAATAAAATATGCATAGCTCTTGTGGAAATAATCCCAAGCACCTGGACTTCATTTGCCAATAAATTCTGGAAAAATATAGGGAAGGTTCAAGAATCATTGGCCAATGTTATCATCATTTTTGGTGACATTGATTCTTTACATGGTTTAATGCAAAATCTAGGGCAACAGTTTACAACATGGAAAGTCTGGGTCATGAACTCTCAATGGGATGTTACCAATCATGCTGATTATTTCCTATTAGATTCATTCCATGGGAGTATCATCTTCTCACACCACCATGAGCAGATTGTTGAATTTACTGATTTTATTCGAACAGTTAATCCTTACAAATACCCAGAAGACAATTATCTTCCTAAGCTGTGGTTTTTGTTCTTCAAATGTTCATTTTCTCAACTTGACTGCAAACTTTCAGAAAACTGTGCACCTAATGCCTCCTTAGAACTCTTGCCTGGACACATCTTTGACACGGCCATGCATGAAGAGAGTTATAATATATACAATGCTGTACAAATGGTGGCCCACAGTCTCCATGAAATGAGTCTTCAACAAGTTCAAAGGCAACCATATGCAAGTAGTGAAGAAATGGGTTTTTTCTCCTGGTAGGTAATAGCCTTCGATTTGAATTCTAACATTCGCAATCTTAGAATTTGAAAGTTCTAACTCTGAGAATTTGAGAAGTTACCAAGTTAGGTATTTTACATTTCCATATATATTGTTAAAAATCCCTGGTGAGTCTGTGGTCATTAGCTCAGCCAGAGTTCAATGCAGATCCACTTTTGGATATTGCTGGAGTATCTAGTTCAGCTAACAAAAAAGAAATGTTTTCAGTCAATATTAAGTTCGTGTCACAAATGACCTCATAATTTTCTCATGGTAATAGCTTCCATAAGAAAATATTAGAGTGCTCACTTCAAGAGCACATATACTAAAATATGACTGATACAGAGAAGATTAGCATGGTCCCTGTGCAAGGATGACATGCAAATTTGTGAAGTGTTCCATATTTCTTTGTCCCTGGCAAAAAGAGAAAATATTTCCCCATAGACTGCTCAAAGCATTAATAAAAGAGGTAGATTTTAATATAAAATTTTATTTATTCCATATGACCTCTTAGGCATTTTTAACAGTCATTTTAGAGTGAATGTTTTTTTAAATCAATTTATTTACTTTACATCCTGATTGTAGCTGCCCTCCCTTCTCTCCTCCCAGTCCCACCTTCTCACTTCCCCAGTCCCCTTCTCTTTCTCTTCAGAGAAGGGGAGGCCTCCTATAGGGTGAGCCCTCTCTCCTGGCATGGGCCTCAAGTTGGCCCAGTCACTGGTTGGCCATTCTCTCAATTTCTGCTCCATCTTTAACCCTACACATCTTGTAAACAGGACAAATTCTGGTTCTACAGTTTTGTGGCTGGGTGGTGTCCCTGCTCCTCTATTGGAAGTCTTGCCTGTACAGGAGTTGGCTGTTGCATGTTGCATATCCTCTATTTCTAGCAGTCTTAGCTAAGGTAAACCTTAGAGATTCCTGGGAGCTTCCATTGTCTTAGGTTTCTAATTTATCCCAGAGACGACCCCTGCTCCCCCACAACCAATTTCAATTCTCTCTCTCAGTTCTCCTTCCTTCTGGAGGAGGATATAGATCTTTATGTGAATTAATGACATAGATCATTTCAACATGGTAGTAGTACCTAAATGATCCTTTAATTACCCATTAGATATCAGTAACACACTGAATGTCTGAATGTACTCTGAAAGTAAACAAATGTGGTTCGCTACTCCAAGGCTGAGAATTGCTTGAAGCAACAGTAACTGAGTTCTTACCCATCCTTTGGTCCTAATTCTTCTCTTGTTGCATCCCGCTCACTAAGATTCCATTGCTTCACCATACGGATACCTACATTTCTGTTTTATTTTACACCAAGATTGAAAACAATGAGAGACTTCCTATAACAGCGTTCTTTTCCATCTTTTCGGCCCACTTTAACACAGGCCCATGCATCCTTTCCAGCTTCACCATTTCCTGAAAAAGACTCATGTGGGAAACAATATTGATTTAGACTGGAAATGGAAGTTAAATGCAGAGTGTGACATCCTGAATTTTTGGAATTTTCCAAAGGGTCTTGGACTAATGGTGAAAGTAGGAACCTTTTTTCCAAATGCTCCCCAGGGTCAACAGTTGTCATTATCTGAGCAGATGATACAATGGCCAGAAGGATTTTCAGAGGTGAGTTATATATTTTCATAATAATTGAACTTACTGCAATAACAAAAAAATGTTTCCCATTGCAATGACATTTGATTTCTCACTCAAGGCCCAAAATATATATAGCTACAAGGGAATAGAAAAACATTCCTAACAATAAAGTATTTTTTCTCACCCCTGATTATATGAAATGGAAGTGTGTTATTTTAAACATGTTTCCTAATCTTTAGTCATATATAGATTAGTTTCTTGTCAATTTGACAGTAATTAGGAACATCTAGGAAGAGAGAACTTCAATCTCCCAAATACTCCACAGGCCAGTCTGTAAGGTAATTCACTTAATTTAGTTTTCATTCTATAAAACCATGTAATTTTTTGTTTTATTGCTGTGATTAAATAGCATTACCTCCAAAATTACCTTTTTGAAGAAAGAGTTTATTTTGGCTTATGGTTCTATTGGTATGACGGTCAATTGTGGCCATGCCAGCAAGTGGCAGCCATAGAGAAAGAAGCAGAAACCTGAGAGATAATGTCTCTATTGACACACAGGAAGTAGAGAAAGAACAATGGAATTGGGTAGGGCTTAGAGATTCAAAATCTTCAACCTCTGAAATAATTTCTCCAACAAGTCTATACCTCCTTAAATTCCAATAATTCCCCAAATAGCCCCACCAATTGGGAAATAAATATTTAAACACCTGTAGCTATGAGGAACATTTTTTTTAATTTAAACCACCACGTAGTATCTGTGTTAGAATTCCTTCATTGTCTCTAAGGAAATCACAGGTTCATTTTGATTCCTTGCTTGGAAGTTCTAGCCCATCATCAGTTATTGTTTTCCTCCGATATATCTAGAGAAAGATAACCATGTGGTGTGCATAATTGTATGTCACTGGCTTGTCCGGCTGCTGCAAATAAACACATAATTAAATTAACTTAAGAAAGCATTTATTTTGGCTGACAGTTTGTGGATTCAGTCCATTAACTTTGCAAACTCATTGATTGTAGGAGCGTGAGGTGGCTGTTGATACCATGTTCAGACTCAGGAACTGGGTAACAATGCATCTGCTTACTCTTTCCTCCTTTTCACTCATTTTGAGACAACAATCAATGAAACTGTAGCATTCACTTTAAGAATGGCCCATTTCGTCTCTGGTAAAATTTATCTCTGGTAAAATCCCTCACAGAAATGCCCAAGATTTCTTTCTGTGATGATTCTAATTTCTGTCAATTTGTCAAGCAAGGTTCACAATCATGACGGAAGTAAGAGCTGCCACTAAGCAGAGAAACAGGATCAGTCTTGGGGAAACACTTGCTTTTCTAGGTCATATCCCTAGTGACATAACTTCCTTACATTTGTCCTTAAGTTTTTAAGGTTCCAAATTGTCCAACACTTTGATAATCTTCAGACAAATCATTATACACAAGCACGTGTTTAGCCTTTCAGAACAATTTTTACATTGGTAGAAATAACATTTTCAAATAAACTCTATAATACTTTAAAACTATATTTACTGGATTTTCTATAAACACTGAGCATTAGATAATTTGATTTCATTCTTCTGAGGTCCCTCAGTCTGTGTGCAGTCAGAGCTGCCAGCCTGGATTCAGGAAAGCCACCCAGGAAGGTAAACCTCCCTGCTGCTTCGATTGCATTCCTTGCCCAGACAATGAGATTTCCAATGAGACAAGTAAGTGCAAGTTTAGCACAGAACATTTCTGTCTCTCTCCATGATTCTGCAAAGTCTATTCAAATAAAATTTCTGGAGGAAACAAGACACAAAACCTTTTCACATGAATTTAGTAAGAAATGTAATTATATATGTGAATAAATCATTAAAAAGTAGAAAATAAATGGAAAATAAGCACTTTCAAAATAAGTGAGAAGAAAAGAGTCAGGAAGATTAGCTTTATAGTATGTCCTGAGAACAGGTTTTTTTGTTTGTTTGTTTGTTTTGTTTTGTTTTTATGTCAAGATAGTTTAAGGAAACAAGAAAACTTTAATGAGATATATAAAGATAAATTTTATTCTGCTATAATAAATGTAATAAAGTGCTAATATCAACAAAGTAATACTGAAAATCTAGTGATTAATTCAGAGTTTAAGAAATTCATAAAATTTTGACATAATGAAAATTTGATATAGACAAATCAATGTGCAAAGCTTTAAAATTCAAGGTGAAATTTAAAAAAAATTAAGAGCAGAGTACCAGAAATTTGATTTTTGAAGTTCTAAAACTATTTTAATAGTTTTATATCTATGAGAAAATAGAGCATATCTCAAAATGTTATGAAAACACTTTCACTGGAGCACTTTTCAAATCTTAAAAAATGTAATACTGTCTGTTTACTAAATCTCCAGTGGAGAATTAACAGAAGTAGGAAACAAACATTTTATGGAACCAAGTAAATTTCCCATTTCTGAGAACAGCATTATAGGAAAGAATATCAAAAGGCATTCTTTCTTTTCTGTAGAATTCACAAGTCAAATATGATAGAGGTGTAATTGTATGGGGGATTATATCACTCACCAAATATATTTATGCAACATAATGCACTAATCCAGAGAAAAGACAAAGGATGTAAGTAAAGAGAGAAAAACCATTAGGCTTGTTTGATTTATATCACTAGAGAAAAGGTGGGTTGTATGAGAAGCAACTGATAGTTTATGGCTACTGAAAGAAGGGTGCCACTTTCTTTAGTGATGTGAATTCTGAAATGCTACCCATTTTCAGCACATTCCCTCTACTCTTGTATACACTAACAACACTGAATGGACTTAGTGGATATTAAGATTGAAAAGGAAGAGGTAGGAAGCACATTGAATTGAAAAGAAAACATGAGGCAGCAGAAGGAAAGAATAGGAGTGCAGAAAAAAACACAATGGATTGTGTCCAAACACATTAAATATGAATGTATAAATATTAAATAATACATATAATGTCAATGAGGTGGGCTGTATGTATTTAGGATAATTCCAGATTTAGTGCTTGTTTTCTTGTATCCAAGAAAACAGTGTAAGTTAATTTACCTAAGAAACCTGTGAACAGGCACTGAGAAATGACTTTCAACTAAACAGATTGCCTCAGCATAAATTCAGTCACCTTTATTTCTGTCTAGATGTAGATCAGTGTATGATGTGTCCAGAAAGTCACTATGCAAACACAGAGAAGAATCACTGCCTCCAGAAAACTGTGAGTTTTCTATCCCATGAAGACCCCTTGGGGATGACTCTTACTACAATAGCCCTGTGCTTTTCTTTTCTCACAGCCATGGTTCTTGGTGTCTTTGTAAAGCATAGACATACTCCCATTGTCAAGGCCAATAATCGGACTCTCAGTTACATACTGCTCATCACACTCAGTATATGCTTCCTCTGTTCCTTGCTATTCATTGGCCAGCCTAACACAGCCACCTGTATGCTGCAGCAAACATTATTTGGAAGTGCATTCACCATGGCTCTTGCCACTGTGTTGGCCAAAGCTATTACTGTGGTTATTGCCTTCAGAGTCAGTTTTCCAGGGAAAGTGATGAGGTGGCTAATGATATCAAATGCCCCAAACTTTATAATTCCCATCTGTACCTTGATCCAAATTATGTTCTATGGAATATGGATGACAACCTCTCCTCCCTTTATTGATCAAGTCGCTTATGCAGAACATGGACACATCATCATTGTCTGCAACAAGGGCTCGGCAGTTGCCTTCCACATTGTCCTGGGATACCTGTGCTCCTTGGCATTTGGAAGTTACACCATGGCTTTCTTGTCCAGGAATCTGCCTGACACATTCAATGAAGCCAAATTCCTGTCATTCAGCATGCTAGTGTTTTTCTGTGTGTGGGTCACATTCCTCCCTGTCTACCACAGCACAAGAGGGAAGGTCATGGTGGCCATGGAAGTCTTCTCTATCTTAGCTTCCAGTGCAGCACTCCTTGGCTTCATATTTGTCCCTAAGTGCTATATTATCTTGTTCAGACCAGAGAAGAACACAGTTTACCATATCAGGGACAAAAGAAATTCCAGAATAAATAAACCCCCGAAGACCTAGTTCAAAAAATTAATTTAGTACCTATGTTAACAAATATAAGAATTAAAGTTGGTTCTACATCATTCTAAATGTGTGTCACACAATTGTAGTATTGTTAGATTCTATCAGTTAACATTTCTTCATTTTAAATTATTGTTTATTTGTCCTGAAACAATTGATTCTTTTTATTCATATTTCGAATTTACAATGTACTTTTTGTGAGAATAGGACCTCACTAAGCTCTCCTGAAACCTTCTTTGTGGACTATAGTTTGAGCTCACTGAGAACTGCCACTGTTTGGTGTGTAAGGACAGAGAGCATCACACCTGGCCCATGTATCCTCCTTCAATATAGATTATCAATTTTCATCTTATCCATTTAATTTATTTATGAGATATATGCATATTATCTCCTCCACTTAATTTGGTGAAGTTTACCCTAACAAAATTTTATATTTTCCTCTAATCACTTGTAGAAAAAGAAACCAATAATTATGTATTTATATTTTATTTATTTTATATTTGGCTTTTAATACACCTAAATTGTACATGAATAGCAATGTGTTCCTAAAGCACTTACAACATTTTACTAAGTTCCCATGCCTTCATTTAGGTTTATGTGCTTATATTGAAGAATACTAGGTCTGAAAAATGCAGTTTAATTTTCATGTCAAAGAAAAGATCAATAAAATTGATAGACATCATACTCTACGATATTTCTTCTAGCAATCTGTTACTCTATAACCCTTTGTATGAACTTTCAAAACTGTGTTGTTAGCTCTATAATAGGATCAACAAGAGGGTAATCATGTCAAATATTAGGAATCTAGTCAACTACCAAAGACTAGTGAAGTCTTAGATCTTAGAGGAGAACCTACAATTATCAGTTTACTAAAACAGCACAATCCCTAACCACAGTCAAATATTTGTCCTTATATCAATAAGTAAACTTACCCTTATTAAAAAACCGTCTCTTTGAAATGATGCAGATCATTATAGAAAGCCACAAGTAATCAAAATGCAGAGTTGTGGAGCTCAGTTCCATGTGATGCATCTATAATACAATCCCCCTATCAATGTCTCAGGTGTATTTGCAGAGAAGAGGTCAAAAAGACTTTAAGAGCAAGAGGATCATGGGCATTTGCTGTGAGATTGTGTCATCTACTAATGTGAGGATCCATACCCATCATGTCTTACCACTAGACTGCCTAAATAGGAGTTGAGCAGAGACAACAATAACAGATAAGCTTATGTGAAGAAGGAATGCTTATGTTGCTTCACCTCTATACAGAGAACAACAGGCAACTAAGGAATGATGAAAGAGGGAGCAGTAGTTGTTCTCAATGAAGAGAGCACTAATTGGTTACCCAAAACCAAATGGTCATTCCTGAAAGCATTAGGAATGTTAGAAACATTAGGAATGTTAGAAACACATTAGTAATATTATATAGACTAGGCAGATTATACTCAGGAATATGTATGCATATACACATACATATATGCATATGACATCAATGAATTTCAAAAGCAGCCATGGTTTGTGATATAGCCAGACAAGGAATGTGGAAGTATTTATTGTGAGGACAGAGAAAGGGAAGAAAAATATAATATTAGTATAATCTCAAAAGAAATCAACGCTTTTCTATATATAGATATTTGAAGTTAGTAGATCTGCTCTACATTTTTAAGAGGAGACTTAAGTTTTTCTTAACAAGTAATTAAATATATTATGTGGCTTTTCTGAAAGCCACATAAAGCATATTTTAAAAAAAGACTTGAATTTATAAGAAAAACTAGGCAGGAGATCCAAGATGGCTGCCAGGGGAGGACACTGTGTCTGAGGAGTAGGACAGCAGTGACAGCGCAGCAACCATGAGACTGAACTCTGGGACCTAAAACACCAGCATTTGTGATTGCCAGGTGAGCGGAATTCCTACGGTGAGGAAATCAAGTGGGAAAATCCTAGGGACATCTAGTTATTCCCTGGAAAAACTCTGGGTGACCTGCTGTGCACAGCCCTGATCTGAATGAGCAGCCGCCCTGGGCGCCAACAGCTGCCATACCAGACTGGGTCACACAGTCTCCGGGCCAGACTGAGAGGGCTCCAGGTACCGTTCCAGACTGGCCTGCATCGGGTGGGCACACTCCCCTTGGCGGCACTAGCCACCACCCCAGACCGGGACACATAGTATCAGGTCCAGACTGAGGTGCCCCCAAATACCATCTCAGACCATGGCACACAGTCCCTGGCCCAGAAGGAGGCGCCAAGTCTCCAGACCAAAGGGGAGCCCTTAGCAGCAAGCCCAGGTTGGAGCGTGGAGCCTCCAGACCAGAGCGGCACCCCCAGTTGCCATCTCAAACTGGGATACTCAGCCTCTGGTACAGAGTGAGGAGCCAAGCCTCCAGACCAGAGGGGTGCCCAGCCTGCGGTGCTCACAGCTTCTAGCACAGAGCACGAAGCCGGGCGCACAGATCCCACAACAGAGTTCAACTGAGGCACAACATACACTATCAAACCACTGAAACTCCCTGATCTTCTTGAAGAATACTCCAGACACAAAAGATTGACAGTTCCAGTCTGAAGTTCAGCCTCAAAGCACAAACAGCTCCTTGATTATATATAAACAAATGGCCAAAGGTAGACATAAGAACTTACCCAACAAAAATCAGGACACCATGGCCCCACCAGAAACACCCAAAAGCAAAGGAGATTTTAATTCAGCGGAGACACAGGAAAATTATCTTAAAGCTATGATTATGCAGATATTAGAGGAACAAAAAGAGGAACAAAAAGAGGAAATGAACAAGGGCCTCAAAGAAATTCAGAAGAATATAACTGCCCACATAGAGGAATAATTAAAGTTATACAAAGAGGAAACAAACAAAAAAATAGGAGCTACAGTCAATCAGATGAAGGAAATGATACAAAGCATGAAAACAGAATTAGAATCTATAAAGAAGACACAAACAGAGAAGAACCTGGAACTGGAGAACTTAGAGAAAAGATCAGGAACCACAAAGGTAAGCATCACCAATAGAATTCAAGAGATGGAAGACAGAATCTCTGGAGCTGAAGATATGCTGGCTGAAATGGATTCCTCACTCAAGGAAAAAATAAAATCAGAAAAGTCCCAAACACAAAACATCCAAGAAATCAAGGACACCATGAAAGGACAAAACCTAAGAATAATTGGAATAGATGAAAAAGAAGACTCCAGGCTCCAAGGACCAGAAAATATTTTTAAGAAAATCATAGAAGAAAATATTCCCAACATAAAAAAAAGAATTGTCCACAAACATACAAGAAGCCTACAGAACACCAAATAGACTAGACCAGAAAAGAAATACCTCTCGTCAAATCATAGTCAAAACACTAAACATACAAAACACAGAAAATATATTAAAGGCAGCAAGGGAAAAGGGTCAATAACATATGAAGGTAGACAGATCAGAATCACACCAGATTTCTCATCAGAAACTATGAAAGCCAGAAGGGCTTGGGCAGAAGTCATGCAGTCTTTAAGGGAACACAGATGCCAACCAAGACTACTACACCCAGCAAAGCTTTCAATCAACATAGATGGAGAAAACAAAATTTTCCATGACAAAACAAAATTCGTGCAATACCTACACAGCAACCCAGCCCTACAGAAGGTACTAGAAGGAAAACTTCAGTCCAACGAAAACAACTACACCAAAGAAAATATAGGATACAGATAATTTCCCCAAAAAAACAACAACAAAAGAGCAATGAATCACAGTAAGATCACCAACTCCACAATAAAATGAACTAGCAGTCATTGGTCACTATTATCTATCAACATCAATGGACTCAACTCTCCAATAAAAAGACGCAGACTAACAGAATGGTAGCGGAAACAGGATCCAACATTCTGCTGCATCCAAGAAACACACCTATGCAACAAAGATAAACACTACCTCAGAGTAAAGGGCTGGAAAACTATTTTCCAAGCAAATGGACCCAGAAAACAAGCTGGGGTAGCAATCCTAGTATCTAATAAAATAGACTTTCAACCAAAGTTAATCAAAAAAGATGAGGAGGTGCACTTCCTTCTCATCAAAGGAAAATTCCAACAGGAGGACATCACAATTTTGAACATTTATGCCCCAAATACAAGACCACCTATATATATATATGTATATATATATATGTATATATATATATGTATATATACACACATATATACATATATAGATACATATATATATGTGTATATATATGTATATATACACACATATATACATATATAGATACATATATATATATATATATGTCAAACATTATTAAAACTGAAATCACACATTGATCCCAACACTCTAATAGTGGGAGACTTCAACACTCCACTCTCACCAAGGGACAGATCATCCAGTCAGAAGCAAAAGAGAGAAACAAGAGACCCTAATCAAATGCACCTAATAGATGTCTACAGAACTTTTCACCCCAGATCAAAAGAGTATACCTTCTTTTCAGCACCTCATGGAACCCTCTCCAAAATAGACCATATATTTGGTCACAATGCAAGCCTCAGCACATACAAGAAGATTGAAATAATCCCTTGTATCCTATCTGATCATCACGGTCTAAAGCTGGACCTCAACAACAACAGAAATAGCAAAAGGCCTGCACATACATGGAAACTGAACAACTTGCTACTCAAGGACAGCTTCGTTAGGGAAGAAATGAAGAAAGAAATTAAAGACTTCCTAGAATTCAATGAAAATGAAAGCACAACATACTCAAACTTATGGGACACAATGAAGGCAGTGCTAAGAGGAAAGTGCAGTGCTATGGCACTAAGTGCCTTCAAGAAGAAAATTGAAACATCTTATACAAACAAGTTAATGGCCCAACTGAAAGCCCTAGAAAACAAAAAAAGAAGCAGATACACCAAAGAGGAGTAGACACCTGGAAATAATCAAACTCAGGGCAGAAATCAATCAATTAGAAAGGAATAAAACTATTCAAAGAATCAATGAAACCAAGAGCTGGTTGTTTGAGAAAATCAACAAGATAGACAAGCCCCTAGCCAAACTAATAAAAAGGCAGAGAGAAACTGTCCAAATCAGCAAAATCAGAAATGAAAAGGGGGACATAACTACAGACAGTGAGGAAATCCAAACAATCATTAGGTCTTACTACAAAAGCTGATACGCCACAAAATTTGAAAATCTAACTGAAACGGACAATTTTCTTGATAGAACCATCTAACTAAATTAAGCCAAGATCAGATAGGAAGATTGAATAGACCTATATCCCCCAAGGAAATAGAAGCAGTCATCAACAGCCTCCCTACCAAAAAAGCCCTGGGCCAGATGGTTTTAGTGCAGAATTCTACCAGACCTTCAAAGAAGTCCTAACACCAATTCTTTCTAAAGTGTTCCACTAAATATAAATAGAAGGAAAATTACCGAACTCTATGAAGCCACAGTCACCTTGATACCTAAACCACACAAAGATCCAACAAAAAAAGAGAACTTCAGAATTATCTCTCTTATGAACATTGACGCAAAAATACTCAATAAAATACTTGCAAACCGAGTCCAAGAACACATAAAAGATATCATCCACCATGACCAAGTAGGCTTCATCCCAGGCATGCAGGGGTGTTTCAATATACGCAAATCCATCAATGTGATCCACCATATAAATAAACTGAAGGAGAAAAATCACATGATCAGAAATGTCGAAAAAGCATTTGACAAAATCCAACACCCATTCATGTTTAAAGTCTTGGAGAGATTAGGGATACAAGGCACATACCTAAACCTAGTAAAGGCAATATACAGCAAGCCTATAGCTAACATCAAACTCAATGGAGAGAAACTAAAATTAATCCCACTGAGAGCAGGGACTAGGCAAGGCTGTCCATTGTCTCCATATCTCTTCAACATAGTACTTGAAGTCCTAGCTAGAGCAATAAGACAACTAAAGGAGATCAAGGGGATACAAATTTGAAAGGAAGAAGTCAAAGGATCATTATTTGCAGATGATATGATAATACATTAATGAACCCAAAAATTTAACCAGAGAACTCCTTCAACTGATAAACACCTTCAGCAAAGTGGCTGGATACAAAAATCAACTCAAAAAAATCAGAAGCCCTCCTGTACACCAAAGACAAAAGGGCCGAGAAGGAAATTAGGGGAAACAACATCCTTCACAATAGCCACTAATAACATAAAGTACCTTGCGGTGACTCTAATCAAGCAAGTAAAAGACCTATATGAAAAAAACTTCAAATCTGTGAAGAAAGAAATTGAAGAAGATATCAGAAGATGGGAAGGCCTCACGTGCTCATGGATTGGTAGGATTAACATAGTGAAAATGGCCATTCTACCAAAAGCAATCTACAGATTCAATGCAATTCCCATCAAAATACCAACACAATTCTTCACAGACCTTGAAGGAAAAATTCTCAACTTCATATGGAGAAACAAAAAAAAATGCAGAATCTCCAAAACAATCCTCTACAACAACAGATCCTCTGGAGGTATCTCCATCCCTCACCTCAAGCTGTACTACAGAGCAATAGTAATAAAAACTGCATGGTATTGGCATAGAAACAGAATAGTAGATTAATGGAACCGAATAGAAGACCCAGAAATGAACCCACACACCTATGAAAACTTGATTTTTTAAAGTAGCCAAAACCATTCAATAGAAAAAAGACAGCATCTTCAACAAATGGTGATGGTCTAACTGGATATCTGTATGCAGAAAAAAGAAAATAGATCCATATTTATCGCCTTGCACAAAGCTAAAGTCCAAGTGGATCAAAGACCTCAACATAAAACCAGACACACTAAACCGGTTAGAAGAAAAAGTGGGGAAGACCCTAGAACTAATTGGCACAGGAGACTACTTCCTGAATAGAACACCAACAGCACAGGCTCTAAGATCAACAATAAATAAATGGGATCTCATGAAACTGAAAAGCTTCTGCAAAGCAAAAGACACTGCCATCAAAACAAAACGACAGCCTACAGATTGGGAAAGGATCATTACCAATCCTACTTCTGACAGAGGGCTAATATCCAGTATATATAAAGAACTCAAGAAGTTAAAAAGCAAGAAATCAAGTAATCCAATTAAAAAATGGGGTATGGAGCTAAAGAGAGAACTCACTGTAGAGGATTATAGAATGGCAGAAAAACACTTAAAGAAATGCTCAATGCCCTTAGCCATCAGGGAGATGCAAATCAAAATAACCCTGAGATTTCACCTTACACCCAGCAGAATGGCTAAGATCATTCCTCTGTGGCCTGGTAAGGCTGTTCCCCTCCCAGATCAAAGTCAGCCCACTGAGTTTATATCAGAGAGAGTCCCTATTCCCATTACTAAGGAACCCACTTGGATACTGAGCTGCCATGGGCTACAACTGTGTAGGGGTTTTAGGCTCTCTGCATACATGGTCCTTGATTGGAATATCAGTCTCACAAAAGACCCCTGTGCCCAGATTTTTTGGTTCTTTTGCTGTCCTTGTGGAGCTTCTGTCCTCTCCAGATCTTATTTCCCCCTTCTTTCATAAGATTCTCTGTATTCTGCCCAAAGGTTGGCCATAAGTCTTAGCATCTGCTTTGATAGTCTGCAGGGCAGAGCCTTTCAGAGGCCCTCTGTGGTAGGCTCCTGACCTGTTCCCTCTTTTTTTCCTCTTCCAATGTCTGTCCAGTTTGCCTTTCTGAATGGGGATTGAGCATCTTACTCAGGGTCTTCCTTCTTGTTTAGCTTCTTTAGGTGGACAGATTTTAGTATATGTATCCTATATTGTATGTCTAATATCCACTTATAAGTGAGTATATACCATGTGTCTCTTTCTGCTTCTGGGATACCTCACTCAGAATAATCTTTTCTAGTTCTCGCTATTTGCCTGCAAATTTCATGATTTCCTTGTTTTTGATTTCTGAGTAGTATTCCATTGTGTAAATGTACCACAATTTCGGTATGCATTACTCTGTTGAGGGACATCTGGGTTGTGTCTCGATCTGGCTACTATGAATAAAGCTGCTATGAACATGGTTGAGCAAATGTCCTTGTTGTGTACTTGGACATAAAAATTAAAAACAAATTTTATTGTAATAAGACCCTTATATATAAATTATATTGTTAAGTTCACTTACAAAGTTACAAAACTTACATACCCTCCATGTGTATATTTAAAATAAATGTTAGTGAAAATATTTTTAAAATTATTATTACTATTGTTTATTACAATTTATCCACTTTGAATCCCTCCTGAAACTCCCTCCCTTATCTCTCCCCAGTCCCACCCTCTCTCCCTCTGAACTACTTTTTTAAAAGTTCAAAATTCCTCAACTGTGGATTCCTATAAAAATTCAAGATTAAGTTAAATACTTTCTTACTTCAAGAAGGAATAACCTGGGCACAATTATAATGTGAACAAAGTAAACAAAAAAAAACCTTTAACTGTATAAATAATTCAATGTTCAATATCTGGGATGCAGTCACGATCTTCTGTGATCCTCCAAATAGTTGGGGCCACTTTTCCAGCTGTTCCCTCCTACTGCATTCTGGCTGACTTCACTCCACGCCACTGCTGTTGCTCTTCTTGGTGGTGATCCCAGGGGCCATCTCCAAAATGCTGGGGTCTTTTGCTGAAATTGGGTTGCATTTTCACCAACAACCTGCCTCTCTCAGTCCCAAGCCTCAGCTGCTCTCCATGATTCTTTCATGCCTCCAAAACCAGTACCACCTACCTGGGTGACTCATGCACTACCAAGTTCAGCTGCCAGCTCAAGGTACAATCTTGGCTGTTTCCAGAACACAGCTTCTGTGTGCTCTCAGGAAACTCTCCTGGAGAGGTCACCTCAGAGATGCCTGGCTCTTTTGTATTTTTAAATAAAGGGAGGAAAACACTTTATTTCTGATTAACAATATTTTAAAAACATAGGCAATGTACATATCATTCATGTGTATGGAGTTTTTTAGGTTATATTTGTTCTAAAACCATGCCACTAGTATTTTTCTAAATAATGAATATTTCATTTTTGCTATTGACTTATTTCATGAAATTATTTGAAGCCTTCTTTAAAACCAAAAATACTATCTGCAAATCTAAAGTTGTTATTTTTTTAATTTATTATTTTATATTAATCACAGGTTATGTACTTTGTATCCCAGCCGTAGCCCCCTCCTGCATTCCCTCCCTATCATCTCGTCCCTCCCTCATCTCCTCCCTGCCCCTTTCCAAGTCCACTGATAGGGGAGGACCTCCTTCCCTTCCATCTAACCCTAGCTTATCAGGTCTCTTCAGGGCTGGCTACAATGTCCTCTTTTGTGGCCTAGCAAGGCTGCTCCTTCCTCGGGGGTGGGCGGGAGGAGTAGGAGGGAGAAGGGTCGACGAGCCAGCCAGTGAGTTCATATCCGAAATAGTCCCTGTTCCCCTTATTAGGGTACCCACTTGAATACTGAGCTACAATTTGCTACATCCGAGCAGGGGTTCCAGGTTATATCCATACATGGTCCTTGGTTGAAGAAACAGTCCCTTAGACCTCTGTCCCCTGATATATTTGTTCCTTATGAAGCTCCTGTCCTCTCCAGGTCTTACTAACTCCCCCTTCTTTCATATGATTCCCTGCACTCTGCCAAAGGTTTGGTTATGTTTCTTAATATCTGCTTTGATACACTGCTAGGTAGAGTCTTTCCAAGGCCCTCTGTGGTAGGCTCTTGTCCTGCTACTTGTTTTCTCCTACATCCAATGTCCATCCCATTTGTCTTTCTAAGTTAGGATTGGTCATCTTATCCCAGGTCCTCTTTCTTGTTATCTTCTTTGGGTGTATAGATTTCAGCATGTTTATCCTATCTTATAGGTCTATATAAGTGAGTATATACCATGAGTGTCTTTCTGCTTTTGGGATACCTCGCTCATGATGATCATTTCCAGGTCCCACCATTTGCCTGCAAATTTCATGATTTCCTCCTTTTTAATTGCTGAGTTGTATTCCATTGTGTAAAAGTACCACAATTTCTGTATCCATTCCTCAACTGAGGGACATCTGGGTTGTTTCCAGGTTCTGGCTATTATGAATAATGCTGCTACAAACATAGTTTAGCAAATGTCCTTGTTGTGTACTTGAGCATCTTTTGGATATGGGCCTAGGAGTGATATGGCTGGATCTAGAGGAATCACTATTCCTAATTGTCTAAGAATGGGCCAAATTGATTTCCTGAGTGGTTGTACAAGTTTGCATTCCCACCAGCAATGGAGGAAGGTTCCCCTTTCTCCACAACCTCTCCAGCACATGTTGTCACTTGAGTTTTTGATCTTAGCCATTCTGACTGGTATAAGGTGAAATCTCAGGGTTATTTTAATTGGAATCTCCCTGATGGCTAAGGACATTGAGCATTTCTTTAAGTGTTTTTCTCCCATTCTACAATCCTCTACAGAGAGTTCTCTGTTTAGCTCTGTACCCCATTTTTTAATTGGATTACTTGATTTGATGCTTTTTACCTTCTTGAGTTCTTTATATATACTGGATATTAGCCCTCTGTCAGATACAGGGTTAGTGAAGATCCTTTCCCAGTCTGTAGGCTGTTGTTTTGTTTCGATGAGTGTCTTTTGCTTTACAAAAGCTTTTCAGTTTCATAAGGTCCATTTATTGATTGTTGCTCTTAGAGCCTGTATTGTTGGTGTCCTGTTCAGGAAGTAGTCTCCTGTGCTGATAAATTCTCGGGTCTTCCCCACTTTTTCTTCTAACCGGTTTAGTGTGTCTGGTGTTATGTTGAGGTCTTTCATCCACTTGGACTTTAGTTTTGTGCAAGGTGATAAATATGGATCTATTTTCAGTTTTCTGCATATAGACATCCAGTTGGACCAGCACCATTTGTTGAAGATGCTGTCTTTTTTCCATTGAATGGTTTTGGCTTCTTTATCAGAAAACAAGTGTTCATAGGTGTGTGGGTTTATTTCTGGGTCTTCTATTCGGTTCTATTCTGTTTCTATGCCAATACCATACAGTTTTTACTACTGTTGCTCTAGTACAGCTTGAGGTCTGGGATGGAGATACCTCAAGATGATCTGTTGTTGTTCAGGATCATTTTGGAAATTCTGGGCTACTTGTTTCTCCATATGAAGTTGAGAATCTTTCTTTCAAGGTTTGTAAAGAACTGTGTTGGTATTTTGATGGGAATTGCATTGAATCTGTAGATTGCTTTTGGCAAAATGGCCATTTTCCCCATGTTAATCCTACCTATCCATGAACATAGGAGATCTTTCCATTTTCTGATATCTTCTTCAATTTCTTTCTTCAGAGATTTGAAGTTTTTCCCAAACAGGTCTTTCTCTTGCTTGGTTAGAGTCACCGCAAGGTACTTTATGTTATTAGTGGCTATTGTGAAGGGTGTTGTTTCCCTAATTTCTTTCTCAGCCCTTTAGTCTTTGGTATACAGGAGGGCTTCTGATTTTTTTGAGTTGATTTTGTATCCAGCCAGTTTGCTGAAGGTGTTTATCAGTTGAAGGAGTTCTCTGGTTGAATTTTGGGGGTCGCTCATGTATACTATCATATCATCTGGAAACAGGGATACTTTGACCTCTTCCTTTCCAATTTGTATCCCTTTGATCTTTAGTTGTCTTATTGCTCTAGCTAGGACTTCAAGTACTATGTTGAAGAGATATGGAGACAATGGACAGCCTTGCCTTGACCCTAATTTCAGTGGGATTGATTTAAGTTTCTCTCCATTGAGTTTGATGTTGGATATAGTCTTGCTGTATATTGCCTTTACTGTGTCTAGGTAGGTGCCTTTTATCCCTGATCTCTCCAAGACTTTAAACATGAATGGATGTTGGACTTTGTCGAAAGCTTTGTCTGCATGTAAGAAGGTGATCATGTGGTTTTTCTCCTTCAGTTTGTTTATATGGTGGATCACACTGATGGATTTCTGCATATTGAACCACCCCTGCATGCCTGGGATGAAGCCTACTTGGTCATGGTGGATGATATCTTTTATGTGTTCTTGGATTTGGTTTGCAAGTATTTTATGGAACACTTTGCATCAATGTTAATAAGAGAGCTAGGTCTGATGTTGTCTTTTTTTGTTGGATCTTTGTGTGGTTTAGGTATCAAGGTGGCTGTGGCTTCATAGACTGAGTTTGGTAATGTTCCTGCTGTTTCTATTTTTCTGTAAGCTATTTATTTATTTATCTATTTATTTATTTATTTACATTTTTATGTTCTTGCTGTTTCTATTTTGTGGAATAGTTTAAAGAGAATTAGAGTTAACACTTCTTTGAAAGTCTAGTAGAATTATGCACTGAATCCATCTGGCTCAGGGCTTTTTTTCTTTTTGAAGGTAGACTGTTGATGATTGTTTATATTTCCTTGGGGGATATAGGTCTATTCAATCTTTCTACCTGATCTTGACTTAATTTAGGTAGATGAAATCTATCAAGAAAATTGTCCATTTAATTTAGATTTTCAAATTTTGTGGCATATAGGCTTTTGTAGTAAGACCTAATGATTGTTTGGATTTCCTCAGTGTCTGTTGTTATGTCCCATTTTTAATTTATGATTTTGCTGATTTGGATAGTTTCTCTCTGCCTTTTTGTTAGTTTGGCTAAGGGTTTGTCTGTCTTGTTGATTTTCTCAAAGAACCAGCTCTTGGTTTCATTGATTCTTTGAATAGTTTTACTTGTTTCTAATTGATTGATTTCTGCCCTGAGTTTGATTATTTCCAGGTGTCTGCTCCTCTTGGGTGTATCTGCTTCTTTTTTTTTCTAGGGCTTTCAATTGGGCCAGTAAGTTGCTTGTATGGAGGTTTCAATTTTCTTATTGAAGGCACTTAGTGCTCTGAACTTTCCTCTTAGCACTGCCTTCATTGTCTCCCATAGGTTTGGGTATGTTGTGCTTTCATTTTCATTGAATTCTAGGAAGTCTTTCTTTCTTTCTTTCTTTCTTTCTTTCTTTCTTTCTTTCTTTCTTTCTTTCTTTCTTTCTTTCTTTCTTTCTTTCTTTCTTTCTTTCTTTCTTCTTCCCTAACCAAGCTGTCATTGAGTAGCAAGTTGTTCAATTTCCATGTATGTGCAGGCTTTTTGCTGTTTCTGTTGTTGTCTAGCTTTAGACCATGATGGTCAGATAGCATACAAGGGATTATTTCAATCTTCTCGTATCTGCTGAGGCTTGCTTTGTGACCAACTATATGGTCTATTTTGGAGAAGGTTCCGTGAGGTGCTGAAAAGAAGGTATACTCTTTTGATTTTGGGTGAAAGGTTCTGTAGACATGTATTAGGTCCATTTGATTTAGGACCTCTGTAAGTGCCCTTGTTTCCCTGTTTTGCTTCTGACCGGATGATCTGTCCTTTGGTGAGAGTGTAGTGTTGAAGTCTTCCACTATTAAGGTGTGGGGATCAATGTGAGATTTCAGCTTTAATAATGTTTCTTTTACAAATGTAGCTGGTCTGGTATTTGGGGCATAGATGTTCAAAATTGTGATGTTCTCCTGTTGGAATTTTCCTTTGATGAGAAGGAAGTGCCCCTCCTCATCTTTTTTTGGTTAATTTTGATCGAAGATCTAATTTATTAGATTCTAGGATCACTACCCCAGCTTGTTTTCTGGGTCCATTTGCTTGAAAAAGATTTTTCCAGCCCTTTACTCTGAGGTAGTGTTTATCTTTGTTGCATAGGTGTGTTTCTTGAATGCATCAGAATGTTGGATCGTATTTCTGCAACCATTCTGTTAGTCTGTGTCTTTTTATTGGAGAGTTGAGTCCATTGATGTTGATACATAATAGTGACCAATGATTGTTAGTTCCTTTTATTGTGGAGTTGGTGGTGTTACTGTGATTCATTGCTTTTTTTCCTTTTAATTTTTGCTGCGAGATTATCTGTATTCTACATTTTCTTTGGTGTAGTTGTTTTTGTTGGATTGGAGTTTTCCTTCTACTATTTTATGTAGGGCTGGGTTGCTGTGTAGGGATTGCTTAAATTTAGTTTTGTCATGGAATATTTTCTTTATCTATGTTGATTGAAAGCTTTGCTGGGTATAGTAGTCTGGGTTGGCATCTGTGTTCCCTTAAAGACTGCATGACTTCTGCCCAGTCCCTTCTGGTTTTCATAGTTTCTGATGAGAAGTTTGGTGTGATTGTGATTGGTCTACCTTCAGATATTACTTGACCTTTTTCCCTTGCTGCCTTTAATATTTTTTTGTTTCATTTTGTAGGTTTAGTGTTTTGACTATGATGTGACGTGAGGTATTTCTTTTCTGGTCTAGTCTATTTGGTGTTCTGTAGGCTTATTGTATGTTTGTGGACAATTCTTTTAAGTTGGGAATATTTTCTTCTATCATTTTCTTAAAAATATTTTCTGGTCCTTGGATCCTAGAGTCTTCTTTTTCATCTATTCCTATTATTATTAGGTTCTGTCTTTTCATGGAGTCCTTGATTTCTTCAATGTTTGTGTTTGGGACTTTTTTGATTTTACTTTTTCTTTGAGTGAGGAATCAATTTTAGCAAGTGTATCTTCAGCATCAGAGATTCTCTCTTCTATCTCTTGTATTCTATTGGTGATGCTTACCTTTGTGTTTCCTGATCTTTTCTCTAAGTTCTCCAGATCCAGGGTTTTCTCTGTGTTTTCTTTATAGATTCTAATTCTGTTTTCATGCTTTGCACCATTTCCTTCATCTGATTGAAGGTGTCTCCTATTTTTTTATTTGTTTCTTCTCTATATGTCTCTAATTGTTCCTCTATGTGGGCAATTATAATCTTCTATATTTCTTTGAGAACTCTGTTCATTTCCTCTTTTTGTTCCTCTAGTAACTGCATAATTATAGCTTTAAATTTATTTTCCCTTGTTTCCACTGAATTAAAATATCCATTGATATTGGGGGTTGCTGGTGGGACTATGGTGTCCTGATTTTTGTTGGGTGAATTTGCAAGTCAACCTTTGGCCATTGGTTATATATATTCTTCACTGTTTGTTCCTTGAGTCTGAACTTCAGACTGGAACCGTCTTACTCTGGTCTCTGGAGAATTCTTCAGGAAGATTAGGGAGGTCCAGTGGTTTGAGAGTGTGTATTGTTGCTTCAGTTGTACCCGAGGGAGTAAAAACTGCTGGCGCAGAATCATAAGCGTGTTTGTATGTGTGTGTGCATGCGTGCATGCGAGTGCACTGATGTGTGTCTTGAAGGGGACTGCTAGAGAGTGTACATGCTTGGGATATATGGGTTGGGGGCAAGCACAGGAGGGGATGTGGATGCTAGCACAGTTCGCAAGTGCAGGTTGTGGGCACAAAGCGCCTGCTCAGGTTCCCTGTCTATGCAGCAGTCTACAGTCCATGGCAGGCTCAGCAGGCTTGACTGAGGTCTGTGGCTGACACTGTGGGCGGATCACGTACTCTGTTGTGGGCTCTGTGAGTCAGCGGCCCCTGTGCTCTGTGCTAGAAGCTGTGAGCGGCTAGTAAGCACAGATTTTGGGTGCACAGTGCCTGCGCAGGTTTCCTGCTTTGGGCGGGACACATACTCTGTTGTGGGCTCTGTGGGCCAGGCCCTGTGCTAGAAGCTGTTAGCATGGCAGGCTTCCCACTGCTCCCTGAGTTGGAAAGTGCTATCTGCTTCCCCTCACTCAAGGCTGTGGGGGAAATGTCGGGGGTTTGAGTGTTCTCAATCTCATGTCTCAAGAAGGGAGATCTGTGCTTGGAGCAGGCAGCACTGTGCTCCTTGCAAGTTGCTGTGTGCACTGCGGGCTGCCTCCTGCTGTCTCCCTGCTGGCTGGGCTTCCTCCACTGCAGGCTTGGCTACCTTTGCCACTGCTTCCGCTCCTTACGGGGGAGGTGCCCAGGAATCGATTCCCCAGGAGAAGCCCATGGAGATGTCCGCGGTTGACCTGTGTCCTATTGGACTCAGATCAGGTTTTGTCCCCCTTTTCTCTGGGCTCCTTGAACCATTGTTTTGGCTTCCACAGCCCCTCGACTCAGCAATTCAGGGTTTCAGCTGCTCTGAATAAGGTGCACGCTGGTAGGAGCCATCTTGGATCTCCCCCAAGTTGTTGATATTTTAAGCACATTTTTTCTGTGATTATGCTTTTTATTAGAAAGCCTCTACTTTTCTTTTTTTCTTCACAATTTGTTCATTATATAATTCCAATTGAAGCTCCCCTCAACTCCCCCAGTTCCACCCTCTTTCCCTTCCCCTAGTCCACTGAAAGGAGGAATTCTCCACTATTGCCATCTGCCCACAGCTTGTCAAGTTTCATCAGGACTGCCTGGATCCTTTTCCTTTGTGGCCTGACAAGGCTACATCACCAGGGGTGAGTGATCAGAGAGCAGTCAACTGAGTTCATGATATAGGCAGCACCTGCTCCTCTCACTCAGAGATTCACATGGAGACTGAGCTGTCAATTGGCCACATCTGAGCCAGGCATCTTGGTCCTCTCCATGCATGGTCTTCCATTGGTGCATCAATCTCTGCAGGACCCCCTGCCATCAGATCTTTTAGTTTTGTTGGTCTTCTTGTGGGGCTCCTGTTCCCTTCATGTTCCTCTATCTCCACCCCCCTCTTCTTCCATGACTCCCTGTGCTCTGCCCAAAGTTTGGCTATGAGTCTCAGCATCTGCTTTGATGCCCTGTTGGGTGGATTCTTTCAGCAGACCCTCTATAGTAGACTCCCATCCTGTTTCCTCTTCCACTGCTTTCGATGTCTATCCTGTTTGCCATTGTGAATGAGATTTAAACATCCTCCGTAGGGTCTTAATCACTGCTAATTTCTCAGCTCCAGCCAACCAGCACTGAGTATCCCAGCAACACAAAGGTTTTGCTTTAAAAACAGAAACAAACAAACAAAAAACAAAAAAAAAGGTTTTGCTTTACTACTTCTGGTATCTTGTTAATTACAACTGATTCTTCTACCTCAACTAACCTAAACCATGAGTCTTAATTCAAAATAACAAATGGGCCTGGTAGAGTCTTTAAACATCCCCCTGAAACTTCACAAGCCAGGTCTCCATCTTCTGCATTGCCCTCAACATTCTTATCTTCTAAGCTCCTATAAAACAGCTCACCAAAGCACTGAATACTAAATGATTTTTCATACACAAAGTTCCAAACTCCTTCCACAATCTCCACCATAAATAATATGGTCAGATTGCCAAAGCAATACCTCACTCCTGGTACCAACTTGTCTTAGCTAGAGGTTTGCTATTCCTGCGATCAAACACAATGACCAAAGTAACCTGAAGAGGAAAGGGTTTATCTATCTAAGACAGCACTGTTTATCATCAAAGGAAGTCAGGACAGGAATTCAAACAGGGCAAAAACCTGGAATCAGGGGCTGAGACAGAGGCCATGAATGGGTGCTGCTTACTGCTCCCCATAGTTTACTCAGCCTGCTTTCCCACACAACCCAGTACTACCAGCCCAGGGATGGCACTACCCACAATAGGCTGGGCCTCCCCCTCAATCTTTAATTAGGAAAGTGCCCTATAGGCTTGCCTACAGCCTGATCTATAGAGACATTTTCTTAAATTGAGTTTTTGTCCTCTCAAGTGACCTTCGCTTGTGTCAAGTTGGCATAAAGCTATCCAGCACAACCCCAGATAAGAAGGGACTTAGCCCATATCAAACTGTTTGGAAAACCTCCCCAGTGCTTCCCAGGCTTAGAGACCAGCAGTTGGCAAAACTCTTGCCATTCCTTTCTCAAGTCAACATCTCCATTCCTCCATAAGGCTATTCATCATCCATCTGAGAGACACATCAGATATTTTACCCTTATCAATCCTGGTGATACTGTTTGGGTCAAGCAGGTAGCCTAAGAGGCACTGAAACCAACTTGAGAAGGACCCTTTATGATGATTCACTACGTCTACAGTTCTGAAGGTAACTGTCATTGCAACATGGTTTCACCACACCAGGCAAGAGAGCGGAAGTCACAGTGGGTGCCAAATGGACTATCTCTGGACTATGAGTACCCATTAAAATTATGGATTCATCAAACCCCTTCCACTTCCTTCCCCTCTACATCTTCCAGAGTCTTATGTTTGGCATGAAACTACAGGGTCATGGTCCTCAGGCTTGGCCCTGGAGATGAGAAAGACAAATACAGGGGAGGTGATGTTTAATCTGCCTATAGTCAAGCAACCCATATTCCATGCTGACGTTTGCTTATTGATATCCACTCTACGTGCCTGGTTGTACTGCAGAAACAAAGGGTGGAGGAGCTTAACTTTTGAGACAGGAATACAGAGCTTACAATTCTCTGCATGTCCTGAGGCTAGGTCCCCTGGAGGGACAGAACCACAGGAGTTCCCATTGCAAAACATGCTTCCTAAAAAATTACTTCAGACAGATTCTGGCCTCTGGGAAATAGGAAAAACCCTTGGGATTAGATGTTATGCTACGGGAAAGGACCCTAGGGCTAAGTTTAAACCCCACTTCAAGGTCCCCAGATCTCTGGGTCCTAACAAAGATTTCCTACTCTTGCCAAGGCCCTGGCCAACTCTCCCCTCCAGAACATTTAACACAACCAGGGGCAGAGTCCCACCTCCTGATGCCCCAGACCTGAAGGGTCCACATTCCTATTTTGTACTTTTGACAAGGTCTACCATTTAATCATTCCCAGCCAGAAATCTGCCAGGATTCCGGGTTGTGCTTGGATTCCCAGCTCCCATACCTGTCTTCATCCCACTACTGGTTAGAGCTGGCGCAGCTGTTGCAACAGCCACAGCCACACTAGCCTTTATGATGGGAGATAAAAGCTTTAAGCAGGCAGGTTGATCAAGAGTATCAAAAGGTTTCCACTTCTAAATTAAAACAATTTGAATTTCCTTGTAGAAACTATCCCTCAAAATTGGAGGTTTAGACTTCTCATGAGATAATGGGGATATATATATATATATATATATATATATATATATATACACACACACACACATACATATACCGTATATATATGTATATACACGTGTATTTATGTATATACATGTATATATGTACATATATACGTGTACATATATACATTTACATAAATGTATACATATATACATGTATACACACATATGTATATATATGGCTTTAGGAGAAAGTGTTGTTTCTATGCTACTCGATCAGGAGGAATTAGCAAAACAACAAAAAAAAAACCAAAAAAATAAAACCCCTTACCACAATTATGGAACCTCCCCCACAAAAAGAGACAAAGACAGACATCAGATAATTGATAACAGAATGTGTTCTCTTGGGTCCCCTGGCTAACTACTCTGCTGTAAGCACTGACCCGGCCTTTAGTTTTCATTCTGATTAGATTAATGGTGGGGCCCTGCATCTTAAACTATCTCAGCAATTATGCATCAATTCAATCAAATTAATGGTCCTAAGACCAACTATACCTCTGTAGAGCAGGGTGACTTCACAATTTTACTCATGAACTAAGATCAGTGGGGACTGTAACAGGGCCACAAATCTTAGTAGGCCCCAGACCTTAACACAGCTGACTCCATGGTGGAAGAAGCATAAAACTTAGCACATAGATGGTAATACCTGCAGAAATGAGAAGAAGGGCCCAATCCACAAAAGACCATAGTTCTGGGAAAGTCTCTAAACGTACTCTCAGTCTTTTCTGGTGGATACCCACAACAATGTGCTGTGTGTTGGCTATGGGCTCAGCTCATCAATATATTCTCAGCAGCAGCAAGGCTTCATTCAACCATAGATCAGTTTATACAGAAGGGGCTACTGCTGACTTCAACATGCTTATGACTTTCTGAGTTAGAACTATATTACACTCTAAAGAAACCACCTACCTCCCTCTCCCTCCCCGCACAGAGGGAAGGCAGAAATCTAAGCCAATAGGATTTTTGGGGCACGGGGCTGTGCGAGATCAGACAGAAATGAGCCTCAGCCTGAGCACCTTGTTGCTTTCAGAACTGAGGGAACAGTGAGCACATTTGCAGTGGGAAGCCTGTGACCTCGGAATTCTTTATCTGATGGTACAGTAAAACATGTAGAGATAGAAAAGGGGTGTATATGGAAAGAAAATGGAGGACTCTGGGCTCAGTATTCCTATTGTCTGCCAGTCAATGAGGAATGGGCTCACTTAGAGGTTGAGACACTCCCCAAACCTCCTGCTCCTTAACTTTAGCTTAAAAATCTGCAGCTGAACAGGCCATTATCCATGACTACATATACAAATCAGTCACTATGTCCCCTGGCCCCTTTGTTTCTTGACTGATTCACCATGTATTCAGATGGCCTCTGATTATAGCACTCTGAATGTGAATAAATTCAGTCACTGTGTTCACAAATCTAGTCTGCCATGAAGATGCAGCATAACAGAAAATCAGGAAGTTAACATTTGCCAGGACATCTCTATCTTATGGCAAAGACCCCAGGCTCTCGGCAGCAGGGCTCTGTCCAGGAAGCCTTACCTTGTGGTTTCCAGTTCCACTATCACCTGGGTTCCATGTTCAAAGTGCAGACTGTTTCCATCTTGCTACACTTTCTGCTGTCCCAGATTATACAGGTCCTGAAACCACTTTCTTGATCCAGTCATCTTGCTTACTTGTTCTCTAGGGAACGCACACTCCTCTGTTACTCTGACCCATCCCACTCATTCTGTAGCATTGAGCCACTGCCTAATCTGCCATCTCAGCCTGGGGCTGCTCATGCTTTCCATTCTCACTTTTTACAATGACTCTGCAGGTGGCTCTAACGTTAGGGTCTATTCTCTGTTCTTTAGGCTGCTGATTTCCAAATTTATCTTTCCATTTTTATCACTACCAGGTCTTTAAATTCCATCCAAACAGGTAAATAGTGACCTCAAAACACAAGGCAGCTGCATAATGGAATTCGCAGCAAGTGTGGTACCATGCAGAACTACATTGCAAGCCCTACCCAGACCAAATCGTACCATGCAGGAAGATGGATATAAAGTCCCACTCCAAGGGTTGAGATGTCCAACTGGGGAACAGATGATCTTAAACTCTCAGCTGTTGGTTATAAAACAGAAGTTTTTGGTGTTTGCTATAACAGCTGTTGTTCTTGCTTTAATTCAATATTGATGGTTTCCAACTTAGAAGAACAAAGGTTTGAGCCTGCAGAAGTACACTCACACAGCTTTGAGGCTGATACCTATTACTGATTCTGGCCCCCAGTCTCTGCTTCCTTGTCCTCTAGCATGTGAGAGGTACATACTTTCAACTCTCACTACCTTATGGTTAACTAATACAATTGTCCTGTCATGATGGACTGGTAACTCTTGAACAAAGTGAAATAAACCTTTTCTCTTTTACATTTTTCATTGCAGGTCATTTTTTATCAAGGAAGGGTGAACTAACAAAAATCAAGAGCAATTGCTTCCTTAAAGGACAACTCACTCCTTGTATGTATGCGCATATATATATATGTGTGTGTGTAATTATTTTAGAATAAAGGAATACTTTAGCTGGTAGTTATATCTAAAAACTGTATTTAGTTAATAAATTTGGAGTCTAGGACCTTAAATGTGGCTAAGAGATGGTGGGCCTGCAACCTGTGCCAAGGATGAAAGGAGGGATGGAGGGGTGGCTAAAACCTTGGCTATGGAAAAGTGCAGTAGAGACCTCATACTATAACTCAGCACCTCAACATTGTCACATATATAGACAAGTTGTACGAACCTTTAAGAAAATATGTCAAAATGGGATGGACATTGAATGTAGGATAAAACAAGCAACAGGACAGGAGTCTACCACAGAGGGCTTCTGAAAGACTCTACATAGCAGTGTATCAAAGCAGATATTAAGACTGACAATCAAACCTTCGCAGAGTGCAAGGAATCCTATGAAAGAAGGGGGAATTAGTAAGA
>CM053751.1:22407866-22449098 GCA_028658305.1 Pachyuromys duprasi
AGGAGCAGCCTTGCTAGACCACAGAAGAGGACATTGCAGCCAGCCCTGAAGAGATCTGATAAGCTAGGGTCAGATGGAAGGGGAGGAGGTCCTCACCTATCAGTGGACTTGGAAAGGGGCAGGGAGGAGATAAGGGAGGAATGGGGGAGTGGGAGGGAATTAGGGAGGGGACTACAGCTGGGATACAAAGTAAATAACCTATGATTAATATACAAATAAAATAAAAAAGAAAATATGTCAAAAAGTAACTGCATGTACTGTTTCTGATTTGCGGTTTGTCTGTGTTGTATAACCATCTAGGTCTTCAAGTTGTATCTGGGAGTGCCTCTAATCAGGTGGGTATGGTGGCACAAGGCAGCACTTGAGAGACAGAAGTAGGACTGTAGCAAGGCCGAGGACAGACTGTCCCACATAGTAAATTTCAGGAGAACCAAAGCTGTGTACCACATCTCTTTCTCAAACACTATCCTCAAGACACTGAATGTTAAGTGATGTGTGAGCTATCCATTCAGGTGTGCAGCTATACAGGGTGCTAACTTCTCTGGGGGATAGATCTTTCAGTTGTTCCAAGTACGGTAGAATTTTGTTTACATGTCCTTAGATCAACACTGAAACTTCAAAAAAAATAATAAAGGAATGGATCTTTGTCACAAGATAGATGGGAGATACACAATTTAAATTACCAGTTAAAATAAACTCACTCCAATTACCAGTTAGGCATGAACTCACCCTGTAAAATACCCCATTAGATCTGTACAGGAATGGAGGTCAATTTTCTCACTGTCTTATTACTATTCTGAGGGAACACTGGAATTACACAACCGGCAACAGATCTGGTACAAGGAAGTTTATTGTAGAAAAGGGAGGGAGGAAGAGAGACAGACAGTGTCAGAGAGCATAAGAGAAAAGAGGATGGGGGGCGGGAGGGGCAGGGGACAGAAAAAGAGAGAGGCAGAGAAAGAAAAAGGGGAGATGGCAGGGTAACAGGTGCAGGTGATGACACAGGACGTTGACAGGACCCTAAAGTCCTCTGAGGGGAGGCCAGTTGAACTGCCTGCACACCAATGTAACACATACCTCTACTATGTCAGCCATAGGTGATCATTAGTTCTGCCCCTACTAATCTTTACAGTTATACCATGAAGATCATGAGTAAGAATTAAACAGCTTTTAGAAAGTCAAATGGGACAGACATTGGATGTAGGAGTAAACAGGTAGCAGGACAAGAGCCGGCCATAGAGGGCCTCGAAAAAACTCTTCCTAGCAGTGCATCAAAGCAAATATTAAGACTCACAACCCTTTGGTAGAGTGCAGAGAATCATATGAAAGAAGAGGGAATTAGTATGACCTGGAGAGGTCAGGAGCTCCGCAAGGTCCAAATATATCAGGGCACAGGGGTCTTTTATGAGACTGTCTCTCCAACCAAGGACCATGTATGGTTATAACCTAGAACCCCTGCTTGTATGTAGCAAATGGTAGCTCAATTCCCAAGTGGGTACACTAGTAAGGGGAACAGAAACTATTTTGGACATGAACTCAATGGCTGGCTCTTCGACCTCCCCGTCCCCCGAGGGAGGAGTAGCCTTGCTAGGCCACAGAAGAGGACATTGTAGCCATTCCCGAAGAGACCTGATAAGCTAGAGTTAGATGGAAGGGGAGGAGGTCCTCCCCTCTCAGTGGACTTGGAAAGGTGCAGGGAGGAGATGAGGGAGGGAAGGAGGAGATGAGGGAGGGGGCTACGGCTGCGATACAAAGTATATAACCTGTGATTAATATAAAAAATGAAAATAAACAATCTGTAACTTAATGGAGAAGTGTTCAAATATAATGATGCATTCTGAGTCAATTAAAACACAGATACTCCTGCCACAATATAAAACCAATGTCCTCAAAAGCAAAATAAAACTAATGGATGAACAGCCACAATATTATGGTATTGGAATGACTGAGTATATCACATGACTGAGGACTGAGTAAGCTGGCAGAGCTGCCGTGGAAAGCAGTTAGTTAGGTCTATGCAGGCATAACCTAAGAGCCATCGATTTTTATTGGCAAATCAGAAATGCCCATAAAGACGGTATCAGAATGTCATATTAATATTACCTAGAAAATAAAATTGTTATCATTATGGAGAAGAATACAGACACAATATTGATGTTGAAAACATATTAAAGTGTTTTCTGAATTACAGTGAATTTTCAACTTCCTGAAATTTTATTAATTATATCACGTGTATATCATATATAATTGTTAATTATATCATGTGTTCCTTTGTGCTTTTTCATTCATCTATATAATTGTATCACTTGTCCAACTTACTTGTTGGGTCACATATCAAAATATAGAATATATAAATATTATGTTAAGTACAACTCCATAAACTTTTAAAAGTTGAATGCATCTAAAATAGCAGCAAACATACCAGTCTTCAATAGGTGAAATAAAAATAAAATAATTCATTAATCATTAGTCTTAATAATTTAGATAACTTTCTTATAAAAATGAAGTACAGTAAAGATAATCAATTTAAACAGCAAAATTTAATAAAACTGAAAATGATCACATCACAAAAAAAATCAGCAACACCAAATGTTGGTTAAGCAAATAATAACACAGAAAGGGTTCTGGTAAAGACAATTTAAAAATACTAAATACTAAATAAGTGAAATGCACACGTGTAAACACTCATGTTTTATTACATGAATACCCTATGAAAGAAACATTCTAACATAATTGTGACACTGTGAAAACATTCGCACAGAAACCTAGATGGTACAATATACTGTACCTATATACTATGAGTTAAAAATCACCACCATACAGAGTCCAGTGATATCATATGACCATGTTACAATGCTTTAACAACCTGCACAACCTTATTAAAGAGCTGAATTAACATATATCCTTACCTTTCACATAGAAAAATGAGGGAGGGGGACACTGAGGCTAGAATGCAGAACAGTTTCTTCCCTTTTAAAATGAAAATTGCTGAGACAATGCAGGATACTTGCAGCAAAAGTGTTGTGACCCTTCTTTACTTTCATAAAATGTATGTGGTAAGATAAAGGAAGTCTATAAAAATTCTTATGTAGATTTCCTTCCAAACTTGCCTAAAGCCAATATTTTAAAACGTAATGATATTAAGACTATTCGTCAGATTATATAATTCACAATTCACAGGTAAAACAGATAACACATCAAGAGAAACCACTTAGATTAAGTACTTTATTTTGTTTTATTCTCTACATAGTCCTGGTTGTTCTGGAATTCACTATGTAGACCAGGCTGGACTAAAAATTACAGAGATCTGCCTGCCTCTGTCTCCCAAATGCTGGGATTAAAACACGGCCTACCATGCCCCTTCAACTACTTTGAAAATAAAAGGAAATACTAGACAGTCCAGAACAAAAAAAAAATATGACAGAGATTTGAATGGCCACACTTATAGAACACATTTATAAATAAGTGTTCAATATCACAATTTATACTCAACCTGTTTAGAAATTAGAGAAACAAAACAAAATCAATGCAGAAGGGTAAATTAACTAGAGGCATGGGCTGGAGAGATGGCTCAGTTAAGAGTATTTGTTCCTGCACAAGAGCTAGGCTGAGTTCTCAGCATACACATTATTCACAACCATCTGAACTAGTTCCATGGGATCCAACATCTTCTGGTATCTGCAGGTAGCAAACACGAACGTGGTGTATGCGCATAACTGCAAACAAAACACTCACACACGTACATATTTTACCACCTCTTCTAAAAGGATAGTATCAACAGACGTACTAACGCGGTGGGGTGATTCTCACAAGGTCCCAATTCCAGACAGAGGATGACAGATAACTAAGGAATACTGAGAACAGGAGAAATAGTCTTCCCTAATGAAGAACATACCAATTGGTTATTTAATACCCTGAAATCAAACACCTACAAGTAACACCACAGAGACTGAACAGGTTGTATTTATGTATTTAGGAATATATTCACATACATCAATGGCATAAATTAAGGAAAGCGAGCACGAATTTTACAGTGCAAGGGGTACATGGTAAGGGCAGGAGGTAGGAAAGGGAAGAAAGAAAATAATATTTTAACTTGGAAAATGTCTTTTAAAACCCTACTTGGAGAGAGTTAGAATAACTGAATATTCACTAATAAAAAATTAAATATAAAAATATTATCCATTTAGTAAAATTTGTGGATAAATACATTTGATATTCTCTTACTACTGACACAATACACAGATTAGTATCCATGTGCATGATTATAAGACAAGAGAATACAGCAATGTTGGTTCAAAAAGTTAGAACCCCAGGAGTACAGGTAAAAACAGTCACAAAATAAGTTTATGTTGATCCCAATTACACACTGGTAGTGTTTGGTGGAGCATTTCAGTTTATTTACAGACTGTTCAACTAGACTGTAGAACTCAGTCCCACTTATCTACAATGTATTTCTTTCCAAGAGTTCTTCCACAATTGCAAACTCATCTATCTGCGATTAAAATACTTGGCAACTGGAGTAGTTTGCACAGCCTGATATCTGGAGGAGTCAAAATCCTGCTTGATACTTAACTCAGCACCTTCCATTACTTCTTTAATGGGTATGTCAGACATATATGCTAATTTCTGATCGTCTATCTACTCTGATTCTTTCAATATACTGGTCCTCACTTAAAATTTGGAATACAGTAATATCCAGCACACACATTTAAGTGGGTATTTGTTTAAAAATTCAGTTTTTAGTTACTTCAGTAAATACCGAGGTTTTGGTTCACTGGGTAACTGAATGCTTAACTTTAAAAGACGTAAATATTTTGCACATATCCTTGACTCTTACTAATCTTATGGGATTCAGAGACTAACTCTAACTTGCCAATCATAAAATTATTTTAGTTTCTATTTCATGACTGTATTTTGCTGTTGTGAATTGGAATATAAATATCTGTATTTTCCAATGGTCTTAGGAGTCCCCTGTGAAAGGGTCACTATTTCTTTAAGCATAGCCTACAATTTCTCTTTTCAAGCTCCTTGTTTGTTTACTCATGGCCCATGAGAATGTTATAGGACACTCGGATGGCAGGTGTATGGTGATGCTCTCAGAATTCTTGTTAAACAGAGCCTGCTTCTTTCTTTAGTACAAAAATGTAAACCATGTGTAGTCTTGAGTTTACAAAGAATGTATGCACACAAACGCACATACCCATACACCATTAATTGTTCATTCTTCTAGTCCCATCCAAAACCCTCTTCTGACCCTGATGAGTAATGTCTGCGTCTTTGAAAACCTAAGAAGTCAACAGTGCAAGCTGTAGCATACTGTAGTTCTAGCCCCGGGAGACAGTGACTACTACTGAACTACACCATTCCTACTCTGAACTACACCAGTCTATCAAAACGCCCCTCGCATCACTGCTGTCACACTCTGCTACTTGCGCCATTTTCAGAACCTCATATAGTCAGATGTGTGGAAACAGTGTGGCTATATGCCAAGCTCTGGCTCTAGAAGAAAAACATGGGGACTGGTCATAAATGCGAACCTCTGAACACAGACTGGGGACACTTGGGACACTTGCTACCTTTCATCTATCCACACCTGAAACTAATGGCAAGCCAGTGAAAAGCTCACACTGCTGTGCAGTCAGGAACCTTAACAGCTGGGTGTTTTGAATCTTGTCAAGTTATGTCACCCTGAAAGAGCAGAAGATATGGACCCAGCTCACAATCTCAGATTTGAGACTCTTCTGAAAGGACTTTCTATGTGTTGAGACTTTGAGACTTCTCAAGCCTCAGCCAGATTTTTCGTCCCAAGGATCTGACTCCAGGATACTCAACATCCACACAGTCATTCACAAACATCCAGAATAACTGGTCAGTGAGAAAGGTGGAATGTAACGGGATGGCACTGTGCCACTAGGTAGTAATGATGAATTCACATGTCTGGGTACCCACTCAAGGCCCAGGAGGCTGCTGAACTGACAACTCATTAACTGGCTTCTAGGATACTCTTGCATGTCCCACTTAAGAGTTACTAGAACCCTTAGCTGTATCTTCCTTACCTTCTCACTCTACTGAGTTAGGGTGAATTACTAAGATTATTTTCTAATCAGTGTCTCTTACCACAATTCAACCTGAGTGTGAATTTTCTGTAAGTTTCTTGCACTATCTATTCTCCTTAATGTAATATCACTAAGTACCATGGGGAAAGGGGGAAAAGGCTGGATTTAGATGATATAACAGGGAACGAGAATCACCCAAGTTCCTGGAGATCCAAGCTATCACAGCAATACTCACCTTGTGCAGCCACTGCCTCATCTTGACTGAGGGTTCATCTAAGGGTGACCCTATGTTGCTATAAGCTCCTTCCCAGGGGGAGACGTAAGCAATGTCTATCTTAGGAGAAGTCCTAAGGTCTGAAGACAAAAGAGACATGATTCACCAAAGTTCACAAATAAACCAGTGAGTTTATTTGGCTTCCTTACAGAGGTTGAGTGAGGGTTACTTACAAGGGTGTAGGTACTCTATCCACAGTGGGCTGCATCTGGAAATCCTTACCCAACAGAAATGTGGCTTTTCTAAAAGCACATTTGGAGGATGTAGCCCCTTCCCTAGTCTTCCCTGGCATGCATGCACACACACATATAAATATGTATGCAAATGCATATATACATAAACACACACACACATACTCACTCTAAATCTTTTCCCCAGGCAGTGTGCAGAGCTTCCAGTTGTAGGGAGCAGTTGGACACTGGGAAGGGGAGAAGAGGGTGTAAACCATCAACAGGTTCAGTTGAGATGAGCTTTTGAAAGGGGCACAGCTGAATTCCCCAAAAATGGCAGTTCCCTGGCTGAAAGGACAGTCACTCATGATACCATTTTATTAAGATTCTCTTCTGCCAGAGTTAGAAATTCAAGTGAAGACTGTTCTCCCTTCGGCCACTAACAGCAGGGTATAAAGCTCACCAAGTAAAATGGTGCAGGGCTGGAGCACCCACCACTGAGCTGAGATAGGATATTTGATCCTGGCTCTAACACTCACGTGGTTTGTTATCTTAGGCCTGTGTCTAGACTCTCTTCTGTATCTGTGAAGTGTGGTACAATCCCCATATATCTGTCTCTCCTGTGCTTCTAATTTGATATAATATCACTACTCTTAATCATCCCTTCTCTGAGGAGGATCAGGAAATAAGCACTGTTAATTTCTTGACTCCTATGTGAGTGACTGTCAGATTTAAGTGAATTCACCATCTTTTCTCTTGCCAGATGAGAATCAGAACACAGATCACCAATGACTTTAGCAGTCCTACAAGATGCCAGTGCCCCCTCCCAGGCACACAGTGTCTCACAGTCATATCCAACATGCCTCAACATTACTTCTGAACTACATCATGTTTCTACACATGCCCTTACAACATTCTAGGCCCACCCAGAGCAGGAGAGGATGTGATATGTCTAGTCATGGACATCTATGTCTCAGTGAGCATGGACCATACATGACAAATTTGTTATTTGCACTGAGTCTCTCTATGACTTTTCTGATGCAGAATGTGATCTGATTTATCAACGTTTTCTATGTTCTTTAATAAGGTCCCTTAAATGTTTGTTTCCTAAGGTTAGCACATATACAATATTCTACAGTAAACATGTTTCTGATTTTAAACATTCTCAGGGTTCCCCAATGCATGTATACTCGTGTCAACTGAGACTTGACTTACCATTAGAAACTTTTGGCTTTTAACTTCATAAGCTTCTTCACATGTATGAGCTGCTTACTTTGAAACAACTATAGCAGAGCTTTCCTGTGCTCTTTCCAGACACAAATGTCTCACAACAATATGGGTTTTCTGGTGTTGAAAAGGTCTCCCTCATGGCAGTTTTCACATGTCATCATTCTACAGGTATTCTTTGATGTCAAGTGATCCCGGCTGACTGCGAGCTTTCTTTCCTCTTCTACATTATTAGTGTGTCTCATCTGAGCTCATTCATATTGAACGAGGTATGAGTTATGAAATCAAGTTTTCCTGCATTATGTATATCTATAGGACTTCTCAGCTCTAAGAAGTCCATGGTATGATTTATAGTGGAGAGTTTTTCTTCATTCTTTATAGCCACAGGGTTCTTTACTTGCATGACATTTCTGATGTTGACTGAGCTGTGAGTTGCAGAAAAATGCTTTTCTCTATTCTTTGTATTAGTATCATGTGTATGAGTACCCAAATGTCGGGCAAGTCCTGATTTGCAGAAAAAAGCTTTCCTGCAGTCTTTACACTCATAGGGCTTCTCACCTGTATGGATTCTATGATGGAGGGTTAAGTGGGACTTACGACAGAAACATTTGCCACATTCTTTACACTCATAGGGCTTCTCACCAGTGTGAGTTCTATGATGAGCAGTGAGCTCTGACTTGGAGGAGAAAGCTTTCCTGCACTCTTCACACTCATAAGGTTTTTCACCTGTGTGAATTCTATGGTGGCGAGTTAACTGTGATTTATAGAAGAAAGCTTTACCACATTCTTTACATTCATAGGGCTTCTCACCTGTATGAGTTCTCTGATGTTCAGTCAGGGTTGACTTATAATAGAAAGACTTCAGACACTCCTTACACTCATAGGGCTTTTCACCTGTATGTATTTTTTGATGTACACGAAGGGTTGACTTGCAGTAAAAAGCTTTGCCACATTCTTCACACTGATAGGGCTTCTCACCAGTGTGAGTTCTATGATGGGAAGTGAGCTCTGACTTGGAAGAAAACCCTTTCCTACACTCTTCACACTCATAAGGCTTCTCGCCTGTGTGAGTTCTATGGTGGCGAGTTAAGTTTGACTTGTAGAAGAAAGCTTTGCTACATTCCTTACACACATAAGGCTTCTCACCTGTATGAATTCGCTGATGTTCGGTGAGGGTTGACTTATAATAGAAAGCTTTCCAACATTCCTTACATTCGTATGGCTTCTCACCCCTGTGAGTTTTCTGATGTACTGTAAGTGTTGACTTACGATAGAAGGCTTTCCCACACTCTTCACATTCATGGGGCTTCTCCCCGGTATGAATTCTATGATGCACAGCGAGTTCTGACTTGGAGGGGAAAGCTTTCCTGCATTCTGTACACTGATAGATCTTCAATCTTGTACGAGTTCTCTGATGGTCAGTGAGCGCTGACTTAGAATGGAAAGCTCTCTGACATTCCTTCCATTCGTAGGGTTTCACACTTGAACAATACGCCTGCTGCTTGCCCCTCTGCTGCGATGTCAGGGTAACCATTTTCATATATGGTTTACATTCATAGGGTTTTGTACCTCGATGGAGTGCCAGTTGAACCTTCATTTCTGCCTTGAAAGAGAAGAACTTGTCAAGGTTTTATAAAAAAGGGTATTTTTTTTTTCTAGCAGGTACTTACTAATGGTCTGTGAGGATAACTTCTTATCCTTACAAAAAGTTTTACAGAAAGCACTTTCCCAATATTTTCCCCAGTGTTCAATTTGTCACTTACAGCAAACATTTTTTCTACTATTTTTAATTGCACATATGTGTGGGGGTATGTGCATTCTGGTGCAGGAGCCCGTAGAGCCAGTGGTGTCACATTCCCTGTAGCTGGAGTTATAGGGGACGCCTGACATGTGTTAGGAACCTAACTTGTCTTGGGTGAAAGCAGCTCATGCTCCTAATGGCTCAGCTACCTCTCAGCTCCATATGTTACCATGTTCTTCTGAGTCTTGTTACATGCAATATTTTCCTTACATGAGATATGTTTTGCACAGTTCGTGTTATACAAATAAGATTTTCAATGCATGAAACCAGAGGTTTCTTAAATATGAAACTTTTTGTGTATCAGTATTATTGTTTTTGTATAGATGTATATCCCTGGTCAAATATAGTAAACATCATGTGAACTTTCGGACTTTTTAGGGAAACTGAGGTGCTCAGGGTGCCAGAGAGTTTTACAGGTATATTTTCAGGTTCTTTACTAGTTGGCACCACATTAGGCCCACTATGGATACATTCTCCACAGGTTAAGTTCTGAGAAAACACTATGAGCAGTTATAGTCCTTATGTCTAAGTTCAAGATGTTCATGTTTACCTACTTCAATCATCTCTCTGTTTGACAGATTCCCGCTGATACTTCCCAACGGCCACATGTGACTCTCTGGATTTCCCAGGCAAGTCTTATCTGGAGCATACACTTCAAGAACACCTGAAACAATATTAAATAAATCTATTACACTGTTTATTCACTGTTAAAATATAATCGTGAAGTTTCTTCAAAATTCTTCAGCTTAAGGGAAGTTTTACAAAAACAGGTAAGTCAGTGCTATGTCATGTTCCTTCGCTGCTTTTCCTCTTGTGAAATACATGGGAAAAAAAGTTATTCACCTATTTCTTGGGTACTGTTTTTAGCACATTAATTTTTACTGCTATTATTAACCTGAACTCCATTCCTCTATTACCTTAATTGTACACACACCATCTGACATCACATCTCTCTCATCATGTGAGGTAGGAAGATTTTCTTTCTCTAGCTACTCACATAACACAGGTTCTATATTCTGTGTTATAAGCAAGACTCTGACACTGGGCATTCATGTATTAGCATAAAACATTGATCCGCATCTCATCCTTAAACTTCCAATGCTTTCCTAATTTAAAAAAATATTTTGCAGTTGTATTTTTAGGATACCAATTTCCAAATTTCTTTCTCCATCCTATTCATACTTTCAAGTGTTCAATTCACGTCCACATATGTATTTAATTCAATTTTTCTTTCTCTTCTTCTTCTTATTTGAGGCAAGATTTCCCTGTGTAGCCCTGGCTATCCTGGAACTCACTCTGTAGACCAGGCTGGCCTCGAACTCAAAGATCTGCCTGCATCTGCCTCCCAAGTGCTGGGATCAAAGGTGTGCATCACCATCACACAGCCCCAGTGAGTTCAAAATTTTTAAAAACAATAATCACATCACTAAACTAAAATAAACAAATACTTCTTCAACACATGCCTTTAACATAACGAATTTTCTATAATAAAACTCCATCTGTTTTTATTCACCCCCTCCTCAAGGTAAAAATTCCTGATGTCTCTTATCTCACTGTGGTACATTATTACATCACCATTTCACTTTTCTCTCATTGAATGTAAGCCCTTCAAGAAGAAATACATTTGAACATAAATTACTGCTATCAAACTTTTAGATCAAGACCAAGCACTGAACTAAAGAAACCTTCAATATAAAAGAAGGTGAAAATGACAATTAAGAATTCAAATGAAATACTTAGGCAAAGTATCTAACTGACAAATGTACACAGAAGATGGGATGGTGAGGCATGCTGGTTGTAGGGCGGTGGGGAGAAAAGGGTAAGGAGCTTGAGCCCAGTCTTGCCTACAAAGCAAGTGTGAGGGAAGGCTGGGCAATGTTAGACCCCATCTTAAAGCAACAACAACAAAATCTGAGAAAACGTATAAAAGATCAATTTTTCATTTTGGTTTTTGTTTTAGCAAATTTATGCAAAAAGACTTTAACAACAAAACAGGAGATGGACTAACACAGAGACCCCATGTGGAAACTGCATAAAGTCAATGACTGACAGATGAAGGAGCTGTCACCTGGACTAGCACTGCAATGTTGGTGAAGAAAGCTCAACACCAGTAGTTCACTGTGCAGAGTCATCCCTGCTTATGTCCCTCCCCAGTTCATGGTCACTGACCTGGGAGATTCCAGAGTGAAGCCTCTCCTATACTCCATGGCCCAAATCCATGCTCCAACCTGAAGATCAGCTCCGGTTTAGTAACACAGTGCCCTGTAAATGGAAATACACATAACTATTCCCAGGTAGGAAATCCATTTCACTGCTGGAACACACTGCTCCATCTGAGCTGTGCCATGAACAGTAAATGAAGCTACACAGAAAAAAACTGAAAGGACTTGTGGGGGATGAAAAAGAACAAACACAACAACAAAAACCTAGAGGAAAACTAGATGAAAAACTTAAAGAACACTTAGAGAACAGAAAGTTAAAAAACTAAAATACCCTGTACACAATAAGGCAACTGGCACAAAGAGACACAGACACACTAGAACAGAATGGACAGCCCCCCCAAAAACCACACCTACTTAAGGTTCTACTGGGGATTGAAATGCAGTAGAAAGAATGGATGCTCAAGTCACAATTACAGTCTTTGATAACATCAGCAGGTACAGTCTAGCAGAAGCAAATGAGGTCATGGAGAGATCACAAAGAAGGGCTGCTGGCATGGCAGAACCTTCTTTCTTTGCTTTCTGGCAGCGGTGAGGTAAGTGGCATATCTTAGTTCTGTGTTCCCCGCCATGATGCTCTTCCTCACTATAAGACCAAAGTGACACAGCCAAGTAAAACCGTAAAAAAAAAAAATATTAGAAAACTAGGCCAAAATGAACCTTTCTTTTAAATTTCCCTCAGGTATTCTTTCAGAGTGATGGAAATCTGACTAATACAACTGATTTTCAACAAAGGATTCAATACCTTATAACCAGGAGGGAAGTTCTCATCTGTAAATCTTGCAGAGAAACATGGACTAGTCAGGACGATAAAAGACAACAGACTCTAAACTTTACACAGAAATTAACTAAAACAGATCAAGTTCTGAGAGTCCTAGCATATACCTGAGATAGAGCCAAGAGAACCAGAAGATCAAGACCATTCTCTGCTACAAAGGGCATTCAAAGACACCCCAGGAAAGTACATTCCAAATGAATAAAAACGACAAAGAAAAACCAAAAGAAACTCAAAGGTTCAAATATAAGTCCTGACATAATGACGTCCCTGGAATATACAACAAACCTTTGGTTCACAACATGTGGGTCTCAACCCCTTTGGCAGTAGACAAACCCTCCCACAGGAGTCGCACATCAGATATCCTGCATATCAGATATTTACATTATAATTCATAACAGTAGCAAAACTACAGTTATGAAGTAGCAACAAAAATAATTTTTTGGGTGGGGGAATGGTATTAATGGTTGCAGCATTAGGAAGATGGAGAACCACTGCAGTAAACACTTCAGGACAGTGAGGCAGAGAAAGGGTATTCTGATGTCTGCCAGATGCACAGCCATCAAAGCAAAATCAGCAAATGAAGAAAACAGCAGACTCAAAATCATCAGCATAGAAAAGGTCACAGTGGCTGAGCTATGTTCCTCACCTGACTGCAGCCAAAAAGCAAAAGAAGGAGGTACTGACATCCTAACACCCTTCCTTGGGAATCACCTCACAAACAGAAACGTCTGCCCAGGAACAGAGCTGGAGAGACACTGTGAAGCTACATCACTCTTCCTGAGCCCACAATGAACATGCTATCTTAAAGCGGAAATACTGTTGACCCACAGGAGTGCTTGGTACACAAATAGAACAAGCACCTAGGTCTCTGACCATGGTAATGACGCCACCAACATGCCTTCAGAAGACTGTCACGGACCTCTCAAGAGAGGTTCTAACCCAGACCCCAAGTGCATGTACCACAGAGGGCAAAACTGAGAAGAATGTGGGGTTTTCAGGGTTACCACCATCTGAGTCACCCTACTGGAACAGACAGACATTTTCTTGGGCTACTGACTTCCTCCATAATGGGAATGAACACATGACTTCTTATGTCACAAAAAGCAAAATCTCACATGTCCTCATCATACTTGCCAGCTGAAGGTGATGTCAACAAAGTAGAGAAAATGGCAGTTATAAGAGCAGGGCACGGACAGAGGGAAGTAGGGGTAGACAGAGGGATTAGTACTTGTTCTTGGTACACAGCCAAGGGACACAGAACCCAGGTTTTATGGTGTGGTAATAAGTATATTTGACAACAATTAATTCTTTCAAAATAGCTCTCAGGGAAAATGTAATTGTATCCACGCTGGCAGACTTGACAACGGGCTCCGTCTGATCAGCACACATTACCTCAGTGTGCTGCAAAGCCACAGTTCTTCATACACGTTCAGCATTAACATGGGCCAGCGAAAAAGTGGCTCAACCTAGTACTATAAGTTAGCAACAATCCCTGTAGCTCTCAACCAAGAGGACAGTAATCTCCAAGAGCTGCCAGGGAATGGGGCTCACCCAAGGACACCAGGCTGCTGTAGGTCTCCAGCATCACATCCCTGTAGAGCGTCCTCTGGGCAGCATCCAGCTCCTGCCACTCCTGCCAGGTGAAGTCCACAGCTACGTCCTCAAACGACACCAGCCCCTGCAACGACACACTTCACGTCACCCCAGGGCCTCAGCACTGGAAACAGAGTCCCTTTCCCTACGTGTTTGTGTCTTGCCAGTGTCACACAGATGCTGGGGAGTGCCTTGGATTCTGTACAGCTAGACAGTTTAAAATCAATGTAAGTATCTTACCTCTGTATTAATGGAGAGAACTGAGGAAATTACAATTAAAGAGCTTTCCAAGAAATTACAATAGACACAAAATTTATAGCTGAGTATGTGTTTGTAAGGTTTGGATTAAGAGAGAGTGAATTCTGCAAGCTCAGTGGTAAAAACACAAGATTACATCTGTCAGGTTGGAACAGCACAGTGAAAAGGCAGATGCTGGGCTGGCCGTGTAGCACTGCACTGCAGTGCAGAAGACACAGAGGCCTGAGCTCAAGCCCACCACCCTATAGAACAGATCTTACTGTTAAAAGATAGATGATGCACATCACATAGAGAGGGTCTTAAAATTATTTTTGCAAGAGAGGATTCCTAAATATACCATGACCAAATTTTAAATCAGAAAGACATGTAATGAAGCCCAGGTTTGGGGCAGCAATCTTTGTGGACAGCACTCAGCCACGCTGCACTGGATGGCTGCACTGCAGCCTTTGCTGTAAGCACACACTGTTCCATCACACCATTTGACTTCTAGGAACACTGCCTGGAAAGATGGTTTACACTCACTGCCTCTGGTCTGCGTAGCTTCCCACTCTTATTAAGATAATGACTTAATCAGGGAAATGAAAGATTTTAAATAGTTTCCCAATGTCATCCATCTCTTTGAAACAGCATGTGCTTGACTTGTGTGCAAAGTTCATTTCATCATTTGCAACTGTAAAATTGTAAAGAACTACTTTAAAGTAAGTGTGTAAAATTATTAAATACAAATGTTTGATTTGCATTTCTATTTTATTAACCTCTATATAAGGTTTCACACACATTTTCTCAGGCAAAAAGGAATCCTAAACAGAAAGCATTTACGTGCCATTTCTCTTAAAAGATCAATGAGCTGCTCACTATACACTCGGAAACTGGGAAAAGTCACAGCACTGAGTTCAAAAACACTTAGACACACGAGCAAGAACTCAACTTGGATCACATGCTACACAAGAGGAAAATGGTTCCATGCTCCTGAGGTCGTCCAGAGGGGGAAAGAAAATGAGCATGTAATGAATACATGGACCCTCCTACCTCTCTAGAAAACTGGGAAAAAAAATCATGGTTTCATTTGCTAATTTCATATGCTAATATGCAAATACAAATATTTCCACTGGCTCAGCACCTATGAGTGCAGTGGCGCACACCTGTAACCCTAGAACTCAGGGAGACAGAGGCAGGCATATCTCTGTGAGTTTGAAGCCAGCCTGTTCTACAAAGTGAGTTCAGGAAAGCCAAGGCTACACAGAGAAACCCTGTCTCAGAAAGAAAAAAAAAAAAAAGAAAGAAAGAAAGAAAAGAGGTTAAAACTCGGCGGCCAAGTGTCCCTGGAGGGAGTCTCCACCATGGTCTGCTGCTATTACTGATAGCTGAGCTTTCATGTGTCCCTCAAGGATAACAGAGAAACAAACATAGTGCAGTACCCTGCGGTCCCTGAATGGGAGTTTAGGCTTTTGCACCCCCACTGCTGGTCATACATCTCCAGGTGCACCAGCTGCTCCCGGTCCATCACACTCTAAAGCTTGCTAGGGGCCAGCTCAACACAATGTCACCAGATAAGGTTTCTGCCTGCAGGGCACGCAGGAGAGAAATACAAATTCATTTACATGGGCTCAAGTGGGTCTCTCAGTCTTCCTCTCTCATGATATGTTTATGAACAGAATTAAATTCTTCAAATATCTGCTGCTCCCAGAAGAAAAGAAAAACATGTCTTTTTAAAAAATAAATCACGGATTACATAGCTCTCACCATACTATAGAAAAGAAATGATGCTGGGGCTGAATAGATGGTTCAGCAGTTAAGGAGCATTCACTGCTCTTGCAGAGGACTCAAGTTTACAGCATCCACACAGCAGTTCAGGACTGTCTGCAACTCCAGTTCCAAGGTTTGTCCTCTTCTGGTTTCTTCAGACTACTGCATGCATGTCACACATATAAATTCTTACCAAGCAAAAAGAGATGGTGCTATTTAGTTAACACTTATAGAAAAAAGACACTTTAGGAATTGGTTGCCAGAGACACAGAGGGTGTTGGAGGTACTAGACAGGGTTCTGGATTTTCAAACTTGCTTCCCACACAACTAAAAGGCTCAGATTACTGATAGGGAGGATGTGAGGTAGAAGAGTTGGCCATCCATATTCTACATCCTTCATTCCTGATACTGCAGTTGAAGCTGCTGTGGAAATTGGATCTTTCATAAACAGAAGCATGCGCAAGAAAAGGACAGCTGCAAAACAGCTGGCCCCTTGCTTCCCTTCCCTTCCTCCCATTTGGGTCATGCTAGCTCCCCATACACTGTCCTCTCACACCTGGAAGTGGGCTTTCAAGAGGTGCTCCTGCTGTCCGCAGCATTTGGGAAAAGGGCAGTCCTCCACTGCTGCCTATAGGAGGAATTCCCTTCAGAGACCTCCTCCCACAGACCCTCACTTCCTCTCTCAGACCCTATCTTCCTCCTACAGGTTCTCTTCTCTCAGAACCATTATAAATCATCTGTCCGCAGCCACCAGAGAACACCAGTACCACCCTTGCCAGCCATTTGAGGCCGAGTGCACACGCTGCCTTCTCCTGTCCTGGAGGGACAAGTCACTGACCCAGGGAGTCATCTCGTAAGTTCTACCCTTAGCCTCAGCTTTCTGCTCATTATAGTGGGAACAGCTTCAGAGTGCCCTTCTCCTGGTCTCAGGGTCCCAGAATGGAAGGTCTGTAGACACTAAAGCATCCTCTAGCCTGTCATGGCAATCCCATTTTGCTATGGCTGCAGGACAACAAATAAGGGGTGACATCATTCTATAGAACAGAATCTAAAGACAGGATTGGCCTCTCTGATGTCCCACAGGGAGATGACTGGGAATGGAACCTACCACACATCACACATACAAATCACTAAACTGGCTTGTATTATTTTTATTTAAGTTATGGTTTCACTAAATTGACCAAGAATACCATGAACTCACTTTACAGTCTTCAAACTTATATATCATATATATAATAAACATATATCATTTTTAAATGACTCTGACTTTAGGTACACTGGAGAGGGTTATGATATATATATATATATATATATATATATATGATTTACACATAATCATATATATACTGGCCTGTACCACCAAGCCTACTGGCTTAGAGGTGAGATATGAACCTCGATCTAAGGTTCACTCTCCTGTTTGCCCTAACCAGAGCATGGAAGGAGACATCTAGAGAAGAAAAGACGGAAGAGGTGAAGCCTCTATGCATGGTTGTTCCTAGAATCCCACATTAAAAAATCCTACCAAGTGGGGTCAAAGTCAGCCAAGCTACCTTCCAGAGCAGGGTTGTTTCAGAGACTGAGACACAACAAAGACACAGAGACAAAGAGATGAGGAGAAAATAAGAGACAGAGAGTTGGATATGGTGGCTCATGCCTAAAAATTTTCTAGGGATCAGAAAGCTACAGCAGAAGGATCATCATATGCTTAAGAACAGACCGGGCTACAGAGTAAGACCCTCTCTGACAGATCAAACACAAACAGGGTAGAAAAGGAGGCAAAGGATGGAGGAGCAGATTGACAGACACACAGGGACACACATAAAAAGAACTGAGACTCACATTTGCAGTGCTTAGATTTGGGGGGGGTCAGCCCCCATTTCCTGCACCCTGAGTCTCCTAACCCTACTCCTTCATCTCCCATGAAGCAGACCAGTACCCAAGGGAAATCTGGAAAGCCTGGTGCTTTATGGCCAAAACCCAACAAGGGATATTTTAAGCCTGCCCCTCTGCCCTCGCTCTCCTGAGCCATGTCTCCAAGCACCTGGCTGGTTCCCTCACCCCACCCTGGGATCTGTCTGCTGGTCTCTAGTGTCTGCTCCTCTGACTCCAGTCCTCCTCTTCTGTGTGCTCCTCAATTTCCCCAGCACCACACTGTGGTACATGAGCTATGCCTGAGTGCCAGGGCCCACCAGAAGTGAAGCATTCTGAGTTTCTCCCCATGCCCAAGTGCATGGAGGTGTTGGGTAGGGATGGCAGAGGTGGATTAAAGGAAGAAGGGCGGCTGGTACCTGGGCTCCTGCCAAGTACCAGTGCCTGCCTTGGGGTCTTCTCCTTACTTCCACAAATAGTTCAGAAGGCTGGCCTGTGTTCCCAGCTTAGGGAAGATGGTTACGTTCAAAGCTAACTTGAGCTGCAGTTAAAACTATGTCTAAAAAATAATAAAATTGTAAAAATAGGGAGAGGCTCACAAGGCCCCATTTCTCCTTGAGGATGTGTAGACAAATTAACGGTTGTCTTGGCATTCAGCAGTGTAGACAATGATGAGGCCCAAGCTCCTGCACTAACTCTCCTCCAAAGCACCTGTCAGGCGTCTGAGAGATGGCTCAGAGAGTAAGAACACTGCCTGTTCTTCCAGAGGTCCTGAGTTCAATTCCCAGTCAACCACATGGAGGCTCACAACCACCTATAGAGAGATTTGGTGCCCTCTTCTGCTGTGCTGGCACACAGGCAGGCAGAATGCTGTATAAATGATAAAATAAATAAATCTTAAAAAGTTTTAAAAAGTCAGGTGTCATTTAAACAAAACAAAACGACCACCAAGAATAAGGGAAAGTACTGGGAAAGAGGAAGGGAATCCGTGGGAGTGGAAAAGGAAATGGCAGGGAAGGAGAGGCTGGATGAAGAAAAAAAACATGACATGCCGCTACGCTGTCCCATTAATGTATGACACTAAAAATGTGGGTTCACGGCAGAGCACTACCTTGTATGATGAATTCTTGGGTTCCATCATCCAGAAACACAAAGAGAGCCAGAGCCGAGGGAGAGGGGGAAGGAAATATAGCTCAGAGAGAAGTGCCTACTCCGGGCCACCCGGGGACTCCGGAGCCTGAGTGAACCGCCTCACGGAGGAGATGCTGAGAGACGCAGAGACACTAGGGAAAGACGGGCCAGCACGGGCAGAGGCGGCGGCGCGGGGGGAAGGGGGCTCCCACACTCAGAGGTTCACAGACACACCGCAGGCCTGCGCCGTGGGCGGCGAGGGACAAACGCAGAGGGTCGAGAGGAAGCCAGCGGTAGGCAGGCTGCAGGAACACCCCGGGGGCTGGCGGGCGCGCGCGGGCGGCCCCGGGTCGCCGCCGCCGCTGCGGGTCCCGCGTGCGCGGACGCCACAGGCTCCCCGGGCTGCAGCCGCCCGCTCAGCCCGGACACAATGCACCGGGCCCGACGCGGGGCTGGGGCCTGGGGACGCTGCCGCGGGTACACGCACCATTTCGGGACTCCGGGTGAGCGGCCCCCTCGCGGTGGGCGTCCGGGCACCAGCGACTCACGCGGCGACAGAGACCCGGTGCAATCCAGAAGCCGGAGATGTGAGAAGAAAGGCGGCCGCAGACGCCAAGATGGCGGGGTCAGCGACAGCGGACCCAGGGCTGAAGGCCCGCCTCCTCCTCTCCGTCCGTGTGTCTGATTGGTTGGTCTTCAGCCCAGTGCCTCTGATTGGTTAGTGCTTCAGGTCCACCCTGAGTGACAGTTCTTGCTTCAACCCATAGGTGGATGCAGCCAGAATGACAAGGCCTTGCTCTCAAAGGTAAATTAAGGCAGGGCTTAATTTATTTGTCTACATTTAACCTTGCAAATAAAGTAAGTATGATATTCATGAATTGTATATAAATCTGCATACATTGTCGTGTCCTATGTATTACTTAGAAGAGCAAATTTAATTTCTTTTAAGTATTCACTTAAAAAAAACACAAGCATTTGAATTTGATTGTAAAAACTACCAGTTAAGAAATCAATGCCATGTTTTTTACTGCTTACCTTAGGAAAAATTTGAAAAATATGTGTAATGCATCCCACATGCCTGCAAAATATTTTCATTCACTCTTTGGCCCGGCATGGTGGCATAGACCTTTAATCCCAGAACTCTGGAGGCAAAGGCAAATAGATCTCTGTGAGTTCATGGCCAGCTACAAACTGAGTTCAAGAACAGCCAAGGCTGTTATACAGAGAAATTCTGTACCAAAAATAAATAATGAATGAATGAATGAATGAATGAATGAAATTTAAAAAGATATTTACATTCCTTTTGGGTTTACAGGATTTTTTTTTTTTCCATCGCAGACAATAATCAAATGTCTGTGCTTCATCCCACGAAAGCACGGACACAGATGTGTGCAAAGAATGCATTTTCTCTTGCGGCAATATAGCCGAACAAGGGCTAGGCAAAGCTGTTTTCTTCCATCTAGAACTGAGATGCTGCATCAGGCAAAGCCTCACGGCACACATAGATGCCATGCATAGTGCAGGCTTCACAAACCACAGAACTTGTGGTTGTAACCTCTGACATCATAGCAAAGGTTTTTGGAAGAACTTTTCTGCCAAAGCCAATTTACAAAGGCCCAGTGAACTCAGAATCCGGAATCTAGGAACTGGGCAATTAATAATGTTTGACGCTCTCCAGAGTAATTCTATGTGAGTCTGATCCCCAAAACAACTTCTTTCAAATATCAACGTTGTTGAATTCCTTCCTAGCGGTTTCTTAAATGTCTAATGATTTTTTTCCTGAACAAATTTCCTTTCTACCCAGACTGAACAAAAACAACAGAGCAAAGAATCATGAACAGCTTGGTGCACAGTCGTAGTCAGTGTTCTATTGCTGTGAAGAGACACCATGACCAAGGCAACTCTTGTAAAAGCAAGCATTTTACTGGGGCTTGCTGACAGCCGTGGAGGTTTGGTCTATTATTGTCAAGGGGCGGGGGAGGGGATCGTGGTGGCACACAGGTGTGCTGGAGAAGTAGCTGAGAGTTCTACATACGGATCAGCAGACACTGAGCTTGTCTTGGTCTCTGAAATCTCAAAGCCCATTGCCAGTGACACACTTCTTCCAACAAGGCTACCTCTACCCCAACAAGGCCACATCTCCTAATCCTAAATTGTGTCACAGCAGCGGTTGCTGACTAACCATTCAATATATGATCTGAGCCTATGGGGGCCATTCTTACTCAGACCACCACATGTACCAATGAGTTTAAATTGTATGTATGAGTTCATTGTATGTATTTGCCTGTGTTTGCACGTGCTGAAGTGTGAAAGTCACAGGATAGGAAAGTTTGCAGGACATTGAGAGTCCTAAAACTCAAACTCAAGTCACCTAGTTTTGCCAGCAGCTATTTTAACTTGATGAGCAGTCTTGCCAGGCTCCTGTGAGTTTAACCAAAGGAACATGAGTAACAGCATACATTGGGGACCATAGGTAACACTTTCACTCAGCACCCGGAAAGGGTCCTGCAAAAAAAACACTGCCACATCCCAGCATCACCAAGGACAGCTCTCTCTGGTTCCAGGACCCTGGATCTTCCAGCAGGAGCATACCATGCTGCACAGAGACTCTGCTCTGCCAGGCAACCATGTCAGCTGTCACAAATTAAACCTCAATGCCATTATGAGAAGACTCAAGGAGGGGAAACTGGAGGAAGAGAGAACAGATTCAGAGGAGAAATGCAGAGACTTCGAAGTCCATATGGTAGGTTGGCTCCCCAAACATAAGACATTTATATGACACTAAGGTGACTAAAGACTGATGAGGTGCAACACCCAAGAGAAGAAAAGGCAGGATTAATTGGGTGGAGGTGCCATCAGGCTGAGACAGATTCCATCCTCCAAAGGAAACCATAGAGGTGGGAACATCAGGACTGTCATATCCACTGCTGACTCAGCCACAGCAGGGGAGCTGAAGGTTTTGTCTCTATCTGTCTCACAAGGATGGTCGACGTCAAAGGAATCACCACTAGTCATGGGGGTCCTGGAGACTGAGGAGGCCACCCTCTACCTAGACAGGACTCCTAGTGGAGGGAGGGGAACACCAAACCACCCACAGAAACTTTAACCCAAAATTTACTCTGCCTACAAGATGTGCAGGGATAAAGATAGAACAATGATGCAGGGAATGTCCAACCAATGCCTGGCCCAGCCTGAGACCCACCGCATGGGAGAAAGCCAACCCCGCACACTAAGATAAGATATGCTTGCAGATAAGGAGTCTAGCTGTCTAGAGAGTCTAGCTGTCTTCTGAGAGGCTCCATCCAGCACAGGCTCGAAACAGATGCTGAGTCTCATAGCCTAAGATTTCGTGAAGCACAGGGAGCCTTGTGGAAGAGTTTGGGAAGGTTAGAGGGACACAGAGGGAACAGGAGCTTCACAAGAATACCAACAGAGCCTAGGCCTATGGATAGCGGGGCTGGGGGAGGGGCTGTAGAAACCAAGGACCATGTATGGACTGGATCTAGACCCCCTACATATATGTACCCGATGGGCAGCTTGATCTTCTTGTGGGTCTCCTAGTGAGGGGAGCAGGGTCTGTTTCTGACATGGACTCTGTTGCATGCTTTTAGATCACTTCCCTGCAGTGGGGCTGTCTTGCCAGACCACCGTGGAAGAGGTCCTGATGTGACTTGAAGTGCCAGGGTGGGTTAGTGGGGGGCCCCCCTTTCCTGAGGGATAGGGAGGGGCTAGGAGGAGAGGAGGTTGTGGGCTACGATTGAGATGTAAAGTGAACATCTAAATAAATAAAGTGAAAAGTTAAAAAAAAGAATCTTCCACACTGAATTCCACAGTGGATCCACCAACAGTGAATAGGCATTGCCCTTTTCCCACGTCTTCAATGCACTTGTTATGCTTTGTTGTTGTTCTTGTTCTTTGCTTTTTAACCTTATTCATTCTGACCATGCTAAGAAGAAATCTCAAAGTAGTTTCAGTTTGCATTTCTCTAGTTGTTAAAGATGCCGAACATTTGCTCAGGTCTTGTTTGGGTAGCCATAATGTTGAGGGTTCACGGAAGCAGCTTCCCTGTTATTTCTGGTCCACAGGCTCTTGCAATCTTTCCGTCCCCTCCTCTGAGATATTCCGTTGGTTGTGAGGGTTGTGTTATAGACAGCATTGGAGCAGAGTAATTGCAGTCAAATGTTCTCTGCATTTTTACCAGTTGTATTATTTTGAAATGATTGTCATCTGCTGCAAAGAGAAAAAAATCTTTTTTTTTCCTTCTCTTTGCAAGGAATTTTTATTTACAACAGAATTGGTGGCTTTGTTCCTCAATTTTTAGGGATACTTGGCATCAGCAGCCAGAGGGAAAATCTGCAGTGAAATCAAACTCATTCTGTCCCAGCCACAGCTCAGGAAGCTCATTGGCTCCTTTTAGCCCCAGTTCTACCACCAGAGACATTAGCACCTACCCATCCTCTGCATCAGAATCAATGATAGCAGGGCTCTGGGCACCAGCAGGAGGAGAGGGTGACCCTGCTGTTCCTGCCTGGGCCCCCACCTCCCATGGTTGGCCTGGAGGGGCCACGGCAGCTGCTGTGGCCCCCTGATACTGACTAGCTTCTGCAGCTGCATGGTAGCCAGCTGGTGAGGGGCAGGGTCACATTGAAGGGTGGGGCTTGGTAGCAGGGGTGGGAGTAGGAGAGCCTATTGGAGATGGTGATCTAGAGGGGCTAGTGGGAACCCCATTGGCTTTCGCTCCATTTGAGGTGCCTGCGTGGTAGTGCAGGATGGTCACTGCCTTGCGATCTTTCACCCCAAGGTCAGAGCAGGCCAGAGAGTGCATCTCCTGGTTGGCACCCTCCTCCCTGGGAGTGGTACCACCCGTGACATCCAGTGCAGGCCTCGAAGGCCTCGACACAGTTGGCATTTCAGAGCCTGGTCAGAAGTCAGAGAAATTGGTGGGAACTGATGCTGCCAGCTGGGTCGCTTGGTGGAGGGCCTGAGCGGGTGCTGTGCCTTCCTCTGGTCCTTGCCAGCCGCCGCCATGTGCCATAAGCTGTGGGAGGAGCAGCCAGTTTTCTTTGAAGAGAAGTGTGATGGAGACCAGCTCCGTGAATGCCTTAAAGGAACAGACGGACTATTGCTCTGGTGGCAAGTAGCAAAGGTTTATTATTGTACAGCATCAGCATATATATAGTTTAAAATTAGGCAAGCAACTTCTTCTTTCTCACACAGGAGCCATCTTTGATCCATCAGCCAACAATAACATAATTATTTAGAAAAAAACCCTTCTGGGAAACTATCTAAGTCCAAGGACATTCTCAAGAAATAAAGAAATGTTTATAAATCTTCTTGACTCCACAAGGCCGAATATTTAATCAACTATACTCCAGGTGGAACAAGGAAACCAGCCACCAGAACTTTGGGAGTTCTGCCAGGACACCCATCCCTTTCAGGAGGGGCAGCCCCTCGAACTTTCCCTTCAACACCTTAGCTAACCCTTTCAGGCCAGCAGGCTAGGCCAAGCAGTTTTCCTCAGAAGTGTAACTCCCTTGTATTTATTCCTCGATATATTTAAAGCGAGCGCAAATGAGAACGTTCCAGTGGCCCTGCTGTCAGCGTGCTTGCCGTTGGAATATAGAGGTTACCGAGTTTTGTACTTTGCCTTCCCACACCGGCTCCGTTTAACCCTCGTTTAACCCTTCCTGTTACATTGTTTCTCTTTCCTCCTTTATATAGCTTCATTCTATATTTCCATCTTGAAAACCTATCTCACTTGAAATCTTCCCTTCCCATGACCACCTAACTTTCTTACCTTTCTGGTGATGCTTCTGGACATGCTTCTAGAGATTCAAAGATAACAGCCCCAAACTAGAAAAAAAAACACGATACATTCATCTTTCTAGGTCTGAGTTACGTCACTCAGGATGATTGTCTCTAGCTCTACCGATTTATCTCCGGTTTTTACTGTTTCGTTTTTCTTAACAGTTGACAACATTCTATTTCATCTATTGATGGACATCTGGGTTTTTTAATTTCCTGGATAATATGAATAAAACAGCAAGAACACGGATGAGCAAATATCTCTACAGTAAGATGGAGAACTTTTTTGGCTATATGATCTCCACATGCATACTTCCGACCCAACATATGGCACTCCTAAAAAAATTAAATCAGTAAATGTACTAATTCGTTTTTGATGTTCTAAGAATAACTAAATGGCACGTCTATGTTTTCCCTTCCAGGGTTCAGGCAACATAGCGGCAGAAAGGCTGGAGAGAATGACAGAGCCAGCGGTTGGAAAGTATTGCTAATACCATGCATTCTCTATATGGTACGGCCATTGCCCTGCTGGCCTTGTTGAAATTGTGATTGTCTGGGTGCATCACCATCTCACCGAGCTCAGGAAAGGGGTTCACAAAGCCCTGTCACTGAGTGATTATGGGCAGTTAATGGGTGCTGGAGGGACTCATACATTTCTCAGTCTTCTCAACCTTCACCCGTGCTCATGCGAGGGGCCCTAATTAAACTCAAAGGGCAAAATCTCAATAAAAGACATGAAAGCAGGAAGCAGAATTGCTGAGAAGAAGAGCAGGAGGGGGAAAGAAGATGAGAGAGGGTAACGGAGGGTACAAATAACTAAAATTTATTGTATACATATACGAAACTCAAATATAAATTCAAATAAAAGAAATGATTACATTTAAGTTGTAAAATATTTCTAAAATATTTAAATAAATGGAAACACCAATTTTGTTACACACTTGTATTAGCGTTTGTCTCGTAAAATGTAGCATGAACACATGCTTTGTACATTCATGGTTTTCTATTGAGGAATCATAGATTAGTCCCTTGTAGAAAAGAATATTAAAATGTGGATTTATCAGTGGCTCTCTCCAAACGTATCTGAAGGCTTTGGGATACATGGGACCCACTAAAGATAGGTTCATTAATTATAAACTGGAAAAAATTTTAATCGATGGTGTACTATGTTCAGATTCTTGATCTCTGGACACTAGGAGAGTCCAGAGAGAAGTAACAGCATCAACAAATGATTCACTTGACAATAGCCAGGCATCTCAGGGAAAAGGGAGTCAGGAAATAAATTGGCCTCAAAGAAGAGCCACACCCCATGGGGAAATGATTGGTTGAATTGTGGAATAATAGGATGGAAGTGTACCTAATGAGCAGACATGCAGAATTGTAAATGCTTTCCCTGCTCTTGTCCCTTGGTGTGTGCAGCTTTGGTTTGCACAGGTGTGGTTGTTTCCTTTAACATCCAAAACATATCAGGGTGTGGTGATTGACTCCCTGACAGAGCGTTTGTCTCCTCTGTCAGCCTTCCATGTGGCAAACTGAACCTCCATACAGAAACCTTCTATTGAGACAGCTCACTCAGGTAAGTCTGAAAGATGCCACAGCAAAGACTGTGAGAGACAGAAGACTGACGCCTTTGCCTAAGTCACCTGCTAGCCAGTCAGCCCAGCTGATCTGAGAGATGGCTGAGAGCTGCTTATGGATATGTTCTTGCTCCTTCAAGGAAATCACAGTGTGTATATTGGACAGAACAGGAGCAGAAGCGAACTTTGAAACTGGCAACTCAAGATTATTGCAGACTGTGAAGTGGTGGCAATAGGAGCCAATTAAAACAAAAATTGGGGGTCTTGAGGGGCTTTTTCATAAGTAGGATGTAAGTCAGGGATCCTTGCAGTTCATTAGGTGGCAGAGAAATTATATATTACATATTGTGAGTAGTAGGAGGGACTTAGAACATTACTTCTGAGTTGGAATACTACTCTGAGTTGTTATTATTCTAGATTTATTTCCTACTTATAAGCATTTCAGGAGAATTTTTCTGTTATTTATATACTTTAGGAGTTGCTACATATTTTGATCATACATAATAATTTCTTGAGTGAAATATCTCTATTTTTTTCTGAGTTTCTCCTTCCATCTAGCCCACCTATGAACTTTAGTCAAGGTTTATAAACTCAGCTAAAATAAGTGCTCATCATGTGCTGAATGTCCAAATATACTAAGGTCACTGAACAGTTACCAACCTGCTTCATTGGGTCTAAATATTAGAGAACCGTCTTTATTGACTCTTTTGGTGTAGGTTATTTGTAAGTTTCATATATATAAAGTTATATGTAATATATTAAATTATATATACATGATTGTATTTATTTTTGAATTATATTTTTACTTAATCCTTGATGATCAATCCAAGTGTTTGAAATATGATTGCTTGGAACTCTTTCACTTTGTTTGTAGCCCCTGGTGTTCTTTGTATAACACAACTTTTCAATTTTTTTCTTGTTGTTGTTCTATATAATACACACATATTCGCGGATCACTGCGAGAGTGCAAGTGTGAGCGAAGTAGATTAGGTCTTCTCACATAGATCTTGCATTAGAATGTTCTGACACAGAACATGGTAATGAGTGTGCAATGTCAGGCCAGCAGCGTTTAGCTATGCACAGAATTAAATTCAATGTGAAAGAGACATTTTTTGGCGAATGCAGAATTTCAGAGAACAGGTTCTTGGGAGGTTTTTGAATGTTGGATGAAATGAAAAGTGGAACTGGAAATCTTATTGGATTTTGCAAACATTTCAAAATGGAAAGTTCTAGAATAACACAGGGAGAATGTCTATAGTGTGATGGGGCAAAAACAACATGATGTTATCAGGAAACCAAGAAGCTCGTGAGATCATAAAACCAACATTCACGACTTGTTTTCAAACACTGTGCAGAAATGTATGTGTGTGCTTTGTATGTATGTGGTCTGTTTATCTGTGAGGGCAGGAGTAGATTTGATAAGATTTGCTCAATTTATTACAAAACAAAGCACATATTTCAGAAGCTGGGACAAAAATGACGCATTTAAATAACAAATTGTGATTTCAATTGACAAAACATCCTTTCAGTTAGGTAAAGCTGCAAATGAAACACATCCAGTTTCTTCAGGTTTCAGCACCAGGGTATTTCTGTTTTTCACCACTTCCCCTTGCCACAAGTAAAGACTCTATTTTTTAAAATTTATTTTTGAAAATTTTATGCAATATGTTTTGATCCTATTCTTTCTTTTCCCAGATACTCACTCCCTCTCTACCCACCCACCTCATGTTCTTTGCCGTCTTTTACACTCTTGGCCCAAAGCTTATTATACCTTGCAAACTCTTCCTTATTTGTCTTAGTGTGTTATTTCTTCAGAGCCATGTGTCACCATATGTGCTGCAAGATGTGGATTAATACGAGTCTGGACCTTGGCTGCTTTTGGTCCTGAGCTTTTCATCATCCTTGTTTAAGGGCTTTCTGACAGCTTATTGGGGAATATAATTCTCTTTAGAAATATTAAAGAGGTTTTGGATTCTGCTATCTTTTGGGGGCCCGAACTGCTAAGCTGCATCCTGCTTTCTTATACCACAACCACCTGGCTAGGGTGATAGCACACACCTGCCATGGGGTTGGCACACCTACATTAATCACCAATCAAGAGAATGCACCACAGGCCTGGCCACAAGTCAATCGTATGGAAACTTTTCTTTCAGCTAGAAACGTTTAGGTTTCTGTTGATTGACAAAATCCATTGAGCACGTGGGTTCATGTTTAAATATTTCAATATATAATTTTTGTGAAAAGTCTGAGGGTGAGTGAGATTGCATATTGGAGACGGGTAGGGGCAGTATTAAGGCAGACTAGACTTACATGAAAAACCCAAGAATTCAGGTCCTGACTGTAGAATAACAGTGTTTCTATATGTTTGCATTTTTATTGCTACATTTTTCTCTGTTTTGTTTTCAATTTTTAGTAACTTAAACCACATGGAGCCAAAGAATGACACACAAATCTCACAATTTCTTCTTCTTGGAATTTCAGAGGACCCAAAGCTTCAGCCTGTCCTCTTTGGACTGTTTCTGGCCATGTACCTGGCAACAGTGCTTGGGAACTCACTCATTGTTCTGATCACTCTCTCAGACTCCTGCCTGCACACACCCATGTACTTCTTCCTCGCCAACCTGTCCCTTGTGGACATCTGTTTCACCTGCACCACTGTACCAAAGATGCTCGTGGACCTCCAGTCACCGTGTAAGTTCATCACGTACAAGAACTGCATCATCCAAATGCTCTCCTTCATGTTCTTTTCAGGACTGGACATCTTTCTACTTACCATCATGGCTTATGACCGATATGTTGCCATCTGTAAGCCCTTGCATTACACAGTCATCATGAACCCCAGATTCTGTGTGTTAGCGGTTCTGGTGTCCTGGATAGTGAATGTCCTGCATGTCTCATCACAGGGCTTCATGGCTTTACAGCTGTCCTTCTGCACAGAGCTGAAGATTTATCACTTTTTCTGTGAGCTCAATCAGGTGTTGCAGCTCACCTGTCCAGGCGACTTCTTCAGTGTTCTTGTTATGTATCTTTTGCCTGTGCTGTTGGCGGGTGGGTCCCTGCTCGCCATCCTCTCCTCTTACTCCAAGATCCTCTCCTGCATCCGGGCCATCACATCAGCCCAAGGGAAGTACAAAGCAATCTCTACCTGCGCATCTCACCTCTCCGTGGTGTCTTTATTTTACTGCACAGGAATTGCCCTGTACCTGAGTTCTGTTGTAACAGAAAACTCACAGTCCACTGCAAGGGCCTCAGTTTTGTACAGTGTGGTCACACCTATGCTGAACCCCTTCATCTATTGTCTGAGGAATAAAGATATAAAAAATGCTGTAAAAAAGTTTTTGAGATGAAGACAAAATCACACCCATTGAGCAGATCCCCATGATAAGATCTACTTACAGAAGTGGAATACGTTCCTTCCGTTGTATTATTGGAAGCTCTCTTTCTCTAAGTTAAGCTTCACTATATAATTTACAAACCTATTTATTATACATTATGATCATTAAAATATCCAACCATCTCCCGTTTGTCATTTTCTGCATTTTGCCCAGATACACTTTTAAAATTTCAATCCCCTAAATACCACATGTTTGGGCACAACTTAATTTCAAATGACATATATAACAAATACATTTTCTTTTCTGTGAAAAAGTAATAAATTTTATTGCTGTTAGGAAAAACTGAACTTGGCACACAAAGCTCTCTATATAATTTTTATGGTGAAGAAAAAAATCAGAAACCATAGTTTTAAAATACATATTTTTTATCCCATGATGTTTCATAAGCCTAACTGCCCTTTCTATTAATATAATATTAATATGTTATGGTGGGAGATTGGATTTTATTCCTATGCTCAAAATTATCTTTTTTTCCAGCTCGCTGGCCTGTGTATACCATGGTATTATCCAATCTAATGTTTGAAGTCCTAGTTGTAACAATAATACAAAGGAAAGTTATAAAAATGTAAAAAATGGGAAATAAAAAGTCATACTATTACTGTTTGCAGATGACATAATTCTATACTTAACAGAACCCTAGGCTCTATCAGAAAATATCTTTTATGTCTGATAAACATGTTCAGTAAAGAGACAGGTTAAAAAAGTAAAATTTAGTATCTTCCATATATACCAATAATGAACTTGGTAGAGAAACAAATTGGGGAAAGTATCACATTCACAACAGCCACAAAAATAAGGTATTCAGGAATAACCATAACCAAACATAAGACCCTGTAAAAAGAGTTGAAAGAAATAAATGATGGTGAGACCTTCCATGCTCCAGGACTGGCAAAATTCACATAGTGAATATGGCCAAAATTGAAATGCAATTCCCATCAAAATTCCAGTACCATACTTCATAGAACTGTAAAAAAAAAAATCCAAACGTCATATGGAAACACGAAATGTCACATAGACTAAGCTGTTAGAAGCAGAGAGAACACTGTTAAAGGTATCACAGTATGTGACTTCAAACTATACTATAAAAGCATTGTGAACAAAACCAGCATTGTCCTGGCATAAAATATACATGTAGATGCATGAAACAACATAGCAGTTTAAGTGAGAATGTCTTCCCATAGACTCTGGCATTTAAGTATTTGATCCCTAGTCTGTGTCACTGTTTAGGGGGGCTTAGACGTATGGCCTTGTTGGAGGAAGCACATCACTGGGGCCAGGTTTTGAGGTTTAAAAGCTTTGTGTCATTCCCAATTTGCTCTTGCTTCTTCCTCTCTGTGGTTCCAGATGTGAGCACCCAACCTCTGCTCCTGTCCAAATGCCTGCCACTTGATGCGATGCAGAACTACAAGGCAAATACACCTTTCTTTGAGCTCCCTTGGTCATCACAGGAATAGAAAAGTAACCAGCAAAAACAGAATAGAGGACTCGGAAATAAAGAGCCCTGAGTATTTGAAACATGTACTGGGAAAACCAAATAGCCTGGTGCCCCAACTACTGTAGGTTCACATGTGAAGCTGCATGTTGCACAGCAATCATCTTTTACATAATTCACAAACAGCCTCTGGGTTTTATGATCTTTATGAGCTCTCTTCCATGATGATTTCTGGGCCTTGGGAGGAGGGCATCAAAATAGATATCCATGTAGAGCTAGTCACTCTTCAGCCTCTTAATCTCTGTACCATGACCAGTCCGGGGTCTCTGTGTTCATTGTCATCTACTGCAAAAAACCAAGCTTCTCTAGTGAAGGTTGAGGCGTATGCTAATCTATGGGCACAATGAGAAGTTATTCTTACCCAAACTCAACCCAAACAAAAATCTCAGAATGTAGAGGGAAGGTGGAAGTGAAATCTCACCCCTAGCTGAGGATCCACTGGGAGGGGTGGCATATTCCTGTAAGGGTGTGACCATGTTTGCACAACTGTTCTGCAGTTGATGGACACATACCTAAGCTTATGTGTGCAGCACAATTTGGATTTGATAGATTTTTTTTTTAAGAAAGAGAACACAGCCAGGCGCAGTGGCACATGCCTGTAATCCCAGTACTCATTGAGGCAGAGGAAGTGAATCTCTGTGAGTTGGAGGCCAGCCTGGTCTACAAAGATCATCCAGGACAGCCAGAGAAACCCTTTCCTGAAAACAAAGAAACAAGTCTCAACCAGCAAACCTAACTCCTAATCAACACGAAAATCCTCAGACAACACATGTCCTTCACAAGTCATGAGCCCCATAGTAATGGTACCGAGTGCTGGTTGAATTAAATGATCCAAATATATTCATATTTAATACTCTGCATAAAACTTAACACCAAACTGATAAAAAACCTCAATGTAAAGCCAGATATACACTAAATTTGATAGAAGAGAAAGTGCGGGATAACCTTCAACTCATTGGCACAAGACTCAACAGAATACTGTAAACACAGGTGTTAAGATCAATAATTCAATAATTAATAAATATGACCTGGTGAAACTGAAAAGCTTCTGCATAGCGAAGTACACCATCATTCTAAGACTGATGCCTACAGAATAGAAAAAGATTTTTTTCCAACTACCATTATGATAGGCTAATGTCCAAAACATATAAAGAATTAAAAAACTAGATATCAAGAAAACAAATAACTCAAATAAAAATGGGATACAGTTCTAAACAGAGAATTCTCAAAAGACGAAACCCAAGTGGCTGAGAAGCACTTAAAGAAATGTTCAACATCCTTAGTTATCGGGGGAACTGCAAATCAAAACTACTTTGAGATTTCATCTTAAGCCCATTAGAACGGCTAAAAGCAATAAAACAAATGACAGCCCGTGCTGATGAGGGTTTGAATTCATCCACTGCTATTGGAAGTGCAAACTTGTATACTCACTATGAAAATCAGTATGGTGGTTCCTCAGGAAGATTGGAATAGATCCACCTCAAGATCCTACAATAGCATTCTTGGGCATACACCCAAAGGACATTTCATAAGCCCACCACAGAGACACTTGCTCAATCACGTTCTTTGCTGTCCTATTAATAATAGACAGAAATTGGAAACAATGTAGCTTTCTTTCAACAGAGAAATTCATTAAAAAAAGTGTGGTACATTACAAAATGTAATATTACTCAGCTGTTAAAAAAAATTGAAATTCACTGGGAAAAAAATAATCTCCAAGTGAGGTAACCCAGACCCAGAAAGACAAACATGCTATGTTATTGTTTGTTAAGTCAATGATAAGTGAGTTACAATCCACAGGGGTTAGGTAAAGAGTAAGGACTAGTGGCAACAGAATGCTCTCCTTAGGAATTGGAAATAGAATAGTTATTTAAGGGTGAATGATGGGGGAGGGTGTACTGTGAGGTTCCCATGAGGAGAGGAGGAAAGAAAGGACAATGCAGCAAATGTGGGGAGAGACAGCTAAAGTTAAGGGGAATTTGAGGAGTGATATGAAAACCTAATACAGAAGAAGCGTCCTGAAATATATACATATGTGAAGGAAACCTAAATAAAATTGCCAAATAATGGAAGAGACAAAACTCCAACTTTTGTCACAAACAAAAGCTTTCAGTACAAGAATAGGTCACATCTAATTGAGTTGTTGGCCAAAGGGATTCCATGGGGACTCCTAAACAAGCCAGACTTTTGCCAAGATTACAGGTTGCTCTCCACAAACTATGGCAAGATCCAATTTCTGAAGACAATATCTATACAACCCATTGAACATAAAGGAGAGCTGGTTCCTACATACAGCCTTCACCCCTACAGGAATTCTGCATTCTACTAAAGGAAAACCATATACACCAGCCTGTTGTAGGATATTTGATCACAGTGTGAAACCAGAGGTTGTGTTGTTTAACGGAAAAACCTGTTTCTAGTTGTGGTGTGGCTCCGCCCTAGCACAGGTCTTTAATCCAAGAGCTTTCTGCTTGAATTAAATAAAAGCAACCATAGGTCAAGAGGTGGAACAAAAAGCCTGTTGACAGGGAGTGATCATAGGAAACAACCACAGAGAGTAAGAGGAAGTCAGAAGGATGGATAGAGATGCACACAGGAAGTAGAAGGGAGAGACATTCAGTTCAAGATTTTATTTTATTTTTTTGAGACAGGGTTGTGTAACAGAACCCTGGATGTCCTGTTGCTTTTTAGATCAGGCCTCTTCTTCTAGCCATATACATTCAGTTCTGCCATGAATTTATGAGGTCTTGGGGAGTAGCTTGAGTAGATAGGATGGGGGGAAGTTAACAGAGAGGGGCTTTCTCCATTTATCCAGCCACAGGGAAGCCATCTTGCATGTTGTATACACACTTACATGGAAGCTGCTCTAGAGCCACCCACACTTCTACCCATAATTCCTCAGCCAGGCTCTGTAAGTCAGCCTAATAAGCTCTCTGATTTCAGAGTGAACTTAGGTGGAACGGGACTTAGGTTTCTCCTAGGCCTCTCCCCCACTGCCTCAGGGAAAGAATTCTTACAACTGCCTAGAGAAAAAGCCTAGAAACAATTTTAGTCAGGAAACTGAGTAATATCTACAATGAGACCTATAAGACATTAGATAAAGAAATAATAAAGTAGAAGGAATATAAGCATCCCCCTGCTAATGGAGTAGAAACATTCATACTGTCACAGTGCTTAAACCTCACACACACACAAATACTTTTCATAGTCATTATTTCAATTTCCATCAAAATACCAATCTACAGTTCACTGAATAAAGATGGCAACATTAAAATTCATATGAAGTGTAACCCCCCCCCCCCATAACCTAAATAGTCCTGAATCTAAAAGAGAAAGCTAGATAGAACCAAATAACTAAATTTTAAACTATCACAAAGCTATAGTAGCAAAAGCAGTATGGTACTGTCAAAAATGCAGACCCAAAGACTTCTGGGTAAGATGGGGGATTAGAAATCATGGCAGAAGACGTGGCTGATCAATCGAGAAAGTGCCTCCACCAGACTGATCTGCAGGATATATTCTTGATTGATGGTTGATATGGGAAGGCCAAACTCACTGTGGGAGTACCAACCCTGGGCAAGTAGTCCTTGTTGTAGAAGAAAGCAGACTGAGCAGGCCAGTAAGCAGCATTCCTCCATTGTCTCTGCTTTAGCTCCTGCCTCCAGGCTCCTGATGCCCTGACTTCCCTCTGATGGACTATGATTCAGAAATGTAAAATGAAATGAATCTTTCTTTCCAAAGTTGCTTTTGGTCAAGGCATCCATAACTGCAACAGAAAGCAAAACCGGTACATCTGCTATATGTAGACAAGAGAATATTCCTCAGATCTAGAGAAACACAATAGAATCCCACACCTCAACAAGGTGGATGAAGCTAGATGGCATTAAGTAAAAAAAAAATCAAGCATAGAAAAATAACTATGAGCTGTTATTCAAATGTGGAAACTAACAGCCACTGTTGATTTCATATGAAATCACCAGGTGAAATAGAGAGTGGAGGCTGGGAACTATGGGACAAGTTGGGTACAAACAGGGTTTTGTGAGGCAGTGAAGCGATATAGTTAGATGAGGTAGTTCATGTTCAGAGTGGTATAGGCTGACAATACAGTTAGAACTATCTGCAGCATAGTAGAATGATGGTGATTAGTAAAATTTACCGTGGATTTCAAAATAGGTAGAAAAACTACTTTCAATATTCTCAAGAATAGTAAGTAAAAACTTTGAGATGATGGATGTATATGAGAGGTATTACAATTCTGTTTTTCTTTATGGTTCTGTCTGGAGAGGTAGACATTTGTTCATGTCTCAGGAAACGTTCAAGCAGCACATCTGGTTACCAGTGCTCTGCCTGAGGTGAATAGACATTTGCTCACATTTTCTCAAGGAAAGTTAACACTACAATGAGAATTAGCCAAACAGTGCAGATCGCATGACCACTTTGATCCCATTCACACCAAATCTGAAAAAAAGCTCATAGCAATACAGACCACTATGAGCAGTCTGCAAAATCTAGACAGTAAAGTTCCTATCACTTGGAATAATCTGAAGACATGCCTTTAGTCACTTAATACTTCTAAAATTCTATGTTTTGTTTAAAAAAAGGTACATGAAGCCAAGGATTATATGAATCCTGGTTTTGTAGGAAGAGAGTCACAAATCAGCCCTTTGTAGAAGGGGTGAGTAGTTAAAATTCTGGTTAACCTCAGGGGCTGTGCACTTGCTGTGACTGAAGGATATGACATCCAGTGAAAAGAGGGTCTTTAGTGTTAGGGTTTGAAAAGAATTTCGAGGGTGTTGATGTGGTGTCAAGAGATGACATCACTAGGAGGCAGATGGTAAAAGACAATCAAGCAAGAAAAATAGTTTTCTCTGTGCATAGGAACATCGCATAGTGAAATGATGTGCTCAGACATGGAATCATAAGAGGGAAATGTGGTCAACGAACAGACACTCAACCATATACCCCTGTCTGATCAGAACACGGCTGTTTCCTTTGGCATCACATTCACTCACGCAATGATGCTTGATTTCTTTTTCCAGTCTTGTCTCATTACAGAATTTTTGGCCCCACTGTCAGCCTATGGAGGAACATTTAGACTTTGACACAGAGATTTCCCCCCATCTGTAAACCACCCAGGTTAGTGTGGGAACATCATAGCTGAAGTGGCAGGAAAAATCCTGAGAGAGGGAGGAGAAAAGATCTAACTACAATCACCTTCTCCAAACTAGATCATCTCAGAGATGCAAACTGGCTGTGGCTGTTTCCTCCTTTGATGGCTGCTAGATGAGAGAGAGAGAGAGAGAGAGAGAGAGAGAGAGAGAGAGAGAGAGAGAGAGAGAGAGAGAGAGAGAGAGAGAGAGAGACCGTATTCTTTGCTGATTTCAACCCCGAGAAGCTATTCATGATTCAATAGATGTCCTATGCACAAACTTGCAGCACTAAGTAGAGTTGGTGGGATTAAAACAAAAAAGAGCAAAGTTGGGAAGGAGGCGTGATGGTAGGAATAGGGAAGGAATCAGGAGGAAGAGAATGGGGGCAGATTTAACCAAAACAAGTTATATATTACATATATGAACTTCTCAAGCAACAAAAATTATGTATAGTGTATTTCAAAATACATTCAGGAACTTTATATATTCTTAGCATAACTAAACAGGAAATGGTTGAAATGAGCAGTGTGCTCATTAGCTTGTTTTGATCATGACACTCACATGAATGTATCATTTCTTCACATTGGTGTCCATAAGAGCTACCATTCCTATGCTCCATAAAAGTGCAAAACAGTGTAAACTCAAGCCAAATTTATACAGAAATATAGAAAAAAAGACACTTCTAATATTCTAGAAAAGCTTCCAAAATTCTGTAGTATTTTTGGTTTATTACATTTTATTTAAAAATTTTTTCATTACATCTGTTTTCTTCAGACTCCATGGGTTTTTCGTTTGTTTTTCAGGGACTAGACTGTTTAGCTTTTTTTTTTGTTGAGCTTTATTTGTCCTGTTTTTTGTTTGTTTCTTTTATTCTTATCTTTGTGTTTTTTCCAAATGCAAGTCAGCCATTGGTGTATCACTAAAAAGATATTTTACTTTTATATTTTAAATGTTTTATTTTTGACATTTCACTGTTCTTATGATCTTCTAGAAGATATGCTTGTAGCTGGAGTGCTGAAGAAATACAGATTTTTCTTCATTTACAGTCTCCAGAAACACATGACCTTGTAGGATCTACCCCCAACCCCCAACCATGCATAAGGATATCTAACTTGCCTTACTGCTGCCTTTTTCTCTCATGGTCTCTCTCTCTCTCTCTCTCTCTCTCTCTCTCTCTCTCTCTCTCTCTCTCTCTCTCTCTCTCTCTCTCTCTCTGTGTGTGTGTGTCTTTCTACTGCAAACTTTGTGGCTTCCCTTCATGCATCACCTAACATTACCCTTTCTAAATGCCACGCTGCTACTACACTTGGAGATGTTTACATATATCCATGTATTCCTTATGCATCCACACAAAAGGAGTTTGGGTCACCTCACTTAGTATTATACACCCCAAGGCTATCCATTTCCTTGCAAGAAACACATTTTGGTTGTGGTGGCTTGCCTGCCATATTTTCTCCCTAATTGTGTGATGTAGGTTAGGAGGACATATTAGTGTTACATTCATGGACCACAGCATGACACAGAGGCTAGACCATTAAAGTAACCAATGACAACAGCAGAGCGATGCATTTCAGTTTATAAGAATACAGTGATGGTCCTTCAGGGAACAGCTCCCTATGACCTTTCTAGAGGTCTCTTTTCACTTGCATATTGTTTTTCTTTTTCTCCCCAAATTCCTTAGTACAAAATAACACTCCCAGTGTTTTACCATATTCCGTGTAACTTTGTTTTCTTTCAGAGTAACTGTTGCCTACTGACATCTTTTGTACATGATGACTTTAAATATGTTTGTTCTTATTTGCTTGTGTTATTTCACCCTCATTTGATTTTAGAAACATTTACATTCTGCACAGATCAAGTCTCTCCTGGGCATTGCCTACTCTTGGATCAGAACTAATTTATATTTCTCAGATGCAGGAGAAATTTAGCACTCAAAATTTATGAGCTTTTCGGGAAAAGGCTGGTATGGTAAGTTTTTAAAGTCAGACATGGGAAGGTTATGGGTTATTGCAATCCCCCTCATACATACAGTCTGGAATACAGGATTATGTGGTAGGGTTTCTCTAAGGCTGTACAACTGTCACATATTTTCATGCCCTTTCTCTTTTCGTTAGCCACATGAGTTAAATGGGGCCAGAGACCAAATCATAGATTTCACATTTTCTTCTTCTGGGAATTTCAAAGAACCCAGGACACCAGCCTTTCTTACTTGTGCTGTTCCTGGCCATGTACTTGGTCACCGTGCTTGGAAGCCCATCATCCTGGCAACAGCATTAGGCCACCACCTGCACACACCTATGAATTTCCTCCCCTCCAATCTATTCTTTGTAGGTGTCTGCTTCATTTCCACGATGGTCCCAAAGATGTTGGTGAATGTACACACAAAAAGTCATGTCATCTCATATAAGAACTACATTTCCCAGATGCATTTCTTCATACTCTTTTCAGGGTTGGACGTTTTTCTGCTGACTTTGATGGCCTATGACAGGTATGTGGCTCTTTGTCACCCTCTGCATTATCCTGCCATCATGACCCCTCTACTCTGTGTGCTAATGCTCCTAGCATCCTGGATCATCAATATCCTCCACCCCGCAACACAGAGCTTAAAGACATTGCAAATGTCCTGCACAGATTTGGAAACCCCACACTTTCTCCATGAACTTAACCAAGTAGTGCAGCACACTTGCTCTGACTGCAAGTGCCCACTGATGTTGTCATCTATTTCGCAGCTGTGCTGTGGGCCTGCTGTCCCCTGATGGCCATCACTTACTCTTGCTCTAAGGTAGTTTCCTCCATTAGGCAATCTCATCACTTCAGGGGAAGAACAAAGCATTTCCCACCTGTGCATCTCACCTGTGGGTCGTGTCTACTTTATTGCACAGGCCTGGGTGTCTACCTCAATTCTGCTTAAATAGGGAACTCACAGTCAACTGCAAGAGCCTCTGTCCTGTGCAGTGTGGTCACCCCCATGCTTAACCCTTTCATCTACAGCCCCAGGAATAAATACATAAAGAAGGCTCTGAGGAAATGTTGGGTGGAAGGGATAGAAGAGTCCTTTGCTGAGGTGCTGAGCATGACCACACAGCTCTGAGCTCTCTGATGCAACCTTGAAAGTAGACCGTGCTTCTTCTGTTTCACCACTGGAACTTCTCATTTTCTGATTTCACCTCCTCCATACAATTCAGTCATGGGATCCACTTTATAGTGGGCTTCTGCGCCCTCTGTGTCATTCATTCCTCTCCACTTTGGCCTTTCCCAACATTAAAAAAAATTGGATCAAGAAACACCCAGAAATCCCCATAACTCATCACAGAGAACAATACTGAGAAGTAATTTCACTGCGAAGAACATGTGTCGGATGGAGAATTTTTAATTTTTATTTGTGATTCATGGGTGGGTGGCTGATGATACACACATGCTGGCCTACATGCGGTGGCAAGTTTGTGATGGTCGGAGGGCACCGTTGTGGATCACTTCTCATCTTCCACTTTTATATGTGTTCAAAAGACAAAGTCAAGTCATCAGGCTTTCCCAGCTCCAACCTTCACCTTTCGAGGTATTTTCATATCCATAGACTCAGCAATTTTTAAGTCACAGTGAAAATAGTCATGAATTTCGCTGCTGTGAGGAACACTGCATTTTGCAATTGTGATCTTCTGTGTGGGTTTGTAGTGGAGGGACATCAGACTAGACAATTTCAGTGTTCCATTTATCATTCCACAGTGTCTCACTAGCCTAACCAACTTTCCTGATAGTGTGAACAATAGTAGTTTAATGGTTTGTAATTCATTTTTATTCATATACCTCTAGGATCCTGTATCTATTTTGACTCAATGCCTATAGTTCCTACCATAATGTTTGGTAAAGGACCCAAGGGTTGTCTAATTCATGTCCTTTTTCATGTGCATATGTGTGTTCTGGGCAGAATTTTAAGTAGTAACATTTATATGTAAATAGCAAACAGATTAGTGTTATATTCTGCTGTTTTATTATCCATTCACCCAATAAAATACTCAGATGGATTCCTTATCTTAGTGATTGTGCATATTGCTACCATAAGCATGTGCAGGTAGGTGACTTTTTCCTTCATTGATTTTATTTCCTTTTTACCACAGTTAACATCATAGATATTGTATCATAATTTTTCTTGATGTTACAATTGAGAAGCTGAGTAAGACATTTCTTGCTGTCACTTCTTATTCCTATAAATTCAGCTGTTATTTTGCAAAAATATAATGTGATGCTGCAAATTAAAAATTCACAGGAGACCAGAGATGAGAGTGCCGTGGTTTTATATTCAAAGGAACAACTCCCCTACTGTTTAAAGCAGAGTGACAATTTTCTAGAGACAGAAAGCAAACATTTGATGTTGGCTATAGGCTTGCTGTATATTGCCTTTACTATGTTTAGGTATGTGCCTTATATCCCTAATCTCTCCAAGACTTTAAACATCAAACTTAATGGAGAGAAAATTAAATCAATCTCACTGAAATCAGGGACTAGGCAAGGCTGCCCATTGTCTCCATATCTCTTCAACATAGTACTTGAAGTCCTAGCTAGAGCAATAAGACAACTAAAGGAGATCAAGGGGATACAAATTGGAAAGGAAGAAGTCAAAGTATCACTATTTGCAGACGATATGATAATATACATGAGTGACCCCAAAAATTCAACCAGAGAACTCCTTC
>CM053751.1:22449598-22491069 GCA_028658305.1 Pachyuromys duprasi
ATAGACCTATAGGATAGGAAGGTCATGCGGAAATCCATACATCTAGGGAAGATAAACAAGAAGGAGGACCCAGGTTGGTATGATCAATGCTCATTTAGATGAACAAATGGGATGGACATTGAATGGAGGAGAAAACAAGCAACAGGACAGGAGCATACCAAAGAGGGCCTCTGAAAGAATCGATATAGCAATGTATCAAAGCCGATATTAAGATTCACAACCAAGCCTTCGGCAGAGGGCTGGGAATAATAATGAAAATAGGGGAAGTTAGTAAGACTTGGGGAGAACAAGAGCTCTACAAAGACCAAATTGAGCAGGGCACAGGGTCTTTTACGAGACAGTTTCTCCAACCAAGGACCATGTATGGATATGGCCTAGAACTCACGCTCTGATGTGGCCCATGGTAGCTCGGTGTCCAACTGAAGACCCTAGTAAGGGGAACAGGGACTGTTTCTTTCATGAACTTGATGGCTGGCTCTTTGACCCTCCCCCCCACACACCAGGAAGTAACAGCCTGGCTAGATCCCAGGGGAGAACATTGCAGCCAGCCCTGAGGAGACAAGATGAGCTGGGGTTGGATGGAAGGGGAGGAGGTCCTCCCCTGTTGGTGGACTTGGAGGGGGCAGGGAGGAGATGAGGGAGGGATGGGGAGAGTGGGAGGGAATGAGGGTGGGGGCTACGCCTGGGATGCAAAGTACCTAACCTGTGATTAATATAAAAAATAAATAAATTACATTAAAAAAAGAAATCAAACATTTGAACATTCAAGGGACCCAGACTTGAGAGAAAACTTTAATTGGCTCTAGTATTTGTTAGAAGATAATAGAAGATTCTTGAAGGCAGAAAAGTTGGTAGAGAAGAAACAATAAAAAATACAAAATTTTTATTGAATTTATGGATCAAGAGACAACCTCTTGGTTCAAGCTACAAGCACACAACTAAGTATTTAGCATGATGTATGCATTACATCGCATATCGTAGCGGATTAGATTCCTCATGGTTAAACTTGGGTAGTGTTTTCATTTCATTACCTTAGATAAGTCTCGTATTTAACAGGGGCTCATTGGGAAACAGACATTTTTAGTGACAGATACTTGGGGACTAAAAGTTCTAAAGGAGAAAGTCAGCTGATTCTATGGAATCCTACGATATGATTTACTGCAAGAGGTATTTTTGTATTACTGAAAAAGAAAAATCTATACCAATCAAAATAGATACAATGCCCCCATTTTTTAAGAGAGGTGTTAAAATTTGTAAATGCGTTATATTGCTGGCATGAGTATTTTACTGATTGTTGAAAGCTTTCATTTTATGTGCCATTTTGTATAAGTCTCTTCTCTTGAGGACTGAGTTGAGAAAAAGGACTGAAATTATCAGAGCAAATTTTTGAAATATTTCAGATATCAACATTCATTTGTTTTAAAGTTTTGATACTAAACAAGCAGAGTTTCAACTATTGTTTTAAAACCTTTTGGGAAAGGAGAGAATATAGTCAAACTAAACAATTTCTTTTTTTCTGGTAAATGAGGAAACTAATAACATCTGTGGACAAAAATTTACTGTTGGCAAGTACCATGTGTTCTTGAGAATACAGTGTTTAACTATTAAAATTTCTTGTTCATCTTTTTTTTTGTTTTAAAGCAATTCCTGCTATTTTTATCCAGGTCGCCTGGGAACAGACTCCTCAAGAAACATTTTCGTTGCTCACAGAACAATGTCCCACAGGGTGTGAGTGCCCAGGAGATGGTGTAACAAGAGAAATGTGCCCAATGAGCAAGAGAAGCATCTGTCTTCTTGGCTGCAGTCCCTTAGATTGTGCTCCTGATAGGGCAGATCTTTTCTCTCAACATCTTAACAGTGGTTTAGGGAACAACTTGAAGTCAGTTCTCTCCTTCCACCATGTGGCTGGAGCATGGGGAATCAAACTCAGGTCAGGCAGCAGGCATCTTTACCTGCTGAGGACATTTTTTTTCAGTTGGAGGAGACAGATTAAAGGTGTGTCCCTGTGAGGCCAGTACCTTTCTAGCCAGCTGACGGGCGTAGCTGTGAGAGGCTGCAGGTCAGCTCTACTTCTCAATACCCCTTCTCTGGACATATAAGGATTGAAAGGGGAAACTGAGGGATAGGAGAAGTGTAGTCTTGAGTTTATTAGCATCTCCAGGGATCTGACGCAGCTCACACTCATACTACTCCCAGGAACAAGGATGGGTGAACACATGGAGACAGTCTACCATTGCAGCCGAAAGGAAGGGGTTTAGACCAGTCATTAACAGAACAAGCAAGAGCTTACTGGAAAAAGCTGGTATACTCTATTGACAAGAAAAGAGATACAGATTCTAGATCAGAAAAAACTGGTCTAAGGCCAATCTGGACTCCTGACTGGAAGTTTATCCTGGGCCCAGTGATTACTCTGCTCCCCCAGGCTTCTCTGTCTCATGGTAAGTGCAGGCTGCTTCATGGAGTAATTATTGTAACTTATGGTTCCTCTGTTCTGGGATCTTAGCAGCTGCCTGGTTCCTGGTATGGTGCAGAATCAACTCATCTCGGACTCACCCAAGGATGGACTTTCCCCATTTTCCCTTGTACTGGGTCTACCTACACACAGGAGCTGAGTGAGAGCTTTGTCATAACACACTTCCTTTGGCAACCTTTGATGTTGATACTGCACGCCATCATCAAGCTTGTAAGGAGGCTAGTCTCTGTCATCATGGAAAAATGGTATATCAGAAGGGCAGATGCAGAATAGAAGGACATGGAGGTCCTCTGTGACAGGGTAGTACACAGTGAGGCCATGTACCATGGGGCATCAGAATCCTCAGCTACAAATGAGATATAAAAATAATTTAGAGTGAACCAAGTGTAAGAGCTCATGTCTGTGATGTCCACACTTGAATGCTTGATGCAGAAGAATCATGACATCAAGGCCAAGCAGGGATATAGACTGAGATTCTGTCTCAAAATTAAAATAAATTGTTTGGCTTTTCATTCCATTTCTATTACTTACCAGCAGTGTGACCTTTTCCAAGCATCTTTCCCTTTCTGAGATACTATTTCCTCACCTACAAAATAGGGAGTAAAGTCCATGCTTCATGAGGCAGTTGTGAGGCTCAAAATTAGAGCTTGTTGGCACAGATGGATGGTCTGTGGCACATGGCCTCACTGTGTGCTATCCTCTTACAGAGGGCTTCTGTGACCTCCTTCCCTATGCCTAGCCTTCCAATTATCTCGTTACTCCATGACGACAGATGGTAGCCTCCATACAAGCTTGGTATGTCCCTCTGTCTTATCATTTTGTCTTCAAATGCTGACACTCTGTTTGCCACAGGGTCCAGTCTGTTGGTGAGGCTTATCACTGAGTTTTTTATTTGATTAATTTTTTTTTACAGTTTTATTTAAGTTTAGATTTTTCTTCATTACTTACATATTATTATTGAATTCTAAAGAAACTTTCAGGTTGCACACATGTCCAGGAATTTTCTGTAAAGTGAAGACAATTGGGATCAGTAGAGTTTTATCTCTTTGCACGAAGGAAAGACATGGTTGCCCAACCCACTGCCCTAGATCAGAGAGATGGTGGCAGATTTAACACTGCTGTGGAGAATGGACTGTTGTGATGTCACTATTCATCATAGACACAATGGAGCACTATGATACTACAGTTCTGTATGTGATAATCCAACAGACAGTTGTGATGTCAAGATCCAGCATTGTAAAGAGAATCTCAGCATTGTGATGAAACAGTGAACACTATGAGGTCACAATAGTGTTCTGCTCTAAAGATAAGCACTGTAACATTTATACTGTTAACACTGATGTTAAATTCAGCAGCACATCACACGCAGAACTGAGGAGCTAGAACGGAACAAATATGGATTTTAAAGTCAAAATGTAATACTGTGAGGATACTATGGTGACTCTGATACCACAATAGATCACTGTGGCGAAGTCATAATGCTTCATTATGACATCGCATTGGGCACTGTGAGGTCATGACATGCTTTATCATGCTGCATTGTGTCATTGTGTTATCAGAGTTGAGCGTTGTGATGTCACAATGGGGAACTGCGAAGGTACAATGGGTATCATGATTTCAAAATAAGACTTTGTGATGTTATCACATGGAAAATCCATATATTAAATGGAGATTTATGTCACAATGGATCATTGTGATTCCAGAATTGAATATGTTTAAAATGAAGCTTTGCGATGTCATACTGGATACTGTGACTGGAAGAAAATGGAATATTTTGATGGCACATTGAATCTTTGTGATGTCACAATAGTGTATTGTGATGTCAAAGTGGGGGTGTAATAGCACTAAAGTAGAGCATTATGTTATCACAATGGCAATGGTGCACTGTAACGTGGCAATTTTATACAGGTATTATAATGGGGCCCTCTGATTTTACAATTGGGCATGTGGGGTCAAATAATAATACCAATGAAGTATTATAAAGTCATAATGCAAACTGTGTTGATACATTGCACTTGTGATAAGAATTCTCACCTCCCTCAAAAAATAAAACCCATTAGGTTTTGTGTTATGTCAAATATCTTCTTTGACATATCAGAATGAGCTATTATATCACAAGGGGGCAGTGTGATACCACAGATGTGTTTTGTAGTGTTAACACAGTGGGGCACTGTGTAACATAATGAAAATTTGAGATGGCACAAAAGAAAATTTGCTGTGGCAAGGCTACATTGTGATGTCACAGTTAAGAATATGGTTTGTCATGTTTGTAGCAGCTTTTTTTTCATAATATCCAGAATCTGGAAAAAATCCAGATGTCCCTCAACTGAGGAATGGATACAGAAATTATGGTACATTTTCACAATGGAATACTACTCAGCAATTAAAAACAAGGAAATCATGAAATTGGCAGGCAAATGGTGGGAACTAGAAAAGATCATCCTGAGTGAGGTATCCCAGAAGCAGAAAGACACACAAGGTATATATTCACTTATAAGTGGGTATTAGACATACAATATAGGATAATCATATTAAAATGTGTACATCTATAGAATCTAAGCAAGAAGGAGGACCTTGGGTAAGATGATCAATCCTCTTTCAGAAAGGCAAACAAAACAGATGGACATCAGAAGAGCGAGAAAACAGGGAACAGGACAGGAGCCTACCACAGAGGCCTCTGAAAGACTCTAACCTGTAAGGGTATCAAAGCAGATACTGAGACTCATAGCCAAACTTTGGGCAGAGTGCAGGAAATCTTATGAAAGAAGGGAAGGATAGAAAGATATGGAGGGGACAAAAGCTCCACAAGGAGAGCAAAAAACAAAGTCTGGGCTCAGGGGTCTTTCTGAGACTGATACTCCAACCAAGAATCATGTATGGAGATAACCTAGAACCCCTGCACAGATGTAGCCCATGGCAGCTCAGTGTCCAAGTGGGTTCCCTAGTAATGGGAACAGGGACTGTCTATGACACGAACCCAGTGGCTGGCTCTTTGATCACCTCCCCCTGTGGGGGGTGCAACCTTACCATGCCACAGAGGAAGACAATGTAGCCAGTCCTGATGAGAACTGACAGACCAGAATCAGAAGGAAAGGGAGGAGGACTTCCCTTATCAGTGGACTGGGGGAGGGGCATAGGGGGAGAAGAGGGAGGGATGGTGGGATTGGAAGGGATGAAGGACGTGGCTATAGCTGGGATACAAAGTGAATAAACTGTAATTAATAAAACAATAAATAAATTTTAAAAAAGATTTTGGTTTGTCATATTTAGAATTGTGATGACATCAGGCAATATTATTATGGTAACAAATTCTAGTTATAATACAACGGAAAACTGTAATGACACATTTCAACATTTTCCTGGTTCAGTGGAACAGTACAATAGCACAATGCCATGCTGGTATGTCATGGTATAGTCATGCCTCAGTATAGCTTTGTGATGGCACAGGTCTAAAAAGAAAGGAAAGGCAAGAGATAGCTTGACAATAGAGAAGAATCTATTTTGAATTAAACCAGATGAATGGCTCTCAACAGAGAAGCAAAGAAAGAAGACTTCTACGGGTCTGGGTATATCAGGACTGCAGGTGGGTCAGCTCAGTTCAGCCAGGCAGGATTCGTGATTAAAGTGTGCTGTGCAGGGATAGTATGAGTGGTGTTGACCGTGGGAAAGCGGAAAACTGAAGCTGTTAGTTATGAGAGTGGGTGGCTTCCCAAGCTGGAATGTACTTCACAGGAGCTGGGGAGCTATCCAGGCTGGAGCGGGATTGCCTGTAACTCACGCTCTAGTTTTCACAAGGGAGCTGTGGACCACAAAGTGCATGTTTATGGAATAATGGGGCACCGTGATAAAACACAGCATGACGACTTCACAATTCAGTGCTGTATCATAAAAATTTAGTGCTGAAGTAATGTAACAGAGGACTGTGTGGCACAATACAGCACCGCAAAAATCACAGTCCAGCCTCATGTTAGCACAACTGATTACTGAAATGCCAACTTTGAACATCGTGATGTCATAGTGAAGTGTTGTTACAATGCAGCACTATGATGTCCTACCGAAATCCTGTTGTGTCACAAGAGCTACAATGACACAATCCAACATTTCATGGAGTGTTTCGATGCTTCAGTGCAGCAATGTGATATCACGATGCAGCTCTCTGACGGTCTAGCAGAACACTGGTTGTCAACACTCATCACTGTAATACAACATGAAGCATGGCCACGGTGCTGTATAGTCTACTGACGGCACAGCAGGGCATGGCAGTGTATTTTGCCACACTGAGATGCCAAAATTCAGGTTTGTGAAGGAATAAGGAAGGACCATGATATCAGAATTAAGCATTGTTATGGCATAAGTGGGCATTGTGGTCGCCAAAGAACACTGTTATATGAGAGCAGGACATGGTGACAGCACAGCACAGCAGAGTGTGCTCAGACTTTAGCACTATGGCATAAGCAACATTGCAGTGGGTGAATTAAAACACTGACCAGTGTTGGGTCACAGCGCAACAGTGGAATGTCACAATGGTGCACTTTGTTGTCACAGTGGAGCGCCGATAGATCATAATGGGACAGAGCGCCGGCACAATGGAATACTGTAATGGTGCACGTACAAAATACATACGACTGTTCTCTTTCTGAAGTCACAAGGGAGTATTGTGATATCTCAACTGGGTATGAGAGTTACGATGTCACTATTGACACTGTGACATGAAACTAGTCATTGCAATACTGTAATTTACATTGCGAGGGCAGTGGGAAGTTACAGCCCTGAGGCACAATGGAACAATGGGACATTGCAATGGCACAATGGAGCATTGCAATGGCACGCGTCTGTGTCTTGAGAACACAATTGCACATGAGACAATATCTCATTGTGATTGCCCTGCGGATCACTGTGACATAATCTACCCTACAGTGATGACCTGCAGCAGCATTTTGATGCCACATTTCCACTGTCACAATCCAACATCATGACATAATCCGCCACAGTGAAGGTGGGGAGGATCTTGGCTGTAATGAGACTACATTAGTAATATCAAAATTTGGAGTTGTGATGTAATAAATCAGCGTTATGATGATATAATGGAATACTGTGTTGACTTATCCTATTGTGTTGGCATAATGCAGCATTGTAAGGACCCAAATACGGAGTTTAGTTTTTATAATTCAGGACTGAAATGATAGGGTGGAGCACTCTCATATCACAGGATGGCATTGTGGTAGCACAGTAGAGTGTGTGGTTATCCAACGCACTCTTCTGCTGACTTTACGAAGCACCATGGTGAGTTATGAGCACTGTGGACATAATGAACACTCTGCAGTACACCAGCACAACACTTCTGTTTAGTTTGGGTTTTGTTGCTGTGAAGAGACACTGTGATCAAGCCAATTTTTATAAAGGCAAATATTGCGCTGGGGCTGCCTTACAGTTTCAAAGGTTTAGTTCATTATTATAATGGCAAGAAGCATGGTAACATGCAGGAAGATATGGTGTGGAAGAGCTGAGGAAAAGAGAACACAGTGAGGAAGTCCTGGACCAAATCATGACTGAAAGTCATCTCGTCCCACTCCAAACTCTGCATCTCATGTCTGATGTCAAAGTGCTCTTCAGATCTCCAACTCCTTTCATCTTTGTTGACTGTAACACACTTCTATCCCACATCTCAGGCATCTTCAACATATTGGAGTCTCCAAGGTAGTCTGGGCTTCAACTACACAACTTTACAAAGTGTCCTCTCTGGGCCTCTGTGCAGGAATAATCTTGATGCATTCCTGGCCTCAGTGGTTTTCCATAGTCACAGAGGGAAATTCCATTCTTTATTCTAAAGCCAAAACCACATGGTTAAAGCTACCAAGTTATGCTGCTTGCTGGGGCTGGAACATGGTGCCCTTGTTCAATTACATCTTCACCAGCTTTCTGTTTTCTACGGTTTCCTTCATTGCCTAAATTTGGATGCTCTGGAACTTGCTCTGTAGATCAGGCTGGCCTTTAATTTAGAGATCTGTATCCCACTGTCTCCTGAGTTCTCTGATTAAAGGCATGAACCACCACACTGGGACCTCAGATATTCTTAAATTATTTTTTATTATAAATCATTCTAAGCATGGCTGTGCCACAAGATCTGGATCAAAAGGCGTGTGTCTCTCCAGAACAAAAGGATTTGTCATCCCACCTCAAGATCCACACCAAAGACAGGTTGTCTTCCTGCCTCAAGATCCACATCACAGGTGTGCCCTCCATTTCCGGACTGTAGTTTATTCCAGATACAGCCAAGTTGACAACCAAGAATAGCCATCACAATCTACCCCTTGACAACTTGACACACAGTCATATCTCCTTATGTCCAAATGAAAACAATAGCCAGGTCATAATAATGCCTAACACGATCTCTCATACAACCACAAAAGCATAAAAAAGAACCAGGTCATAATAACGCTGAACATGATATAAGTATCCCTTGTACAACCGCAAGTGCATTGTAAATTTAGAATAAATGGAATGTCCCTTGGGGAACATCTTTTTCACAAAGTGGATGCTTAGTGGGATGAGATCTTGCCCCAATGTCATCAGCTCCTTACTTCCATTTAATATCTTTAATCTGGCTATCTCCAAATACACAGGATTTACCTCTATTCCACTTCCTGGTGCTCCTTTAATCCTTGAGCCAGACATTTTGTGTTTTTCCTTTCTCAGCTTGCAATGCTTGATCAAAACACTCATAAGAGTGAACCACAGAACAGTGTCTATACTACGCTGTTTTGAGATTTGCTTTGTCTTTTTAGTCCCAGGTAGACTCTTCAGACAAGTACAAAAAATAAAAATCAATCAATCAATCAATCAATCAATCAATCAATCCACACCTTTACACTAAGGTATCACAAGAATAATCTCTAGACAACATACTAAAATTCCTCTTCTCTAAAACCTCCTGAGCCAGGCTGCCACAGTTCAAATCACCCTCAGGCCCAATGTCTTCCACATTCCTACTAGGATGGCCCATTAAGCCCTCTTAAAGCCTTCCACTGCTTTCCTAATCCAAAGGCCCCAAATCCATTCTTCCAATAAACAAACAAACAAACAAACAAACAAACAAACAAACATGGTCAGGCCTATCAGAGCGATACCCTAGTCTCCGGTACAAACTTCTTAGTTTGGGTTTTACTGTGGTGAAGAGATGTCATGACAAAGGCAACTCTCATGAAGACAAGCATTTAACTGAGGCTGGCTTACGGTTTCAGAGGTTCAGTCCATTATCATCATGAGGAAGCATGGCAGTGTGCAGGTAGACATGGTGCTGGAGGAGCCCAGAGTTCTACATCTTGATCCAAAGGCAGCCAAGAAAAGACTGGAATTCCACACTGGACACAGCTTGAATGCAGGAGACTTCAAAGCCTTCCGCCTCAGTGACACACTTCCTTCAACAAGGCCACAATTACTCGGCAAGTGCATACCTCATAATGGTTCCATTCCCTATGAGCCAAGCATTCAAACACATGAATCTAATGGGAGCCAAACTTATTAAAACCACCACACGTCACACTTGTGAGCACAAACAGCACTTTCATGTCAAAATTCAATATAGTGATGAGACAATGGAGGTTTATGGTATCATAAGGTATCAATGGCATTATCTGATATCATATAATTTTAACTGTTAAGTGTAATCCCCAAACTTGGTCATAACCCTAACTAATAATGATCTCAACCCCTAACATCAACCCTAATCTTAACCTTGTAGTTAATGCGGACACTGATTCTGACCAGTTCTAAGCTATAACCAGACGCCCCCAAACCCTTCCATCTACCCATTAACCTGACTCAGATATTAGCTCTACATAAAGACTCGTCCTAAACATAACTTGTTATTCTTATCCTAACCCAAAGTCTATGCTCTAATCTGAATTCTCATCTTAACACCTAGCCAATACCCTAACGTCATCCTCTAACCTCAAAAATAACCCCTCTAACCATATCAGCATTCCTAACCCTATCCCCATTACTAGGACCCTAACAAATAATTCTAACTTCTATCTTAACATTAATCATAGCTTCTAAATGAAAACCCCCAAAATATCCCTAGCTGGTGAGCAAAAGCCTAACCACGATCCCTAACCCTGTGCCTTACCATGACAATAACCCCTCTAAGTGTTGACCTCCAACCCTGAAGTTAGTTCTACTGCTGTGCTACAGATGTAACTACAACATTAAAACCTAACTCTAGTCCTGTTCATCTACCCACTGACACTTACCTATCACTAAGTACTAATTACCTTACACAAATCTAGCTCTAATATCAATTCTAACCATAAGTGGAACTTCTAACCCTTAACCAATACACTAAACAACTTAACATTCATTTTAATGTATACCTCACCTCTATTGGTTTCTCCCAAAAAGGATATCCTAAAGGCGTCAAGGCCTTATAACCTACACCCTATAACCTGTAACAAAACCCCTCAATTTAACCATAAGCCCTAATTCTAATCCACAACCTTTACCTGTCCCATAACCCTGTCACTAACCTAAATTCTAACCCTAGCTTTATCCTAAAAGCTAGCCCTAGTGACTATCTAACTCAAACCCTAACAAGTCTCGTCCATAACCCCAATGCTTCTAGATTTTCAGGGGCTATAGGGAAGTTCCACATTTGATTCTCTCCCAAGCACTCAGCCTAACAGGGGCAGGTTTTCAGGGGTGGAGCTTGAAGAGTACCTAGCTAGCTACTGCTTTTCTGGGAAAAGCAGCTATAGGCTTTGTCATCTAACATTTCCAAGACTGATGACAGCTTGGTCAGAGTCAAATGTGTCCAAGTTCTTGAATTCTTATTCAAGGAATTGATACAAAAGTCCACACAGATTTTCAAAAGTAGCAAGATAACTTTATTTAAAGCATAACAATAGAAAAATAAGATTATACTGCAAGTAAACACTGAGTGATGAAGCTTCAGGGCTCCCTTTATTTTGGGGGACTTCCTTTTATGTGGTTCCAGGTAAGTGGAGTTAGGTTATTAAAGGGCACTGTGAAGATGGTTCTCTGATTTTATGATCATCTTTCTACTGCTCATGTTCTTTACCATAAGACATCTGACTTTAATCATATGCACTCATAACTAAGGGGAAAAAACCCTTTCCTCCTCAAGTTCCTTTGGTCATGGTGTTTCATCCCTGATTAGGACAGTTGTTGTTACCAGGGAAGGGGTATTTCTATGACAGACCTAACAATGCTACCTGTTGGCAGAAAGTAGACTTTGGGACTTTATACTACAAAAGGGGATGATCACTTTCAGCAGGGTATACTGGGACATCCTAGTAGGAACACAGAAGGCAGTAGTGTTGAGAGCAATGTAACTTATGGGGCCTCAGCTCAAAAGGTTTCAGAGGAAAGAAAGTTACAAAGTGGCATAGAAGCCATTCTTGTGATATTTTCGTGAAGCAAAACAGCCTAGTCTTGACTGCATCTTGCAGTAATTAATAATCACTCTGATAATAAAAAACAGCAAGCTGGATTTAAAAAACACAAAATGTACAGTTTGAGGAGAAAGAAAGAGTACCAGGAAATGTAATGGAGCTAGGTCCAGTGCTCAAGAAGATAAAATGTTTACAAGCAGGCTAAAGGGAATAAACGGAGTAATGACCTCAGGGTATGACCCCACCCAACTAAGCTTCCAACTTGTGAAAGAGGAAAATAAAACTTAGTAAAGAAAGACATCAGCTTTCCACTGACCAGCAGAAGTTGGCAACTTCAGCTCCGTGGTTCTGATTTTATATCCCAGGATACAAAAGGGGACTGTGGAACCTCCCTTCCCTGCTAAGGAAAGCCAACCAGGCATGGAGAGGCAGGATTTGGAATTTGCCCTGCTGTTTCAGTCTTGCTTTGGTCCAGCGTTTCTTCACAATGTTCCCTTTTCTCCCTTCTGGAATGGTAACCTTTACTCTGTGCCATTTTATGCTTTAAGTATACCATCTGCTCTGTGACTTTGATTTTACAGCTAACCACAATTAAGAGATTGCCTTGAGTCTCAGAAGAGACTTTGAACTTTGGACTTTTAAACAGTGTTACAACTGTTAAAGACCGCGGGGACTGTAGGAAGTTGGACCAAATGCATTTTGCATTATGACAAGGTGGAATGTGGCAGTTTGAGTAAGAAGAGCCTCCAGAAGGTACACACATTTGAACCTTAGTCACAGGGAGTGGTACTGCTTGAGAAGGATTCGACAGATTAGGAGGTGTGGCCTTGTTAGAGTAGGTACAGTCTTTATGGAGGAAGTATGCCACTGGGGTTAGGTGGGTTTGAGGATTCAAATCCCCCTTCCTCTCCCCTTTCTCTCCTTTCCCCCCTTCCCCCCTCTTCTCTCTTTTGTTCTCTCTCCTCTCCCCCTCTCTTTCTCTCTCCCTCCCTCCCCCTTTCTCTGCCTCCAGACCAGGATGTAGCACTCGCCATTGTAGCACTTTCTATGTTACCATGCTCCCCACCATAAAGATAATGAAATAAACCCCTAAAACTGTAAGCAAGCTAGTAAGCATCACCCTCCATGGTCTCTGCGTTATCTCCTGTCTCCAGTGTTCCTGACCTGTTTGAGTTCCTTTCTGGACTTTCTTCAGGGATTGACTAGGCTGTTGAAGTGTTAAGGCAAATAAACCCTTCCCTCCCCAACTGGCTTTAGTCATGGTTTTCCATTATGGAAACATTAACCCTGACTAGGGCAGTGGTATATAGAAGGTTCTCACTAACAGTTCACTTAAGAAAACTGTCTATCTTACTCACATAAATCCAAAGCAGTTCAGGCTGGACGAAACCTCCCAGCCTGGTACCTGGACATAACTTGAAATGCATTTGAATGGAACATGTCCCACTTTGCTGGTTATTAAGATGCACATTCCACTGAGCAGAAGAGCACACGTGTAGCTCAGTGCAGGTGGGGATCCCATTTTGCTAGGTAGCCAGAAGCGTGTACAGTACATGCCGGTAAGGTTCGAAGACTTCCAAGCACAGTGTGATAAACGGAATGTGTGTGCAGCCCAGACTAAGGGTCTCAAATCTCTAAAGTATTCCCTGTGCTTAACCTGCCTCAACTTTGCTCAAAGTTTCAGAAGGCAACAAGGATTCTATCAGCAATTTGGACAGATATAATTCATGATAATTTTGGCAAGAACCTGGTTTTTATTCTGCTTGTGCCCTGGTAAATCTGAGCGAATGTAATGGGATCATCTCTTCCACAGAGAAAAATCTCAAGATGCTGGTGCGTCAGGCTGGTGCCAAGAAACCAACTGTAATTTTGAGAGATCGGGACCACTAAAGAGAACTTTCCATGCTGTTCAGGGATAGTGGGGACAGTGTGTGGGGGGTATGCTAAGGGCAGTCCACTGGATGCTACATCCTGTGAAGGTCCAAGCTCATTTGAAGAAAGAATAACCTGAACTGGATAGCTTCTCTGCCCCTCTAAGCCAACTGTGAAGAAATTGCCTCCCCAGGGTCAGCACAGCCTGGTAGCATCATCCTGTGGTACTGTTCTGAAAGCATAAGATTCAGGATTGAGGGGTTCAGGAAGAACCAGCCCACAGAGAACAGCTGAAGTCAGGCAATTTGTGCTGGAGTCGCGGTGGGAAGACCCTGCGGAACAACTAAGACACTGCACATTATTCCCTGTACACATAGTAGAGGCCATGGAAGAGCGGGTGAGCCTCCTGAGGGTACCAATGGCCCTCTACAGCAACCAAGGCATAGCAATCACTGCCAACAGCACCCCTGAATCTAGGAGAGTCAGCCTGGTGATGGAGGCCAGAGACTCAGTTCTCTTATGGCTGTGTCCAGCAGATAGAACAGATCCTCCGAATTTAGATCCTAAGAGGCCATTATCAGTACCCATGCCTGCCTCCTCTCCTAGGACTGAGGATTGTCTGATTCCCAGCTGAAGACTAAAATAGGCTTTGTCCATAGTTCCAAGGTATCTGCTCCATTTGATGAACACCCCAGTCTACTCCCCAATAATACCATCCTTCACTTTTGGTTAAGAATCTCCTGCTCTGTGGACACAACCTTCATCTACCCCAGAAGTGGCTCTTCATTCTTGTACCCATGCCCTGTGAGTACAAGAGAAGGCCCTAAGTGTCTGCCTCCACAGACTTGGAAGCTTTTGACCTCAGGACTAGCATGTGGGGCTCAGCTCCCATTCTTAGGATTTCCCAGCCCATACATGGTTTCCACTTGGCAACAGACTTGGGCAGACTTCACAGAAAATCAGACAGAAACACTCACCAAGAAATGCAGCTTCCAGGAATTTATAACAAAGAAGGAACCAACTAAAGGGGAACAAACAAAAAGGAGAGAGGGATGCAAGCTAAAGTGTGCCTAAGAAACAGTCAACATCTATTAGGGGGCGGGTCAAGAAAAAGTAATTTCTTTACATTGATATAAACAGATGTCAGGATACAGCATAAAGCAGGGAGTCTGAAACAAAAACCTTAATTTAGTTTAAAAAACATTACTTTCAGGAACATAAAGAGTGCCAGGTGGCAAGGAAACTCACTCTGTTGCCCCCTGTCTGGGCCATCCTCAGTCAACTCGGTTGCTCCAAACTCTAGGAGCAAGGCCCACGAGCAAAGGAATGCCAAAGCACTCTCTATATCCGCTCACAGAGTCAATGAATCAGAGAGCATTCTCCTTGATGTGGGCACCCTTCCTATCCAGCACGTGTCAGGGGCCTCAACTCACATTTATCTTGCCTGCACGGAGCAGGCTTAGACTTAGGCTATCACAAACATTTCTCAAAAACTTTGCCAGCACAGAGAACTCCCAGCCAAACTCCTCCAACAGTGTGGTATGGCAAGCCCTGGAGGCCTCACAGAAGACTCTCTTGGGGAACTCTAGGAACACTGATCTTTATTTGAAGTAAATCTCTGTAACTTGTGTGAACTGACACATAACCCGCAAATTGTTCATTCCATGTGCAGGCCCATCTCCACACGAACAGTTCCACCCAGGCTGGACCCAGGAAACTCAACGGCTTTGTCTCCCCCGAAGGCATCCCAGGAAGGAGGTTTGGCTGGAATGCTGTTGCACCTGAAAAAGCAGCTCAGCATCACACAGAGAAGCATGCTCTTGGGCTTTGGGACATTTGCCTTCCCATGCAGGTGCCTCCTGGCCCCATCAGACCCATTCTGGACTTCAGAGAAGGATCTGTGATCCCCACAGCCCAGCCCGGTTCTATGTCTAGTAACATCCAGCACAAGTCACTTCTTACCACCCGGCAGCACTAGCTCTAAAGAGAAAACATGCAAACCTCAGAAGGCCTCACCTGGAGAGCAAGGGCTGGCTCAGCTCCACAGTGGACATGGGTGCTGGCATGGCAGCTGAGGCAGGCATCACCTCCAAAAAACTGAAAGGGAAGAGCTCTATCCTCACATCAGAACAGATTCAGTTTCAAGGGGACACTGAGTGGCATGATCCCCATGGTCTCGTGTACATCCAAGCCGTTCTGAGTGACTGATGGAACCGTGAACACTGTTCAGACAAGGAACTCTGTAGAGTTAGCCAGCAGGGAAGCATGCTAATGTGAGTAGGCTCATTGGCAGGACAGAGAGAGAGCAACTGACGAGGCCATCTCTCCCCAAGAAACAGTGTCACACAGAAGAACGGAGCTAGTCATTACAAGGGAAGCACATTCCTACCCCTGGAGTGTCAGAGCCCTGGTGAGTGAGACGAGGAAGGTTCCATCATCACCTGGAAACATGGCCTTGGTGATGGCTAGTGTAGACAAGCCCGGTGTCCACTGAACCAGGACACAGCAACCCAGTTACCATCAGAGGACTCCAGAAAACATTTCTAGCCTTCTGGAGATATCCTCCAATCTTGTGAGGTTTGTCACTTTTTCTCTACCAAAGACCTCCCTCCGGTCACTCCATACACTCCCCCTGGTGTCAGTTGTTTGAGAACCGTGTGCATCTTCTTTCAGTTACAGAACCCTGGGCCACCCTGGACACTCCCCATCTTCATCTCTTGGGATGTTGGATATTATCTCTTTACCACAGAGTCCTCTACCACTCTGTACACCCATGCCTCCTAAGTCCTCCCAGAATCCTGTCATCTCTCCATGTCTTGTCATGGGTTAGGCTTTTTGATCCATCTCAAACAGCAATTTGAAATGGTAAAGGTATATATAACCTTGCTACTTCTCAGAACCCAGCAGCCTTAGTCTAAGGAACAAACATGAGGAAAAGCTAGTAAAACCAAGGAAAGTCATTGGTCAGGGGCACACCATCCAAGGTGCAGGATGTGCCAATGTTTGGAGTGTTCTTTTGGTGACAGTTTGAGAAATACATAAGGAAAGAACCTGATCCTCAATCCCTGAGACAGTGATTTACCCTGCGCTGTGACCCACAGACAGCCAAGAACTCCCCCGGCTTACCTGTAAGGAGGATGAATTTTCAAGCCTGCAGTGGAAGCTGCCTGTCTAGCATCCGATCCTGGACCCTCCTGTGGGCTCATGCTCTGTAAACAACTACCGTGCAGATCAGCAAATCCTGTAGATAAAGAAATTCCACAGGTGAAAGGAAAGCACACAGCACACTGTGGCACAGCCACTTTTCCTGGAGGCAGCCTGGGCTGTGAGAAATCATTTCACCAGCCCAAGGTCCTAGCCTCTCACTCCAGAAAAGGAAGGACAGATCTTCCACCTCTGTGACCCATCAGACCTCCAGGGACAAAGCGAAAGTCCACTTCTCTTGACTTTACCCTGGGCTTTTCCACTATGGGCTTCACACAGTCCACTGCCTGAGTCTCCATCTGCTTCACACATGTTCCTGTTCTTGGTCATGACATGCAACTTGCACTTTAGGATTCTGCCACATGCCTGATTCACTGTTTCCATGTTTTACCTCTTATCTCAAGTTTCACTGATATTTTTTTGCTACCTCACCATGCCATTGGCTTTCTCTCCCATTGTGCTAAAGAGTGACCTATTAAAATACCCCTGACTCTTAAAGAGACAAACTAAGAAACTTAGTCATTTCTGGTAGGTCACACAGGTAGGAGAGGCAGCCTGAAAGGGCAGGCTCCATTCTTCCCTGAGTCCATGTGGTAGTCAGTAGTCAGCCAGCACTAATAGAGTTTGGTTTCAGATCAGAACCAGAGGCCTGGACCAAGGCGTGCTCTAGCCTCCTGCCTGAACACTAGATGAGAGGTAAAGACAAGAGAACATCTGAAGGACCACAGGCCAGCAAGCTTGTTGTAAGCAGTGTCAATGGAGAGAGACAGAGACAGAGGGGTATGGAGATGTGTATATATATATATATATATATATATACATACACACACACTCTCTCTCTTTCTCTCTCTATTTTTTTTAATAATGTGAAGCTTGTAATGCTTTGAATGGGAAACGTCTCCTATAGCTCAGGCATTTGGTAGAGTCAGGTATCAGGTATAGCTTAGATATCAGGTAGAATCACCACTTGGGGGCACTTTGTGAGGAGGGGCTGTAGAACCTTCAGGTGATGAAGGGCTGCTGGGGCAAGTATGTTTTTAAGACATACTTTTTCCTAAAGTGACAGTTAGAAGTTGTAAGAAAAAAAAAGATGCATTATGCTCAAAGACTGCTACAAAACCCAGGCAAATCAACAAGGTCTTGCACAATGGAAAGCTGAATATCTCTGTTGTACTATACATGCAAAAATGAAATTTAAAGGCACTCAGAATGACAGTGATGACTAAAAACCAAACTCCGACAGTTCTACCCTAGAGAATGCGTAGGGCAGTAGGGAGCAGGTACTCACACATAAGGCAGAGTAGTTTGGGGTGTAGGAGATGACACATGGGTGCAGTGATTCCCTCCCTTTTTAATTCTTTCCTAAATGCCTTGTTTTTCATTCATATTTTTTCTAATAAGCATAAATGAAAAATAATCTGGGAAATTTGTGGAAGAATCTGTTCTGACTCAAGTAGTTCCGGGTTCCAGTGAACGTCACAGATCCAAGCAGATGATGTCCACACCTACACATCCATCCCAGCACAGGACTGTGGACTTTGGTAGTTGTGGGGCTGAGACAAGAATTTCACAGTCTGTGCAGTGTGGACGCACCTGTATGACGGGGATCGCTGACGGTAGCAATGGCCCTCCACATGGTGACATCTTCAGGATCCATCCCAGAGTCCTTCTGGTTTCTATGTTTTGGTTGCTCCATGTGGAGGAAAACTCCCCCGGAGGATGACGGTGCAGGGGGCATCATCCATGATTCATGGTTAGCCACAGAGGAAACAAACAGGTCGTCGCTGGCAGCCAGAGAGCAGAGGCCAGGGGCAGGGTATATGGAGGTTAGGCTGACAGGGTCGTAACCTGGTCCCTCCTGGTAACTGTCACATCCATAGAGTGACCTGGGCAACATAAGCAAGCAACACACCTTGGTGGGGAGAAGCAGGGAATTGGTGGTTGGGAGGGGACTCAAGTCAATGAAACTGAGGAACCTGGCACCCTGCCCACCTTTCCTCAAGTCTGCCAAGTGCAGGGATTTGTGCCCAGAGTCCCAGACCTTTAATAAACCAGAAAACAGGAATAGAACCATAGAACCAGAAAACAGGAAGTGATTTGCAAGACCCTAAACACAAGTGAACAAATGATGGTTACTATAAAAGGAACAAGTAGGCAGAATATTACATCAGGGCTGCTGTACCTCAGACATGATCCAAGATTTTAGTGAGCATCGTTAGTCTCTGCCACAGCCTGTACGGCAGAGACCACACCCTCATTCTGTGGGAGAGGGGTTACATGAACCAGGCCCGAGGTCAGGGTCCAGCCTGGCACTGCCCCATTGATTGAACAGCACTGGGATGCAGGCAGATGGCTCACGCCTTGCCAGGGCCTCAGAGCTTGTGGAGAATCTCAGGCAGTGAGATACACACCAGTTGCTGCTGAACCCACAAAACAGAAAAACTGACCAAATGTTTGAAAAAAGAAAACAAAAACAACCCACAAGGTCGGAACCCGGCACAGGCAGGGCTGGGGCTAGGGTTAAATCGCACTCTGGTCTCCGCCCAAAGAAGGAGGGGACCATGGAGGAAATGTGTCCCATGCCTTGAAATGACAGTACCTGAAAGCCAGCATCTGTGGAGCTGTGTTGTCTCCAGGAAAATTCACAGGCATGTGCTGCGGCCTCTGTGGTCCCTGCACGGTCTCTGGGGACTGTAGGATTCCACTTGGTTCGGATGGAACTAACAGAGGGGAGAGGAGGACAGAGGGGGAGAGGGGGAGAGAGGGAGGGGGAAAGAGGGAGGAGAGGGAGAGAGAGGGAGGGGAGAGGGAGAGAGAGAGAGGGAAAGAGAGGGAGAGAGAGGGAGAGGGAAAGAAAGGGAGGAGAGAGGCAGAGAGAGGGAGAGGGAGAGGGAGAGGGAGAGGGAGAGAGAGAGAGAGAGAACATTAGGTCCTAGCCTCTTTCCCAGCTGACAGCAGCTCCACAGATTAGAATCAGAAATGGTCTTCAGTCATCCAAATATCCTCGAGACCTTGGTCTGACTTCAGGGCAAGCCAACAGTTTCAAACATGGAGATTGAGTCACTTCCCAAATCCACTCATTGTCTCCTCTTTCTGGCAGTGTCATTCCCACTTCCAGAACTACACAGCCAGCTGTGCTAGGGTCACCCCCAAGGCAGCCAGATCTTGGAGAAATCAGCCCTCGAGATGCCAGTGTGCTGCTCACCTGACCACGGAGACACAGCCACAGGCTCCTGATGGTCTCCTGAGGGCTGCAGTGGTTCAGGACCCCTCTCTGCACTGGAGGCTTCTGACCTGGTCTTCGGGGCTCTCTGAACGTGCAGGGGAAGAGCCTTCTGCCGTCGCCGATAATTGGCAAACCAGTTGTACACCTGCTCAGGAGTCAAGCTGGTCTCTGATGCCAGTTTCTCCTGGCCCCAAAATAAAACAATTTTTGAGTTACAGGGGTACACAGAGGTGGCCCGGTCAGCTCACATCTACTAAGGAAGAAGAGTGCAGCTGGACCCTGCAATGGGGACAGAGATGGTCATCAGGGAACTGGTGCCCTGGGAAACAGACTGTCTACTGAGTATGTACTGAAGAAGCAGAGAGCAAGACAAACATGCCCCGCCTTCTGCCCCCACTCCACTCCAGGCCAGCTGAAACTCTGAATACCCAAGACCCTCAGACAAGAGAAGGGCTAGAATGAGACCACCATGAACCCTTGGCTCAGTGCCTGCACTGCCCCCGACCAGGAGCTTCATTATTGCCCCATTGTGCCCTGTAGACTGGATCTCACTGTTGAAGACTGAGAAGCGCTGGGGAATTAATCAAGGTGAGAAGCGAGCAGCCCCACTTTCTTTGAGAAAGCAGAGCGTGTCAAAGGTCACGAGAAGCTGGCTACCACTCACAGCCTGAGAGGAGGCTGTGTACCCCACTGAGCACAGAAGGAAATAGAGACAGCACAAAGAGCTACAAAGTGGAGGGGGCACCACCTAAAAGAAAGGGGACCTGTCTGTGAGGAAGACAAGGGAGACCACAGGGAAGATGGAGAGCAGCTGGCTGGAGAGAAGTAGGGAGAGCTGCCTGCACAGAACACAGGGACCTTCCTTGGAAGGAGGTGGCAGGGTCAGAGACTGGCTAGGGGAAAGCTCCTAAGTGTGGCAGAGAAGCCACACTGTGGACTGTTGACCTTACCAACTGGGCCTTCTTGGGAAAAACGCCCACACTTGTGGCAAAGTTGTGCAGGTGGCGCCGGATCTCTGGGAGGAAGTTCCGGCTCTTAGGGCCCTCGGGGCAGAGCGATGTGGGTGGTGGGTTCCTGGATAAGGAGGGACAGGAAGAGTTATAAAATAAGCTTGATCCTCTGGAGGAGGCCCTGGAGACCCAGGTGGGGTTCATTTGGATGTTGTTAGATGAGGTGCTCTTGGGATGTTCCTGCATGCCTCACATCCAGATGCCACCTGTTCCACAGATAGGTGACCTCTATCCATGCCATGTGCCCTTTATGAAGAAATTCAAGGATACAGCAGGAAAAAAAAATCAGCCTAGGCACCCGAGGAAGACGGCTACAGGGTCGCTTCAGCGACTCTAAAATCTCCACACAGTGTAGAGAGGAGAGAGAAACGACTCTGGGCCTCTCGCATGGTGCAAGGACCAACACAACAGAGAAGAAAAGGAGAAGAGATGCAAGAGGACGAGAATGGAGGCCACGAGGGCCTGGGAAGCTCAGCGAAGGGGAGGGTGGGAGAGGGGCCAAGGGAAACCAGCATCAGTGCATGGGCGTTTAGGGCAGCAGAGTCTTGCTTATCCTCTGAGAAGCTGTGCTGAACAGGAGCAAGTCAGCGGGGCAGCCGAAGGAGCTGCTGTGTAATGCGAGAGACCCTCAGCTTTACCAGCTCAAGGAGCTGAGCCTGCTCCTGGCAGTTCCCACTCAGCAGAGAGCTCCTCCCTCCTAGACTTTAGTTCTGGACTATAGATACTACAGGGCTGGCCAGCACTGTTACAGTACAGCCCATGTTCTGGCCACTACCCCACACGGCCCTGAGGTTGATGGCCAGCCTCCCAGGAGGCCCTTGGAAGTGCCAGGGACACCAAGCCACCGCCTTTTCCTATGGCTTCAGGCTGAAAACAGATTCGTACCCGCGAAGGGCTGGAAACAAACTTTCCTGTGATGTCTGCTATTGCCCCAGGACATCAGGGGCCTCTCAGTCCCTGGCTTCTGACCTTGCCACCTTCCTGCCTGGAAATGTTGCCTGTGTGGTTTCCCCACTCTCATCCATGGCTTGGCAAGGCTTGCACCAATGACCTGGTCAAAAGTAGCCCTTTCCCCACAGCAAAGGCCTAATCTGTCTCGGTCTTCTTACTGTCTGAGTAGTCCCACATGAAGAAACCCACTTTATTATTCTGTGTTGTCCCTTGAACTCATCCATCACACAACTGCAGGAAATTGGAGTGTGCTCTGTACCCACAAGCTCCAAGCACCCAGCACTTAGGAAACACTTCACAATCAAATGGAAAAGATACCATGACTGCTTAGCTGCAGTCTGCTAGCTAGCAGCCTGTGGGGATGTGGTCATATCCCCTGTTTCGAGGCTGATTATCTACTGAGCTTCAGAGGACCTGCCTCACACTGTCAACATTTGGAGACTCTGTTCAATGCACAAAACAAGTCTTGAACCTGCTGTGGGTGGAGCTCGTGACTCAGGGAGGCTGCATTACTTGGAGCATCAAACAGAATCCTTCATCCTTCCTTTTTTTGGAAAGTGGCCCCAGATGAAGAACAAAACTCCAGGGTCTCAGTGTTTAGGGAGCCCTAGCCTTGTATCTCCCCCTGCAAAACCTCAGTCACGTGACCTGACTTTCTCATGTAACGTTTCTCGTCCATAAATGAAGAAGATGAGACTAATGCTGACAGCCTTCTCTTCCTGTAGCCCCCAGTGTCTAGCCTGGCACCGAGACATGTGGATTAGATACTCTGAGAAACAGCTGAGCAAAACCCAGTTGCTCTTCACACTTGCTATCCCCAACAACATCCTTCTTGTCTTGTGATGATAGGAAGTAGAGACAGCTGGGAGGCCAGAAGCATCCACTCCCAGCCACCAGTCACTGGAGTGCCAGGCAGAGCTGTGGCTTAGTGCTGGACACACAAGGATTAGCGACACAATGTTCATTACATCACAGTCAGTTCTGCTGAGGTGACTTCCCAGCCTTCTTTCCCTAGCTCCTCTGGGAATGGGATGCTACATCTGGCCATGGAAGACCCATGGAGCCAGCATGGGGGAGAGTCTGCAAGTACCTCTTCCTGCAACGAAACTTCTGCACTGGGTTCAGCACGGTGAGCCCCAGCTTCCTCATGGTCAGGTGGTAGTGAATGTCATTCCAGAGTTGCACCAACTCCTGGCTGCCTCCTGGCACCTTACACACCTGTAGAGAAAATCTGATGAAAGCCAGTCACTCCTATAGTCCCCTGGAGTGTGTGGGAATCTGTCATCCACACCAACTCAGCCTGTGAAAAAGGCAAACAAGTGAGAAGTGGGCACACAGCAGTCTCCACCGAGCCCACAAACCACTAATGTTAGACAAGCATATGAGCCTCCCAGTCCCTACCAGGCCTCAACCAGGGGCCACCCAGTTACCTCACGGGCTATAGCAGACATCTCATGTCAGTTGTGAATAGATTGGAGGCCTGGTTTCTGATCTAAAACCCTCTAAAAAGTAAGTCATCTCAGTCCTTCACTGAAGCACCCCCGTACAGAAAGCAGCGTATGCCAGCTTCACTATGCCTTGCTCCCTTTAGCTGGCTCCGGGCAGTAACTCTCCAAATGAGTTTCTAGTCCCACCTCAGGGATTCTAATCACTAATGCCACTACGTGCTACTCAGTAGTCACCTCAGCCACAATCATGCCCTCCCCTGTCTTTTCACTCCATTTCTCTGGATTGTTGTGTGTCGTCACTTTGACACAGGCTGGCCTGAAACCTGCCGATGACTTTACTTTGTCTTCTGAGTACTGAGGTTACATGTATGTACCACTCTGCCAAAGTCGTCCATGCCCACATTTGCTCACCACATTTGCTGGCAGAGGATCACCAGGCAGTAAGAATCTTCTAAAAGGTACTCGCTGACGTTACCAAAGTGTCACTTGCCTTAGCGGAAGTCGGCCATCCTGCCTGAGCTTATGACACCTTGGGGAGGGTGGAAGCTGCTCTAGTCCCACTTCTCTCTGCATCCCTCCCCCACCTCTCTCATACCTCTAAAATCTGGAGGGCTGAAAGGTACTGCTCCTGCTGCACCAGGACCCGGGCACACACCAGCACCACGTCCGCATTGTGGAGCAGGTGCTGAAGATGCCGGCTCTCCAGAATGGCTTTCACCAAAGACAGCACCTGAACAAGGTTGTGCTGAAAGTCCCGACACAGCTTGCCCGCGAGGGTCACCAGGTCTTGTGGGAGACAGTGGGCGTCCCCATGCTCCCGAAGCAGCCTCAGGAAGTTCTGCATCCTGCCAGGCCAAATCTATTGACATAGAATATTCAAAGAAACGCTGTTACCAACTGCATTTTATCCATGAGTCTTCAGATCAGTTCCAAAAGGCAGGTAATATGTGCTCGGTATGTCATCCAAGGGATGACTCACCTGAGAAAAGCTAGGCCTCAAACGTCCTCCTAATTTCCCCAAACAGCTGTGTCCTTAAGGAAGGCAGCTATGCACCGATAACTAAGCAGGATATTCTGCAACCACCCAGTCGCACCTTTTCCAGTCTTATCCCTTTCCTCTGCCCTGACCTTCTCATCTCTTCCCCTTTCCTATGCCCCAGGCACTGATCTGGTTTCTTTCTGGTCTTTGCTGTGTCCTGTGTGGGTTTCCCAGAGACCCTGGCATCTGCCACATGACTGACGAGACCATCACCTAACCACGGGCAGTCACTCTTTTCACAGAGCCAGGGACACAGATTTCAAGGATGAAGTTTTGGGCCCCAGAGCATCTGACAACAGGAGGAACCTGCCTGGAAAGCGATCACCGTGATTTCTCAGCGAGCTCACGGGCTTGAAGAGCTCCCACCTTAACGTACCGGGGCTGCATGTTGATGATAAGATTTTTCAGGCATACACCCTAATCTCAGAGATTCCATTTCTGTGGAACACAAGGGGAAAGTGAGGCCGAGGACAGGCTGTGCCCGGTGGCAAGAACCTCCCCCAGGTTGGTTCCTGCGCACACTGGGGTCTACATCACCAACTCCCAACAGAAGGTTCAGAGAGCACACAGGCCGGGAGGGAGTTGTCTTAGGATTCCGGTTTTGTCCAGCACCGTAAACTCTGCTAGCTCGGGGACAAGGTGTGTGTCTGATGCGACCCTTATCTAGGAATAAAGTAGCTCCTGCTGAACCCCCCACCCAGGCTGCAACATGCTGCTCAGTACCTTTCCAAAACACGGGTTTTTTTCTAGGTAGCGGCTGGGAAAGGCTAGACTCCAAACACCAGAAGAGGAGCCGGAAACAAGTGGTGCTCAGCAGCACAGGGCTCCTGGCTTTCTGGACACCCCCACCCACATGCTCACCGGAGGCGCGTTCCTACCACACCCTCCCACCTTGTGCTCTTCCGCCAACTCTCCTTGAGGCCCTCCCCCGCCCATCTACTTTTGAAGCTTGCAAAACTGGCGCTCCTGGGCTAGAAGGTATAGTTACAAAGTATCCGAACTTTAGTCTCTGCAAGCCCCGGGCCAGAAGCCCCTGGGAATACTGGATGTCTGAGCAAGACACCAAGATCCCTGCTTTGTAGCAGGGTGTGATAAAGTTGATTTAGGACACTCCCTGTAACATCCTCTGATGCCTAATCCCTTAGCCAATTTGGGCCACTCTGGTTCCCTGTGCTCCTTGACTCCTGGCCACATGGGAATATGGGTGTTCCTGACACAAACTCTGAGGACAAACAACTTTAGGGCCTGGCAGGGCTAGAACAGGACTCATATTACCGTTCCCGGATAGTCAGAGGGTGGGCATAAACCATCTACGGCCATGCAGAGAGTTTGGGGGTTCTGGGAAAATGTGACTCCTGGAGCGGGTTTCAAGAGGTGACTAAGCCTGTGGGGAGGAAAAATAGTTTAGTAAGTGCATATATAGTATTTAAAAGCAAGGAGGAGAAAAATGTTCTATCCAGCTCCCTGGAGATTCTAGCCCAGGAACACTGTGGGCTCACAGCCTCAGGAGAGTTCCTATAACTCAAGTTGTGTGTTGGATTTGCTTCACAGAATTCTAAGGTTGAGTCCTGGGCATAAGAAATCATGATCAGAGTGCTTGACAGTGTCACCTGCTACAATCAAATGTATGAGTGCTGTACACCCATTTGGAAAGCAAAGGTGAAATTATGTACAGCACATAAAACCACAACTGCCCCTGGAGAAGGAGAATGTTATTGTTGTTATTCTAGTTTAGCCTCTGGTTTGCTCAAGTTTTGGATTTGTGTATTTTGAGACAGGGCTTCATGTGGACAAGGCTAGCCTCCAACTTACTATGTAGTTGTTGAATTCGGTACGGAGACAACATAGCCTTGATCTCCAATCCCTCCTGTCTCTATTTCGCAAGTGCTGGGATGGCAGCGGAGTGAACTCATCCCTGGAATTATTATCCCTGGGATTATAATCCTGGAACAAGGATTCCGTGCTGGTCATTGCTGCGGTTCGTACCCATCACGGCTGGATAGGACTATTAATTTGTCCCTCCCTTGTCATCATCTGGTACTGTGAATACCATTCCCTGGAACTAATTATTCCTCCTCAGTAGTTATTAGTTCCCTCTAGTTTTTATTTAGGATTGGGGTCCTGTGAGATTTCTTCCCTTCATGTTTGTTGACTATTGATGACATTATCAATTTTCACACATCGTTTAGGTACCCACGCTGTTGAAGTATCTAGTGGATGTAACCTTGCTGTCACTTCTAGAAGAAATCTAGCAGTAGATTTCCCGGTCCTCTGTGCTAGGGGTGCAGAAGTTGTGTTGTAGGAGTAGTCATTAGGCTGGGCACCCCACAAGCAATTGATATCTGAATTTTGACAAGTTGTAGGTTTTCTTTTTTTGTAATCACCTGATTTTGTTACAAAATAAGCTTCTTTGATGTGGGGTGATACCCACACTAACTGTGGATATAAAGATAAGGTTTAGAATGCAGTTAGGGAATACACGTGGCTAGTGCAAAGACCCTGGTAGTTCTCCTCTGAGATTCGTGACCATGCTAGCCATGGGTAGCCAGGGCTTCCAATACCAGGTATCATTTTCTTCCTGTTAAGCAGGACTTGGATCCAATCAGACAGACGTTGGTAACCCCCAAGACATGAATGTTATTATTTCACCCTTAGGGTTAGCGTGCCATGCTGGTCACTGTTGTGGTTCATAAGCATCACCGCTGGGTAGGCCTATTAATGTTTCCCCCCCCTTGGTGTCTTGTACAGCACCTTCTGGTACTATGAAAGCTAGATCTCCAAGAGGAGAATTTTAGGTTACATCCAGCTCAGATCATCCTGGTCCTGGGCCTGAAGTTTGTGGTATCTCGACCAGCAGGAAAACAAAACATTACGGTACATTTTCAGTATGTGGTGCACTTACTGCAGAGAGTCACAGATGAGAAGAGGGGCGGGTCTCTTTCTGTTCTAGCTGGGTGTTTTTGCCCTGCAAAAACGAGGCAGTCTCAAGCTCCCTAATATTAATTAGATAAAACTTTGCATTCTGATCCAATAGGATGAGGAATTTGGTAATGGGATTATACAAGAAAAGCACAAAGAGTGTGGTTTTGTCGAGTGCCAGCTTATGGAAAAAAAGAGGGCAGGGATTTCTTATGATCTAAGACTTTAAGAACCACTGTCTTGTGCCCCATCATCAGAGCAGCCATTTTAACCTTGTGTTTACCTTGCTGTCGCTTTCTGCAGAATGGCCTATCAGAGATTGAGGGTATTGTTTCCCAAGTGCTGGGATCACCACCGACCTTTGACATGGCTCCTAGCTGTTTAACACTCTGAGCCCTTTGTTAACGTTTGGAGCCTCTTGTTAAGTTTACTACATTTTAGGTCAGTTTGCAGATGTGTATTTCTCTTGTATCAGTTTCCATGTTATTAAATTTTCATTGACACCATTTAGATGAAGATATTCTCTGTCTTCTACGGAGAGTGGGAGATGTATGTGCAGGTGCTTACTTTGGTACACGTACATACGTGGAGGTCATTCATGCATACATAGAGGTGGGCATACATAGAGGTCAGCTCTTAGTGTCCAGTATCTTCTGCTATTTCTCGCTCTCTTTTGAGACAGGGTATCTCAGTGAATCTGGAGCTCAGTTTATTAGGACAGGGTGTGCCTGTTTCCACCCTATGCTTCAAGCACAGCACACAGTCTCCTCGGTACCATCTCACTCCTGTAAGTTTGATTATAACACGGCTCTAGAGGTACCCTGAATGGGATTATAAGGATGGGTTGATAAGGTTAAAAAAAAAAAGAACAAGAAGGGGTTTACAGCATGTCTTTTATTGTAAGTCATGTTTCTAGTGAAATTCTTAGAAAACTGTAATTTATAGCTGGGAAGAGATAAAGGATTTGAGCAAAAATTAATTGTACTGGGAAGTCTTGAGTCTCAAATAGAGGGAGGCTTGAAACAGGCTGCTGGGTGAAGGAATCCTGTTTCTTCCCATGTCTCCTGATTTCCAAGATTCTATATACTACTTCCTTTCCAGCTGTCACCAACAAGGCTTATCTGGAAGGGAAGGGACCACAAAATACCCATTACCTGGAGAACAACTCAAATCTGGTATATGCAAATGTTCTGCGAGGTCAGGCTGCATCTTCTGCTTTGAACTGCTCTGTCTTCCAGTCTGTACATCCAGAGTCTTTCCAATGTGCTCAAATTTCAGTGACTGTGATAACATAGGTTTTCAGTCTCAGTTATCATAAACGTCCAGAAGCTGCCCCACTGTGGATTCAGCTCCTGCTTCCTGGTGAGCGCACTGTCAGGCTCCCACTCTGAGCTGCATCCCTCCTCCTGGGATAATCCATGTTCTGGGTGCTAAGAACTACTCATTATCCACTCTGTGTCCTCCTGACTGTCAACAAACACAGAGCCTCAGACTGTTTGCTGAAGCCCTGCAGCCACAGGTCTGTTGAGCACAATTTAATATGAGTTGATACAGTCCTCTCTGGAGGAAGACTCGGCATCCGAAGAAGGGAGCTCTCCACCTCCCTAACACAGCTACCCTTTAATGTCCAAACTCGTGTGTGGTGACCCTCAACCACAAGATGATTTTCATGGCTACTTCGTTACTGTAATTTTGCATCATCATGTAAAGATCTGTGTTTTCCTGTGGGTCAGCATAGGGGTCACGACCCACAGGTTGAGAACCTCTGCTCTAAGAGGTTATGGACATTCATGACACTGTAGAAGCAAACAAACTTAGAAGTCGGGGATTGCTGAACCTTCCAAGACTCTGAAGGCCTGGCAGAAGGCTCAGTGGAAGGTGTGGCATCTCTCCAGGAACATCCATTCACAGTGTGCACACACAAACAAAAGCAAGCAAACAGACAAAACTGTGAAGCTGCAGCTACCAAGCCAAGGTGCGGTGATACAGGTGACAGGGTGTGGGTGACACCAGTGAAGGCACACAGAGCTGCATGGAGCAGAGAAGTCCGTGCAAAAGAAATCCAAACAAATACTGTCAAATGGTCCTTGATAAAAGCACGAAGGCAGTATGAAGTTGAAGAGAGAGGCTTAGGAATGGAGACTGGGTTTGGGAAATAGAGGGTGAACACGGAAGGAGAGTCTTGGCCACAAATGCAGCAGCAGCAACTGGAGTTCCATGGATAAAACAGGAAAACAGAGAGTGCCCTTCACAAAGGTCACTGAGGTGTATCTTAGATGTTAAGTGCCCCTAAACTGTAAACCATGTATGTCAAAGAGAACCTAGATAGCTTTAGGTTTTTCAATAATTGTTTATATGTGACAGCAAAGGCATGGAATACAAGAGAAGAAACTGGACCGGGAATGTGGCTCTATTGACAGGATGATTGTGTGGCATGGGCAAAGTCTTGGGTCCTATCTCTGGTGTTTAAAACTCCAGAACATCTTTGTAATTCCCTCACTCAAGAGGAAGGGGCACAAGGTCATCCTCAGCTACATATCAAGCTCTAAGACAACCTGGGCTACATAAAACTTGGTCTAGAGAGAGAGAGAGAAAGAGAGAGAGAGAGAGAGAGAGAGAGAGAGAGAGAGAGAGAGAGAGAGAGAGAGAGAGAGATTGGATTGGAGTTATGATTCAGTTGAAGTTGTAGCTCAGTGGCAGAGCATAAGCTTGAAATGCACAAGGTCCAGAGTACAATTCCAAGAACACGTGTACATATAGGACACACGCACGCACACACACATACACACACACACACACACACAGCATGAACCCTAATGTAAAATAAGAAATGAGAATTCGAGATAGTAATGATGTAGCAAAATAGACTCAGCCATTCTAACAAATGCCTGACTTTGGAGGAAGTAGCCCATTGTAGGAGAGGCGGACCCCTTACCATCTGCTTTCTTGTACATTTACTGTAACAGCCTCACTCATTCCCCTGCCCTGCTGTGGGTGGGGGAGGCCATAGGTGTCCGCTGCCTCCTGAGAGATGGCTTCTCCCTAGCTCCTGTCTTTGTTTCCTTTGGATGCTGTCATCCACTCTCCCCACCCCACCCCCACACCTCATGTTGGGGATTGAGTTCAGGTTCAGGCACACAGGAGGCTATTTTGGGTCTTTGGTAAGCTGGCAGTAGGCTTGATCTTGGGATCCCTCATCTTCAACCCCATCTCATTCCTACTCCTACACTCATCAGTCATAAGCTTTCGCCAGGCCCTCTAAGAGAGCCTTTGGTGTCCTGTCCTATGGGGTCTCCCTCACTGGCACAGCTGGAGTTGCAGAGATTGTGTGTTTCCATAGTTTTGTCTTTGGCCAGGTTCTCTAGGTTGGGTATGAAAAGCCTATCACTTGTGTCACTTGGGAGAAGTGACAGTCACCAAGCAATGGTACCCTGGCAGCTCAAAGCACCCTCTAAGGGTCCAGATGGGCCTGGCGCCCAGAGCTGTCACTCTCTCCATTTGTGCAGGTTTCACTAAGCTTGTTCCCTCAACCTAAGGCAGTCGACCAGAGAGATGTTCCTGTGTGCGCCATTTGTATTGTCTATGGGAATGTATAGGGCATAGGTTACCAGGGTGGATCTTTTGAACACCATGCCAAACTCTTGGCACCATTCCATCCCCCACATTGAAAACACTGGGCCAGCCTCCAGGCAGAAAGTAAGCCAGTCTCTCTTGAGGTAGCCATTCCATTAGACCCGAGGTGGTCACATGCGTGCAAGTCATGCTGACTCTCTATTTTTGTTGTTTTCCATAGACACCTCCTGTTTGGCTTGGTTAAGTTTCCTGTTTTGCTTGAATATGGTTACTTGGAAAGTCCCTTGTGGTTTGCCTATGTAAGTGGTTTACTCTGTAATAAAGATGGTACCTTGATCAGAGCACTGTCTTGGTGTGCCTCTTCATGTTCTCTGTCTCTTTTAATTCCAGTCCCTTGTGCAGGCGGTTACTATTGGTGGTTGCGGGCAACTACACACTCTCTCTTCTTCTTCCTACCTCTTTCCCTCCCTCCCTCCCTCACTCTTTCTCTTCTTCCTTGCTTGCTTTCCCCCATTTCTATTGTATTAGATACTGAAGAACAGTCACAGAACATTATTATTTCATTTAACAAGCTAGAATTTTTGCACCCAGGATTTTCAGTTCTATATCATGCTGTATCTATATCATGCTACATCATGGCAATGCTGCAATCTCAGTGAAGTTGATACTGTCTCCCTGTAGTAGAACTTACCATTTATTTCACTGATTTTTTGGTATTGGTTTCCCCACTTATATTTTATTAATTTCTGCCTTCATCTGAATTCTTTTTTTCTTCTTATTTGTGGTCTGTTTTGTTATGTTTTTTTTTCCCCAGTGCTCTAAGGTATATCACTAAGCCATTAATTTGAGGCCTCCGTGACTTCTAAATGCCGGCCCTTGGAGACGTAAACACCCTCTTAGACTGCTTCCATGGCACACCACAGCTTTTAGTGTATTTTGCATTTATTTCTTTAGCATTTCATGTGTATGGTTGTTTTGTCTGCTTTTATGTCTGTGCACCACATGCGTGCATCTCCCACAGAGCATGGAGTTACTGGTGATTGTGAGCCTCCATGTGAGTGCTGGAGGTTGAGCCCAGGTTCCATGCAAGAGCAGTCAGTGTTCTTAACTCCTGACTACGTGTGTGTGTTTAAGATTTATAAGCACACATGTGCTGGAAATTTAATGCAGGTCCCCTGCAAAAACAGCAAGTGCTTCCTCTTAATCCTTTCCTCAGCCATCTCTGCATCCCTTACAAGGTTTAAGGATTGAATCTGTCATTAACGGAAACAGTGGCACCTGCTTATTTCGTAGCTCAATTTCCTCAGGAGGTAAAATCCTTTCACTCTAAGGGAGTGTCTGTCTTTTTATGGCAAGACACTTTTCTTTGATACAAGATTGTTCCTGCCCTCAGTTTTGTGTGGGGCGTGTGTGTGAGTGTGTGCATGTTCACATATGCTTATGTTGTTTGGGGGAGGTTAAGTTGCATATGAATTGACGTGCATTTGGATGCTCAAGGCTGGCATGACAAGTCTCCTTCCATCATTTTTCATCTTGTCCACTGAGGTCTTTCAGTTGAACCGAGAGCTGGCTGGTACAGGCAAATTAACTACCTAATTTACTCCGAAGGTACCCCATCTCTGCCTTCTAAGCAGTTGAATTGTTGATGGGCTGTCAAGCTTACCCAGCATGCCGGGATTTGGACATCTTTTTTTCTCTCTATTACAACAGAAAAATCTTTGGTGTAATAGTCTAGTTTCCTAGTATCTTTCAAAATGCTGAAATACACAGCCCCTAACTTTTCTGGATTAAAATTTTTCTCTTGAGAATTTTCCTTTTCCCCAGAGTGTTGGTGCATGGCTTTAATCTCAGCATGTGGGAGGCAGAGACAGACTCCAGAGTCTGAGGTCAAGACTGATCCACATGGTGAGTTCCAGGCAAGTGAGGGGTAAATGAAATTGTCTCAAGATACAGGGATGGGGGTTGGAGGGGTGGCTCAGCAGTCAAGAGCATTTGCTGCTTTGTCAGAGGACCCTGGCTTGGTTGCCAAAACCCACATGGGTACAGATTCAATTTACCTGTCCACTCATTGGAAGGTTCTAAGTTTGCCGTCTTGTCTTTAAGCTCAAATAGTCTGTCTTCTCAAGGCTTCACAAACCCTTTATTATGCTCAATGTGTTCTCTCCCAGCATTTCTGTTGTTCTTCACTGAATTCCTCTTTTGTATTTTTAAATTTAACTTTCTCCTTTTTCATTTAACTGTTTCTTTGTGTCATCATGTGATTTCTTGGCAGGTTTACTTTCCTATATAATTTTGTTGGAAAGACATAATTATTCTCTTGAGTTCTTTGGTATTTCATCAAATGCAGCCTGATAGAAGATCATTTGAGGGACAGGTACTTTTTAGAATAATATCTTATGGTATTTGTTTCTCCTCTCATCCTGGGTTTCATCACTTTTTTTCCCCTGAATTTCTGATGGTGAAATACCTCTGTTGCAACACATCAGAGGTATTTTGACTACCTCCCCTTTAAGAGCTCACGAGCCCAGATAACCCATGATTTTTTAATGCGTTTTTATTCTTCTCTCATATATTGCTTCCCTACCACAGTTTCCCCTTTCTCCCCTTCCCCAGCCTCTCCTCCCCTGGCACACCCGTATTTACTGGAAATGCAAGAGTCATGAAGCCAGAGCAACTGCTTGACACAGTTCCAGCAAAGCTAAGAGGACTGTGCAATCACTGCCATTCTAGCTTCAACTTTTGGGTTTTGGTCTCTATTGCATTTGGGCGAGGGTTCTGCATTATTGTTCATTTTTATGTCTTTTCCTGAGAAAATTATGTCTGAGTCTTTTTAGGAAAATTCTAAAACTTACTTTATCTGTCCACTATTTAGAAGTTTTCTTTATTCCCTGGAGATCATTAACCACAGATAAACACATAGCTGGATGGGGCCATTACTCCAGGAATCTGGGGATAACTGGCTCTGTGCAAATTCAAACAGTACAAGGCACAGAGTAAACAGATGGTTAACAAACCATGGCTGGGCAGGAGATAGGTTAGAGATTAATGGTCTCTTATTATAGACTTAGAGTTCTGACTCTGAAAATGTAGTTTAAAGATAGAGGATTGTGCACGGTACAGCTCTAGAGGAATAGAAATTAGTAAATAGATTAATTAAAATAAATGTTTTCTACTTCATACATAGATGATGAAACATATAGTAAAAGAAGTTAAGTATATTAGTATTTGCTATTTATCAAAAGACTGGCTCAGATATTTTCTGTTTTTCTGGAGTGTTCTCAAACTACATACACTTTTCTGGAGTGTTCTCGAAGTACAAATACTGTTTTTAAGCTGTCGTATAATACATGTGCTTGGTTTAGAGAAGACATTCTTTAGATTCTTTAAATTGGAGTTATAGGCCTAATTATGATAATAAAATATGTTCTGTTTGTTCTAATTGTGACTGAACTTGTAACCCTGGACATGTAATGAAAAATCAAACATATAATCTGTACTAGTGGATAACTACTAGACTAGTCTATCTTTGTTCTGTGAAGCTCATATAAATAAAAAAACATCTGCTGGCTAGTAAGTCAGAGCTGCAAATTCTCCGGACCATAGCACTGTACTCCCTCTCTCCCCTCACTTACTGCTTATCACTTCTGTGGGCAACCCTGTCAAGGAGGAACCTTCTACCCTAGGCCAGAGGAACCCATCCTCCCAAAGGGCCCCCAGAATTCCCCTCTGCCTCTCCCCCAATGCTACCCCACCCCACCATCTCTCCCTGCCTTCCCTCAGAAAAGAGCAGACCTTCCAGGGACATCAACCAAACATAACAGTAAAACTAACAACAAGACCAGGCATATAACATATAATCAAGGCATGGCAAGGCAACCCAGTAGGCTGAAAAGGTGTCCTGCAAGTATGCAGAAGAGTCACGGGCAGCCTCCATCCCACTATTAGGATGGCTACCTAAAACCAAGCTACTCAGACACAACATATATCCAGAAGACCTAGATCAGGCATCTGAATGTTCTCTGGTCTCTCAAGTTCCCTTGAGTCCCAGTCAGATGATTTTTAGGGTCATGTTCTCATGGTCTGTCCTTCATCACTCTGGTTCCTCCCCCTGACCCCTCTGCAGGACTCCCCAACCTCTACATAATGTTTGGCTGTGGTACTCTGCAGCACCTTCAGCAAACACTACTGTTCTAACTGCAAATAGATCCACATATATCACCGTGCACAAAACTCAAGTCCAAGTGGACCAAAGACCCCAACATAAAATCAATGCGCTGAGCCTGATAGAAGAGAAAGTGGGAAACAATCTTGAATGCCTTGGCATAGGAGACAACTTCCACAACAACAGCATAGGAACTAAGATCAACAATTAATGAATAGAACCTCATGAAATTGAAAAGCTTCTGTAAGGCAAAGAACAACATTAATAGGACAAAATGGCAGCCCACAGAATGGGAAAAGTACTTCAGCTACTCCACATCTGACAGAGGGCTAATATCCAAAATATATAAATAACTCAAAACAATTAGACCTCAACAAACTCAATAATCCACTTAATAAATGAGGTACAGATTTAAACAGGGTATTCTGAACAGAGGAATCTCAAATGGCCAAATAACACTTAAAGAAATGTTCAACATCCTTAGCCACCAAGGAACTGCAAAACAAAATGGCTTTGAGATTCCTTCTTACACTTGTCAGAATGGCTAAGATCAAAACACAAGTGACAGCTCTTGCTGGTGAGTATTTGAACCAAGGAAAACATTCCTCCACTGCTACTGGGAATTCAAGCGTGTACAGCCACTATGGAAATCAATATGGCTATGAAGTGAAAGTTTTGGTGTCTTTAAAAACTCAGTTATGTTTTGTAAACAGGTGTGGGCTATGGGGCTCCTTCAGATTGTCCATGGCAGCAAACTCTTTGCCTTGTACAGCTCTGAAAGGGGCTATTTGCCAGTTGTAGATGGTTTAATTCTGAGGATGCTTCACCAGGAGAGAGAGAGAGAGAGAGAGAGAGAGAGAGAGAGAGAGAGAGAGAGAGAGAGAGAGAGAGAGAGAGAGAGAGAGAGAGAGAGAGAGAGAGAGAGATCTTGAAGAAAGAGGAAAGAAGGCTGCTGCAGCATTTGCTGGTTTGCTGGACTGCTGGATATCCTATGAGATTGGTACAACCCCTAATCAGCAGGAACTGTCTACATCCCCTGTCCCTTCTAACCATTTTTTTTTCCTCCTACTTATGGTCAGGGGTTGGAAGAGAGGTAGAGGCCCAAGAAACTCAAATAAAATAAGAGTATAAAAACTAGCACTTAGAATTTCTTTATCCATTCTTCAGTTGAGGGACATCTAGGTTGTTTACAGAATCTGGCTATTATGAATAAAGCTGCTATAAATATAGTGGTACATCTATACAATGGAATACTACTCATCTATTAAAACAAGAAAATCATGAAATTTGCAGGCAAATGGGTAGAAATCGAAAAGATCATGATGAGTGAGGTAACAGAATCAGAAAGACACACATGGTACATACTCACTTATAAGCAGATATTAGCCATACAGTGAGGATAGCCATTCTATAATCCATAGGTCTAAAGAAGCTAAATAACACAGAGGGCGATAGGGAGGATGCTTAATTCCCACTCAGAAGGGCAAATAGAATAGACACCAGAAGTGGTTAAAGAGAGGGCACAGGACAGGAGCCTACCATAGATGTCCTCTGAAAGACCACCCAACAGGGGAATGAAGCAGATGCTGAGGCTCACAGCCAAACTTTGGGCAGAGCACAGGGAGTCTTACGGAAAAATAAGGGGATGGAAGCACCCAAAGGAGACAGGAACTCCACAGTGAAACCAACAAAGCTAACCAGTCTGGGCCCAGGCGGGGGCTGCAGAGACTGATGCACCAACCAAGAAACATGCATGGAGAGGACCTAGACATCCTGCTCAGATGTAGCCCATAGGCAGCTCAGTCTCCATGTGGGTGCCCTAGTAAGGAGACCAGGGGCTGTCTCTGACATGGACTCCATTGCCCGCTCTTTAATCACTCTTCCATGGTGGTGGTGGTGGGCCTTGCCAGGGTGTAGAGGAAGAGGATGCAGGCAGTCCTGATGAGACTTGATAGGCTGGGGTCAGTTGATAGGGGAGGAGGACTCCCCCTTTCTGAGGACTAGGGGTGAGGGATAGGGGTGAAGAGGGAGGGAGGATGGCACCTGGAGAAGAAGAGGGAGGGGTCTACAATCAGGGTGTAAAGTAAATAAACAAACCAAGTAATCCAATTAGAAATGGGGTACAGGGCTAAACAGATAACTCGCAATATAGGAATATCGAATGGCAGAGAAACACTTAAAGAAATACTCAACGTCCTTAGTCATCAGGGAAATGTAAATCGAAACAATCCTGAGAGTTCACTTTGCACCCATCAGAATGGCTAAGATCAAAAACTCTAGTGACAACACATGCTGGAGAGGATGTGGAGAAAGGGGAACTCTCCTCCACTGCTGGTAGGAATGTAAACTTGTACAACCACTTATGGAAATCAATCTGGCACCTTCTCAATTATTAGGAATAGTGCTACCTCAAGATCCAACCACACCACTCCTAGGCATATATCCGAAAGATGCCCCACCATTCAATAAGGACATTGCTCAACCATGTTAATAGCTGCTTTAATTGTAATAGCTAGAATCTAGAAACAACCTATATGTCCCTCAACAGAGGAATGGATATAGAAACTGTGGTACATTTACACAATAGAATACTACGCAGCAATTAAAAACAGGGAAATCATGAAATTTTCAGGCAAATGGTTGGAACTAGAAAAGATCCTGAGTGAGGTAACCCAGAAGCAGAAAGGCACACATACTCACTTATAAATGGATATTAGAATATAATATAGAATAATCATACTAAAATCTATAGTCCTAAAGAAGCTAAACAACAGGAGTACCCTAGGGAAGATGTTTAATCCTCATATAGAAGGGCAAACAGGATAGACATCGGAAGTGGGAGAAGACAGAGAACAGGACAGGAGCCTACCACAGAGGACCTCTGAAAGACTCTACCAAGCAGGATATCGAAGCAGATCCTGAGACTCATAGCCAAACTTTGGGCAGACTGTAGGGAATCTTACGGAAGAAGGGGGAGATAGAAAGATGTTGATATAATGTTCTTATGGAATCTGTACAATTTACCCTTGTTCATTCAAATGATGATTTCTCTACCCCATCATCTGGTTTCAATCTGGACATTGCATTGTGATGTTTATCCTAAGCGTTGCCTGTCTCAAGTTTGTGTAGACATGCCACCATTTGTTCTTTGTCAATAAAACAACCAGGCAATGCTGAGCAATGGAGGGAATAGGGTGGGAAATCCTGGTCTGGAAGGGAGGTGAAGGAAGCGAGTGGGAGGAGTCAGAGAGGAGAGATCAGCAGGAGAGAACTTGGGTCCATGAGGAGACAAGAACCATGCCAGACGTAAGATATGACTAAAAGCAAGTATAATGTGGGAAATATGAATGGGAGGAAACTGCAGGCTTGGAAGTTTAGGATGGAGTAACTATTGCTGAGCATTGTGGCTCTAGGTTACTTAAATAAATCCTAGTCTCTGTGTGGTGATTTGGGTATACAGCTGGTTTAAGAATAACCACTATTTAACTAAAAGATAAATCAATAATAAATATTAATAATCAACAACAAAAAGACCTGGAGGGGACAGGAGACCAGGTCTCTACCAGGAGACCAACAAAGCCAAAAATTCTAGGCCCAGGGGACCCTGCAGAGACTGATAGTCCAACCAAGGCCCTTGCATAGAAAAGACCTAGACTCCTACTCAGATGTAGCCAATAGCAGCTCAGTTTCCAAGTGGGTTTCCTAGTAATGGGAACAGGGACTGTCTCTGACCTGGACTCAGTGGCTGGCTCATTGATCTCCTCCCCGTGTGGGGTGCAGCCTTGCCAGGCCACAGAGGAAGGCTATGCAGCCAGTCCTGATGAGACTTGATAGGCTAGGGTCAGATAGAAGGGGAGGAGGACCTCCCCTATCAGGGGACTAGGGAAGGGGCATAAGAGGAGATGAGGGAGGAAAGGTGGGATTGGGAGGAGAAAAGGGAGGGAGTTGCGGTGAGGATACAAAGTGAAGAGATTGTAATAAATAATAACTGAAAAATTTAAAAATGAACATAATACCTACATGGTCGTTTCTCAGAAAGTCGGAAATTTATCAAGCCTAGATTTTGTAAAGGCTGTGTTGTGAACACATTGGTTTTGTGGATACAATCTGTTTGTAATGATTTTAACAGTGTTGGGAGCATTTGGACAGAGTACAAGTAGTATCTGTCTTATGAAACTCTCATGCATCAAAGGATTGTACTTCTGAACCCTGAAAGATAAGCCAGTTTTCACTGCTAGAATTTAGATTTGTAAGCACTCTTGTCTTTATGGCTTCATCATTTGTAAAAGCTTCTTCCATATGCCTTGGTTTTCACATCTTTAAAGTGAAAATGAAAATAACACCAGAACTAATCCCACAGATGTGATATGAAGAACTTATTTTTTAACCTTTCTAATTTATAAAAGATATAATTATATTACTTTAAAAATTTGTATATAGGTCTCCATGTGTAGGTGCACATACCTGTATGCAAGTGTCCACAGAAACCAGAGGTGGTGAATCTTCCAGAAGCTGGATTACAAGCAGTCATAAGCTACTTGATGTGTGTGCTGGGAACCAAACTTCGGATCCTTTACAAGAGCAGAACTCTTATCCACTGAATTTCTCCCCAGCCCCTTTATTTTTTTTATTTAATATTCATACATACTATATAAAGAGTTTTAGTCAACCCCACACTGTATTCCCTCCCCTCCAATTTTTCTGCTATTCCCTTCTTCGCCTTTCCCTCCTAACTTCATGTGTTGTATTGTTGTTACTGTAGTTCTTGCTTAATATACATTGATTCCATATAGGGCTGACAGTATGCGCATGAATGTGTGACCATAGTGCGGCATGGGTAGCCCTTCGGGACTCCACAGTTTTAGAGAACCACATCCCCCTAAGGCTCAAAATGCATCAATGAAGAGCAGCCTGAGAGACTGCAAGAGTCAGAGAGAGCAATCATCTGCAGAGAAACAGATAGGAGAATGTAGTTATGCACAGGAGCTGTGACATAAGACCAAACTAAGAGCACAACATGATGAAAAAGGGCTCACGCAATCCTACTTCTGCCTGAGGAGCTTTGGCAGTTGATGGCTGCTGTGGGAATGAGACTATGCTCTCATCAAAACTTCCTTAAGGCGATGAAAAAACCACAGGACACTCTGTGAGGTGCTGGAAACATGTTGTTGGCTGCTTGATCAGGGAAGAGAGAGAGTCTGGGATGCAGAGATGAGTAAGGATTCCTGATATAATTCATCTCTCCTTTGCTGCAAGGGCGACAAAAGGTTTTGTCGTTCAGTCCTGGAGGGCAGAATGGATGCCCCTTCTTATCACCATAACACTTGTCAATGAGCTTTCTGGGAATTATCACTTCATTTCTATAAAGGAAGCCAAGTTTGGGGTACTGTGTATTCAGTAGGTCTAGGCTGAGATGCCATTCTCCCCCTAATCCTGTGTGGTCTTGGGTGAAGTTCAGACCTGGAGCTGGAATGTGTAAACTGCGATTGCTAGCTCTCACTTAGTGCTGTAGTCTTGAGTCACAGACTAGTGCTACTCTTGGACTAAGTATACCAATCTTTGACAAAAGTTCTGAAAGTTTTTTTTTTTAATTTTTAAAGAAGACCTATTCCATAAGACTCTTGGTTGAATTACATCTATCTTTGTATCAAAGTACTTAGAACAATAAACCTTATCTTTCCAGGTCCCTCCATTTGCCTGCGAATTTCATGATTTCCTCCTTTTTAATTGCTGAATAGTATTCCATTGTGTAAAAGTACCACAATTTCTGTATCCATTCCTCAACTGAGGGACATCTGGGTTGTTTCCAGGTTCTGGTTATTACAAATAAAGCAGCCACGAACATGGTTGAGCAAATGTCCTTGTTGTGTACTTGCGCATCTTTTGGATATGTGCCTAAGAGTGGTATAGCTGGGTCTTGAGGAATCACTATTCCTAATTGTCTAAGAAAGCGCCAAATTGATTTCCAGAGTGGACCTGGAAATCAGCAGCCAGCCCTGAGGAGACAGGATAAGCTGGGGTTGGATGGAAGGGAAGGAGGTCCTCCCCTGTTGGTGGACTTGGAGGGGGCGGGGAAGAAGGAGATGAGGGAGGGAGTGGGAGGGTAGGAGGGAATGGGGGAGGGGGCTACGCCTGGGATTCAAAGTACCTAACCTGTGATTGAGATAAAAATAAATAAATTAAA
>CM053751.1:22491169-22505461 GCA_028658305.1 Pachyuromys duprasi
AACAAAAAAAAAGAAAAAAAAAGAAAAAAAATAAACCTTATCTTTCATTTCTGGAGTTTTTCTTTCTCTCTGTCTCTTTTTGTGTCTGTGTCTCTGTCTCCCTCTGTGTATCTGTCTCTTTTTCTGTTTCTCTGTCTGTCTCTGTCCCTATTCTCTCTGTGTGTCTCTCTGTCTCTGTATCTCTCTCTCACACACACAAACACATTCTCTGTCTCTGCACACCACTTGATAAACCACTGTATGATTCACCTTTTCCTGAGTCCATTTCCCTACAGACTTTATTCTTTCTTGTCCTCAAGAACTTTTGTTTTTCGATGAAGTTGGAGGATCTTTGACAGGACAGGACAATAACAGAGGTGGTGTATGTGTGATAGAAACTCCTAGAAAAGCACAGACATGAGGGTAAGGACAATCTGAGGAGATCTTTTGATTGGGTAAACAGAACCTCGACCTTCTTAAGTCAGTTTCAGTCAGATTCTTACAGACAGATAGAGAAAACAGGCTCAGGCATGCATAAGACTTCATTCTTTAATCCTTCCATTCCAAGTGGTTCTTTCATATTCATATTCTTCTGAGGGGGATGGTGTTAAAAGGAAGAGCAAGGAGTACGACCTTTAAATACCACTGAGATGTACCCAGAGGGTTCTTTTACTCTGTGGCAAATATCCCGGCTTGAAATTCAATAATGATTATGTGCTCATGTGTTTCCTGTTCTCTTACATATGTAGAATGTCAAGCTTCATGAGGAGAAGACTGTTATGAGCATGAGCTGCCAGGAGCGGGGGGGGGGGCACATTTGTGTCTCTCTACAAGGCTATTTATTTATTTATTTATTTATTTTTACTGAAAGAATAAATTCATAAGTTGCAGTGGTTGCAATCAATGGCCAGGACTTATCAGATATTCTCACATAATTTGGCAATCTGTCTAGGGCAAATTTGTTCTCTTCATTCACACAGCAGAGATTCAATGCATCCGCATATCTAGGTGTGTTCCTATCAGTTTACAGAATGAATGCAAGCAGATATGGCAGAATTCAAGCGACTGAACCCAGAATCGGCATTGTTGGTATAATGTTCTTTTGGAATGTATACATCTTACCCTTGTTCATTCAAATGCTGATTTCTCTCCCCCACTCTCTGGTTTCAATCTGGACATTGCATTGTGATACTTATTCTAAGTATCACCTGTCTCAACAGAATATTTGACAGACATATATGGTAAACAGGACAAAATAAAACAACCAGCCACAATGTTGAGCAATGGAGAGGAAGGAGTAGGTGGGATTGGGGTGGAGCCAGAGGACAGGAAGGAGTGGGAGGCAGAGGAGGAGAGAGGCTGGAAGGGAGATCTTGGAACGACGATGTGGAGAGAGATGGACTGGACCTAATATATCACTAAAAGCAAGTATAATGTGGGAAATCTGAATGGTAGGAAACTATGTGGTCTTGGAGGTTTAGGGTGGAGTAACTATTGCCCGGCATTGTGTTCTAGGTTAACTAAAAAAATCCCAGTCTCTGTGTGGTGATTTGAGTATACACCTGGTTTAGGATTAACAGTAGTATTACTAAAAGATATATCAATAGTAAATATTAACTGCCCACTACAACATGGCATCAAGGAAGACTCTGCTGAATAGCAAAGCTGCAAAATTGACTCCAGCTACCATCAAATCTGGGTTAGATTAAGAATATCAGGGTTGTAGTACAAACAGCCAAGCAGTGAATTAGCAGATTGCAGATGAGTAGGTCATGTCAACCTCAGGACATTGACTTGAGATGAAGGTCTTGGAATTTCTTTGCCAGTTGGTCTTTGAACACGCACAATGTGTTAGGTAATAGATTAGTGTGAGCTCATCACAGTCATATAAACATCTGCCACTTCATAGGATGCAGGTGATAATTTATACCTTTCCCCTGGTCTGACATGTATAGTAAGTTCTGATTTCTCTGATTGAATTTTAAGATGCCCTCGTGCCCCTATAACCTCAATTCCTCATGGTAAATTTACAGGTAGCACCCTTTCTAATCCCACAAATATGTCATGTTTGAGTCATATTTGGATATAACCATCCTCTACCCATAAACTATAATGAAAAGCTGTAGTTGCCCGTGACCACCAATAGTAACCGCCTGCAAAAGGGGCTGGGAATTAAAAGAGACAGAGAACACAAAGAAGTGACGCCAAGACAGTGCTCTGATCAAGGTGCCATTTTTATTACAGAATAAACTACTTATATAGGTTTCCAAGTGAACATATCCAAGCAAAGCAAGAGGTTTAACTGAGCAAAGCATGAGGGTTAACTAAGCAAACAGGAGGTTTCGGCTGAAAATAACAAGAATAGCGAGCCAGCATGACTTGCACGCATGTAACCATCTCAGGTCCAATGGAATGGCTACCTCAGTTCCCCCTTTTTCATTTATGACCAGAGACTCACAAAGCTTCTTTTCTTTTAATACAATAATAATTATGAAATTATGAAAACTGTTAGGTAAAATCTACATGTGCAATGTCCAGTCTATGTGTATTTAGCAACTTAGGAGAAAGTATCTGATTATTCTATCTATCTTGACAAGTTTAGAGTTCTATACCTAAATTAACTTTTATCCTTATTGGTATTGCCTATATGAAAGGATTTCTTAACTTCTAAACAACTTAAGTTTAATTGTGGCGCTATAACTATTTGGTCTTCAACCCCATCAGAGACTTGAGAAGGGATAAAATTAGTTATTATGGTAAATAGGAAGTGCATGTTAGCAGCTTCCAAAAAATAAAAATTGACAGAGACAGTTTGCTGCCTGAATAGTCACCCATAACTCTCTGTAATGTTGGATCATCATCTTCAGCCTTCTGGCTCAGAATATTTGACAGACATATATGGTAAGCAGGAACTATTTAGGACTTGCTTACCCTGTCTTGGCAGAGTTCGGCAGTCGACTTGTCCTGCATTCAAGCTTGCCCATCCTTGGCAGAATTTGTCTGTTGTGAAGCAAGGGTATTTTCTTTACCCAAGTGGCTCATTTGCCACATCTGAGGCCATGGAGGTTCTTTGATGCTCATTATCTTCTTTCAGGTAGGTGGGGTGCTGCCAGGAGATGACTTGTCTTATTGTCAAAGAATCTTTAAAATAATAAAGACACTTTTAAATGCCATATTCTGTAGGTCTCTGAAGTTTTTGAAGACTACCTGTCTTTATATAATCAGTCTACAAAATCATATCTATCTGTTAAACTTAGGATGTATACTCCTGTGATAAAGTAACATGACTATGAGTTGAATAACTAGCAATTAACTTGCATTACCTAATATCTTAAGCACTTTTTGATAGCAGTTTAAAAGTATTGGAAGTAACCTTGAAATTGTATCAATATACTAGAGCTTATGCCAATGTATCAAAAATAGACTAATTTTTGCATTAATATGCAAAATTCTATACCATAGTTAAAATTAACCTTATTTGAGACCAACAAATAAAACCTTAGGTTGAGTAGATTCAATAATCTACCTTTTGTCTTATTTCTATAAGATATTCCTGTATATTCCTTGTTTCACTTTGAATAATGCCATTAATAATAAACATCTCCCAATGACCATACACTTTCATAGCCATAGCAAACAACCAAAAACATACTTTCCCCTTTTAAGGAAAATTGGACTTGTTCTCATGAATTTCTTCTAGCTGACATTTTGGGCACGTAGAAATCCTGTAATGGGGCCCAAAGAAAATTGGGAAAAAACGGTTAATTAAGCAAGCAATAACATGTGTGGTCCAGTCTTTGAATGTTGAGAAATTTTAGGCTTAATAAAAGTCCTGTTTGGAACAGTCTAAAATGCTGGACTAATTAAGATTAGTAGCTTTCTTTAAAGTTCTTTTGGGACCTTTGATGAGAAACAGCAATTGAAGCAGTTGAGGCAGGAATAAGCAGAATGCTGGAACATGGAAGATGCTCCTGGTAGGAATCAGAAGGTAGCCCATTATGGTGGATTCATTTGACCCCAGAGGCAGTGGTGGTTTACCAAGGCAAGGAGCAGAAACCCAAAGGTCCAACTTAGTGGTCACTGGACAGGTCATCATTAACAGGGATATTGGCATCAGCAACTGGGGAGGACTCCAAAGATTTGATGTTGTCTGCTTGATGCACCAACCTTTCTGGTAGCCAGCGGGCAGCATCATTTTTCTGTGAGAAAATACAAACAGATCCTCTCCCCCAAATAAGTACAGGGTTGGGTCCATGCCATTGGTTGGTTAGAGGATCTTTCTATCTAACCATGGCATAAGTAGAAGAAGGCTTGGGATGCCAGTAACGTTCTGCTGCAGATTTACCTTCTTTACCCACTTGTAAGAAGTTTAAAATGAAAAGAACATAGTCAAGGTGAGCTCTGGGGGACTTTATCAAATGGTCTCTCTCTACTATACCTTTGGACCTGTAGGATTGTAAGGTATGCCAGTTTTATGTATAGAAACAATCTGTGGGATGCCTTACCTCAAAATGAAGATGTCTAAAAACAGTGATTCATCAACATTGTTTTAAATATTTGTTTGGGTGGAAGATGTGTATTTCATTCCCAAGTGAAATGTTCCTCCGTGCAGTTTCCCTTGGCTTCAGAGATTTAGGCCATGGGAGGGTGACCCAGAAAAAAAGATGAGCACTCTTCTCCCTTTCCTTTCCTAGTGTGAAGGACAGTGATTAGAATAGGGTAGTTACGAAAGCTAGGAAGAAATTAATTGTACATCTCTATTCCATGAACACCAAGGTCATACCTAATCTTTACCCAACATTGCCTATCCTGGAAATCCTACCATGATGGCACAGTGTATGCTGGTTCCCAAATATTTCCTCCACTAATCTTGTCAGCTACTACAGATAGTCTGTGACCATTTATCTCTCTAAGGGCTGGTCCTGTTGTCACTGAAGTCTTGGCCTTTGCATTATGTCATGTGGATGCTATGTCTTAGTACCCAGGGAGAGTCAAGAATTCCCTAAGAAATGCCTTACTTACTCTCAGGTTTCCAAAGTGCCTAAGAATGAAGACCCCACTGAGACAATGTCCTCATTGAACATCTCCCTGAAGGTGCCTGGGACTTTGGCCTAAATCATTCCATTGATCCTAGTCCATTCGTCAGAGTTGACGAGAAGGTATCTGTCACCCACACAGAAATGCTTCTGGCAGGCAGCACACTTGAAGCACTCCAGGTGATATACTTCATCTTGTAGGCACGGATACCCTTGTCACAGGAAGCACAGTCCTCAGCCGGGTCTCTGGAACACGTGCCTCAGGCTGCAAAAACTAAGGTGACTACCAAAAAGCCTGAGAGTGGTTCTACTTTTGAACAGGAACAATCCTCTGCATGATGTGCTGAAGGCAAAGTACAACTGAGATTTTGTTAACTATTTGCTTATATGACTAGTCTGTGGGACAACAATCTCTTCACATAATTTTGCTTATTACAGTTCTTTCTACAAAGACTGAATGTAAAAGTATCCACATTTTCAATTACAGTAACAACACATTAATAAATTATAAATTAATAAAATTTTTATATTTGCTTAAATCATTTATCAAATGCTAACTTCTAGATAGATTATCTGGAAAACTAATGATACAAGTTGCTAGAAATCTGGCATCTCAATTAAATTCTGATTTTTAAAAATATATAAAATGTCTCTCAAATTACTCCAAGTCCCACTGCAGTTATTATTTCACCCTTTTCATAAGGTATTAAGTTTACAACTTGCTAAACATTTTGCCCAAACATGGGGAAACTGCCTGGAAATGTAGGCTCTTGGTCGCCAGCCCAGAGCCACACATTTGTGTGCTCTGATTACCATCCTATACTGAACTGTGAGTCCCACAACACCAGGGACTGAGTTTTCCACTCAAGAGAAAACCTCAAGGTCAAGATAAAGGAAGCAATCAGGACTGACCGACCTCAGGTCACCCAACAATCCCTGGAGAAGGTCCTGGGCTCCAGCAGGCACTCAGCTGCCAGCCCAGAGCCGCATACCTGTGCATGGTACTCACCATCCCTGACAGAACTGTGGGTTCCAGAGCACCAGAGACTGATTTGCTTTGTTGGGAGGAAACCCCATGATGAAGGAAATATCAGGTCCAACGTCAGAGTACCCAGGTCCCCCCTTCCCACCACCTGAAAAGTTCCTGGGTTCCTGCAAGCACTCAGTCACCAGCATGAAGCCACATGCTTGTACCTGTGTGCTCTACTCACCACCCCAGACTGAACTGTGAATCCCCAATACCACAGACTGGGTCTTCCTGTCAGGAGGAAACCCCACAGTGGGGGAAACATCAGGTCCGACCTCAGGACATGCAGCTAATCCCCAGGAAAGTTCTTGGTTTCCCACAGGCTCTAGGGCTCTCGCCTGGAGGCACACACCCAAGCAAGGTAAAGAGCTGAAAACAGGCATATTTATCCTTATTATTTCTGTTTAGTCTGCACATACTGTGTCTGTACAATATGGGTTTCTTATTTTTATTGCTTCATTTTTGTTCGAGGTTATGATATAATTGCACCCTTTCCCCCACCTCTTCTCTCCCTTCAAATATATGCTCTGTGTATGTAAGTCCATTTATTTTTATACTCACAACCTACCCAGACTGTAGTGTTAATTGTATGTCTGTTTTAAGGGCTGGTCACATAGAATTGGTGTGCTCTTCCCTCAGGAAGACCATTTTTCTCCTCAGAATTCCTTGCTTGTCTGTACTTCTTTCCATAGGTTTGAGGTATCCTGGGCTATCTGCCCAATGTTTATATTTTTGAGACCAGGTCTCAATATATGCTCATAAACTGCTCATAATCCCATATTGACCCGTAAGTCACTGTTTTCCATGTCTGTCTCCTGGCTACTGCTCTTAGAGGCCTGTGACATCACACTTGGCTGAATTTTCTTTGTATTTTTCTTCTTTATTACATCTTATATGAGAAAATTACTTTTTAAGAAGAATGTATATGGATGTTTTCTCTCAACACACACTGCTCACTTTGAAGAACACGTGTAGGCTGCTGCCTTCTAGGCTTGTTTCATTAATTACTTTGTGTGATGGTTGAGCCAACGGCACCAGATCTTCTATATTAGAGGTGCAAGAAATTTGTCTAGCTGACATCACTGTGCTATGTGCCACAAGCACGGTAGAGGAGATTCTGTGTCTTCGTCTCTTCTTATCTATCATCAGAAACCACAGTAGTAATCACAGGGTCAGCTGAGCTGACATGGTCAATAACAACTATGTGACTCAGAGCCAAGGGCACACTGTGCTGCATTTTTCTGTTTTTTTTTTTTTAACTTTTTATTGCGTCTTTGTGAGTTTGACATCATACAAACCAATCCGGCTCATCATCCCTTCCTCTTATACCCACCTTCTACCCCTATAAGAGAAAAAAGGCAAAATGTTGTTGTGGAAGCTGTAGTCTGTAACAGTGTATTCCACAGTATAGCCTTTTGTCTGTACTTCTTTGCTTGCAAATGTTCATTGCCAGGAGTCCTTGGTCTGGTACTAGGCCTCTGGGTTCTGCTACACTAGGAATACTGCATCCCTACTGGGACAGGTCTTGGATATCCTGTTATTGCCCATGTCATGGAGATCCTGCAGTGTTTGATCTGTAGGACTGGCCCCTTCACAAACTCCCGTAGTTCATTGATGGGGTAGATGTGGTGTGGGCCAATTCAAAGCTCTGGATCTGGGCCTGAGAGGTACCTGAGCTGGTTAGTTCACCAGCTCTTCCATACCCATACCACCACCAGGGCGGCTCTCCAGCTCTGCCCTGCCGCAGCCAGAAAATGCCAGAGCCAACTCTCCCACTCTCCTGCCCTTGGGGCTGGCTTATCCATGCCCATGCCATCAGGGCCAGCAGTACTGCACTGCCAGGTGAGGTGCAGGACCTGCTTTCATGAGTGCTGCAGCAGGCGAGGCAATGGGACAGCTCTCTAGTTCTTAGGACCCTTGTGGGATCAGCGCTCCTGCTCACTTCAGGTGGTAAAGGCAGAAGGAAGGCGCAGGGGTGTGTATGGGGGAGTCTCTCTCTTTCTAATGCTGCTGAGCTGTGCTGCATTTCTAATGGTCCTACGGGAAAAGTTCCTTGCAATATTTTTGTTTGCCAGTTATTAACAGTTTGATGTTAGTGGCCGTAGAGATAGCTTAGCAGTGCGGAACAATTGCTGTTCTTAGAGAAAAACCACGGTTCAGTTCACAGCTCAGGATCAAAGTGTAATCATCTGTTTTCCCACTGCAGGGTGTATGAGGAGGTGTACCTTGTCCTGGTCATCAAAGAGCCAGGCACAGTCAGGAAGGTGTTAGTGAAAGCATTTTATTCAATCTTCACAAGTCAGTAGGTAGGTATTTCATTTTCGAAAATGTGAGCATTATACACTGAACAGGTTATATTTAGGAATACATATGTATATACACATGCTTAGATGCAATAACCATTACTGAAAGAAAGGGCATGATCATAAGAAAGAGGAGGATGGGCTATAGGGAAGTGTCTGGAAGGAGAAATGTTGCCATTAAAACATATTCTCTAAAATAAAAATGGAAATGAGTATTCATTAAAATTTTTTTACCTTTCATTTTATTTTATTAATTCTTCATGGTGGTGTGTTCAAGCTACCCACACCATGTGTTTCACAAAGGCCAGGGCTTGCTTCTGCATCACATAACCATGGATACCATAACACACATTTTATCTCACCTACATTCCAGACATTGGTAGATTTCTTCACTCAAAAAGAGAAAAATGTAGATTTGGTTTTATCCACACTGGGAGGAGATTCTTTTTATACCACACACAAAGAGATCCCTGATTGTAGTGCCTCAGGAATGGACTAGACAAAGGGAGAATGCGCTGGTTCTCAGCCTGTAGGACATGACCCCTTTGGGGAGGGGGTGTCACATGTTAGATACCCTGCCTATCAGATACTTACATTACGACTCATAACAGCAACGAGGTTACAATTATGAAGGAACAATGATATAATTTTCTGGTTTGGGGTCACTGCAACTTGAAGAACTGTATTAAAGGGTTACAGTTTTAGGAAGGCTGAGAACCACGGAGTAGAAGCCTGTGAGTTGGCTGAAATGGAGTAGATATTATTGTCCTGGCCTGGCTTGATCAGATGATTCTGTTGCTTGTATCCTTCTGACTGTAGACTCAGACTGTCCCATTTTAGTTTTGCCAGCTGGAAATAAATGCGTTCATTCTCTCTTTCATAGTCTCAAGTCCCAAGAAAAAATTTGAAAAGGAAGACAAAGAATGAATAAAGCTTCTATGAACAGAGTTGAGCAACTGTCCTTGTTGTATGATTCCATATCTTTCAGATATATGCCCAGGAGTGGGATAGCTGGATCTTGAGGTAGCACTATTCTTATTTGTCTAGGAAAGTACCAGATTGATTTCCAAAATGGTTGTACAAGTTTACTTTTCCACCAGTAATGGAGGAGGGTTCCCCCTTTTCCACATCCTCTCCAGCATGAGTTATCACTTGAGTTTTTGATCTTAGCCATTCTGATGGGTATAAGGTGAAATCTCAGGTTTGCATTTTGTGTTTTGGTTTGCATTTCCCGAATGACTAAGGACGTTAAGCATTTCTTTTTTAAAATTTATTTTTATATTAATTATAGTTTATTCACTTTGTATCACAGCTGTAACCCTCATTTCCTTCCAATCCTACCCTCCCTCTCTTATCTCCTGCCAAACCCCTCTCCAAGTCCACTGAGAGCAGACATCATTCTCTTCTTCCATCTGACCCTACCTTATCAGGTATCATCAGGACTGGCTGCATTGTCTTCCTCTGTGGCCTGGCAAAGCTGCTCCACCCTCAGGGGAGGTGGTCAAAGAGCCAGCCACTGAGTTCATGTCAGAGACGGTCTCTGTTCCCATTACTAGGGAATTCACTTGGATACTGAGCTGCCATGGACTACATCTGAGCAGGTTATATCCATGAATGTCCCTTGGTTAGAGTATCAGTCTCAGAAAAGACCCCTGTATCTAGATATTTTGGTACTGTTGCTCTCCTTGTGGAGCTCCTGTCCTCTCCAGGTCTTACTATCTCCCCCTTCTTTCATAAGATTCCCTGCACTCTGCCTAAAGTTTGGTTATGAGTCTTAGCATCTGCTTTGATACACTGCTGGATGGAATCTTTCAGAGGTCCTCTGTGGGACAGAGTCCTGTTCCCTGTTTTCTTATTCTTCCAATGTCCATCCTGTTTGTCTTTCTAAGTGAGGATTGATCATCTTACCCAGGGTCCTCCTTCCTGCTTGGCTTCTTTAGGTGTACAAATTTTTGTAGGTTTTTCCTATGTTATATGTCTAGTATCCACTTGTAACTGAGTATACACTGTGTGTCTCTTTCTGCTTCTGGGTTACCTCACTATCTTTTCTAGTTTCCAGCATTTGCCTGCAAATTTCATGATTTCTTTGTTTTTAATTGCGGAGTAGTATTCCATTGTGTAAATGTACCATAATTTCTGTATCCATTCCTCCGTTGATGGATATGTGGGTTGTTGCCAGGTTCTGGCTATTATGAATAAGCTGCTACGAGCATGGTTAAAAAATGTCCTTGTTGTGTACTTTAGCATCTTTTGAATATGTGCCTAAGAGTGGTATAGCTGGGTCTTGAGGTAGCACTGTTCCTAATTGTCTGAGAAAGCACCAAATTGATTTCCAAAGTGGTTGTACAAGTTTATGTTCCCACTAGCAATTGAGAAGGGTTCCCCTTTCTCTACATCCTCTCCAGCATGTGTTGTCACTTGAGTTTTTGATCTTAGCCATTCTGATGGGTGTAAGGTAAAAATCTCACCGTTGTTTTGATTTACATTTCCCTGATGAATAAGGACTTGAGATTCCTTTAAGTGTTTCTCTGCCATTCTATATTCCTCTACAGAGAATTCTCTGCTTAGCTCTGTACCCCATTTTTAATTGGATTGCTTGATTTGCTGCTTTTTAACACACAGTGCTGGCAGGCACCAAGTTCTGAGGCTGCGGTACCACTGAGCTGACTTATTGCCTACACCCACATTTGCCCCAGCAGGATCAAATCAGAGAGTAGAGAACAAGGGGAACCCCTCTGCTTTTGGATTAGTCCTTCTAGAGAGTGAGTGCGCCTTCAAGCTAGTGCTTGCAGAGCCCCAGATCCAGGTCCCTCTACACAAGCAGCCAGATATCAGATCCTACCACCCACACCCCCATTGTGGGCAACATAGGGATTCTTAGGACAGCGTTCTCAACATTGAAGCCCCTGCTCTGCAGGTCTACCAGTGGATTCCAGGCAAACAACTCCTAGCTCCCAGACAGATATTCGTTCCAGTGGCCTGTAGGCCACTAAGGTATTCAGGGAATCTGCACCTGGGAACAGGGCCAGTGTCACATTCCTCCTTTAGGTACAGCTGAAACGCCAATGCGCACTCTCAAACCAGTGGACCTCTCTCATCATCCTGAAAAATACTCCAGACACCAGAGAAAGGCAGACCCAGTCTGAAGTACAGACTCAAGGAACAAACAGTGAGAGTTGCAGATAAGCGGATGGTCAGAGGCCCGTATAAGAGCTCACCCAAGAAAAATCAGGATATCATGGCTTCACCAGCAAGCTCTAAAATCAATAGACTTTTCAATTCTTTGAAACACAGGAAAATGACTTTAAAACTATGCTTGTCCAGTTATTAGAGGCACATTAAGAGGAAATGAACAAATCTCTCAGAGAAATAGCCACAAAAATAGAGGCACATAAGAAAGAAACAAACAACTCTCTCAAAGAAACAGCCACACAAGTGGAGGCAAATAAAGAGGAAATGAACAAAGCTCTCAAAGAAACACAGGCAAATACAACCAACCAAACATAGGCACAAGTAGAGGCACATTTAGTGGCATATATAGAAGAAATGAACAACAACACAAAAATAGAACCCATCATAGAAAGACAGGAATCCATATTCAATCAGATGAAGGAAATAGTGCAAGACATGAAAACAGAATTAGAATCAATTAAGAAAACATACAAGATGATCAGATGGAAGGGGAGGAGATCCTCCCCTGTTGGTGGACTTGGAGGGGGCGGGGAGGAGAGGAGGGAGGGTTGGGGAGGGTGGGAGGGAATGAGGGAGGGGGCTACGCATGGGATGCAAAAAACTTAACCTGTGATTGATATAAAATTAAATAAATTTATAAAAAAAGAAAACATAAACAGAGAAAATCCTGGAGCTGGAGAACTTAGAGAAAAGATCAGGAACCACAAAGGTAACCATCACCAATAGAATACAAGAGATGGAAAAGAGACTCTCAGGCGTTGAAGATACACTTGCAGAAATTGATACATCTCTCAAAGAAAAAGTACAATCAGAAAAGTTCCAAACATAAAACATCCAAGAAATAAAAGACTCCATGAAAAGATGAAATCTAAGAATAATAGGACCAGATGAAAAAGAAGATACCAGGCTCCAAGGTCCGGAAAACATTTTCAAAAAAATCGTAGAAGAAAATTTTCCCAACTTAAAGAAAGAGATGTCCATAAACATACAAGAGGCCTACAGAAAACCAAAAAGACTAGACCAGAAATGAAACTCTTCATGTCACATCATAGTCAAAACACTAAACCTACAGAACAAGGAAAAAATATTAAAAGCAGCAAAGGAAAAAAGGCCAAGTAACATATAACAGCAGACCTGTCAGAATCACACCAGATTTTTCATCAGAAACTATGAAAGCCAGAAGGGCCTGGGCAAATGTCATGCAGACTTTAAGGGACCATAGATGCCAACCCAGACTACTATACCCAGCAAAGCTTTCAATCAACATAGATGGAGAAAAAAAAATTCCATGGCAAAACTAACCTTAAACAATACCTACACAGCAAACCAGCCCTACAGAAGATACTAGAAGGAAAACTCCAATGCAATGAAAACAACTACACCCAAGAAAACATAGGATATAGATAACTACACAACAAAAAATTAAAAGAAAACAAGCAATGAAACACTGTAAGACCACCAACTCCACAACAAAAGAATTAACATTCATTGGTCACTATTATCTATCAACGTCAATGGACTCAACTCTCTGATTCAAAGACACAGATTAACAGAACAGTTGCAAAAACAGGATCCGACATTCTGATGCATCCAAGAATCACACCTCAACAACAAAGATAAATGTTAAGCATTTCTTTTTTAACATTTTTATTTTATATTAATCATAGGTTATGTACTTTGTATCCCAGCCGTAACCCCCTCCCGAATTCCCTCCCTATCCCCTCCATCCCTCCCTCATCTCATCCCTGCCCATTTCCAAGTCCATTGATAGGGGAGGACCTCCTCCCCTTCCATCTAACTCTAGCTTATTATATCTCTTCAGGACTGGCTGCCATGTCCTCTTCTGTGGCCTAACAAGGCTCCTCCTCTCTTGGCAGAGGTGTGTGTGTGTGTGTCGAAGAGCCAGCCATTGAGTTCATGTCCGAAATAATCCCTGTTCCCCTTATTAGGGTTCCCATTTAGATATTGAGCTACCATTTGCTACATTCAAACAGGGGTTCTAGGTTATATCCATACACGGTCCTTGGTTGGAGAAACACTCTCATAAAAGATCCCTGTGCCCTGATATATTTGGTCCTTGCGGAGCTCCTGACCTCTCCAGGTCATACTAACTCCCCCTTCTTTCATATGATTCCCTGCACTCTTCCAAAGGGTTGGTTATGTGTCTTAATATTTGCTTTGATACACTGCTAGGTAGAGTCTTTCTGAGGCCCTCTGTGGTAGGCTTTTGTCCTGCTACTTGTTTTCTCCTACATCCAATGTCCATCCCATTTGTCTTTCTAAGTGAGGATTGATCATCTTACCCCAGGTCCTCTTTTTTGTTTATCTTCTTTAGGTGTATAGATTTCAGTATGTTTATCCTATCTTATAGGTCTATAAAAGTGATTATATACCATGTGTGTCTTTCTGTTTTTGGGATACCTCACTCAGGATGATCATTTCCAGGTCCCACCATTTGCCTGCAAATTTCATGATTTCCTCCTTTTTAATTGCTGAGCAGTATTCCATTATGTAAAAATACCACAATTTCTGTATCCATTCCTCAACTGAGGGACATTTGGGTTGTTTCCAGGTTCTGGCTATGACAAATAAAGCAGCTATGAACATAGTTGAGCAAATGGCCTTGTTGTGTACTTGAACATCCTTTGGATATATGCCTAGGAGTGGTATAGCTGGATCTTGAGGAATCACTATTCTTAATTGTCTAAGAAAATGCCAAATTGATTTCCAGATTGGTTATACAAGTTTACATTCC
>CM053751.1:22514138-22526638 GCA_028658305.1 Pachyuromys duprasi
AGCCCTGAGGAGACAGGATGAGCTGGGGTTGGATGGAAGGGGAGGAGGTCCTCCCCTGTTGGTGGACTTGGAGGGGGCAGGGAGGAGGGAGATGAGGGAGGGAGTGGGAGGGTGGGAGGGAATGAGGGAGGAGGCTATGCCTGGGATGCAAAGTACCTAACCTGTGATTGATATAAAAATAAATAAATTAAAAAAAAAAGAAAGCTAGTCTTCAGTGCTTTGGGGTCAGTTCCAGCTCAAATTATCTGAGTCTTTTGTTTAAATTACATGGTGTCTTCAGCAATATGCACTTATCTTCAAACTCTAGGACGCAAACAAGAGGGATACCAAAAGGTAGGTATATATATATTCATGTGCGTGTGTTTGTATCTGTGTGTGTGTGTGTATTTCCTTGGTAGTTCTTGACCAAAAGCTCAAAGGAGGATTCTCATGGCTGGTACTAGTCTCTTGCTCTTGGGAATATTATCACCTCAAGTGTTGTAAGTTCATGAAATGTATATGAGCACATGCACAAACACAAATATCATAACATAGTGTAATTATAAGTAAATATAAAGTAGTAATTCCTTATGCCCCTACCAAGTGTTCTTAGTGTTTAAATAACACTCCTCTTGCCATCTTCAATATACTCATTCCTTTCTCTTACCCAACTGAAAACCACTCTCATTTTCCCCATTATTCCTGCATATTACTTGCATTCTGCTATTTCCCTCAAAGAGTTCCCTTGTCGTGTTCTCTTTTTATTTTCTGTAGTTACTCCCTGTTGTATACGCAAATCTGAAAGTTTGGAACTAGAAACCACAGATAAGAACGAAGATGTGCTGTTTGTCTTTCTTGGTCTGGGTTGTCTCATTCAATATGACATTTTCTAGTTCCATTCATTTACCCATTCATTTTCCGTTCATTTGCTCCAGCCCCAGGCTGAGGAACTTTTCATGAATTTTTATTGAGACATTAGCATAAAACAGGCAAAGCAAGTATAAGGTTGATAACTATGTGCTGTTTTATAACTATACAGATAACCAATCCCATGGGGGGGGGGACAAAATATATTTTCCTTGGTATTGTAGCCTTTTGGTCCAAGTGGAATCATGAAAAAAGGTATCACCAGAGCTCAGAATGAAGAATGGAGAAGACTTCGAACATTGCTATCTCCAACCTTCACTAGTGGAAGACTAAAGGAGGTAAAGAAAACGAATGACTTCTTGTTGTAAATGTAATAGATCTATCTGAGGACAGGAGGAAGTGATATCCTCTTCAAAGAGATGTTCCTTTGAGTGTTACATTGCTGAGAATGGTCTTTGTTCACTTTAGGTCTTATACACGCCACCTAAAATGTGACTGTCTTCCCGTAATTGTCACTGTCTTGCTGTCTGGGAGACACAGACCTTCACATTAATGGTGGACCACGCTGTGTTTTTGTGTTTAGATGTTCCCCATCATTCAACAGTATGGTGATGTACTGGTGAAAAATTTAAGTCGGGAAGTAGAGAAAGGCAAGCCCGTTACCCTGAAAGAGTGAGTAGTGGTGTACTCATTTTCTGGGGACTCTGTGACCCATCTGGAGATGGCCCCCTGCCTGCCAGGTAGCTAATGTCCCCAGGGTTAAGTTATTCCAGAGCCAGAGTAAAGGAGGGGTGTGATGTTACCCTGTTGTGAGCTATTTGAAAAGTGGTAACTCCCAGATTACCTTGGTAGAAAAAAATCTTCCCTTCTGTGGACATCGGACAAAATTAGGTTATCCGTGTGGTCCTGTATATTCTAGAAATGAAATTATATAGCTTAGAAAGCACATAATCTTGAGATAGTTGTGTTTGTGGGATTGGCCGCGGTAGTCGGTATACACCTAGGCAGTTGGTTAGGCCAGGGTTACATCTTGCAACACTGAAAAATCTAAAACTTTAGGGTTTTTTTCTGAGGTGCTTAGAAAAAAACCCAAATCCCCAAAATGTTTCTTCCCTTTCCATCAAACTCAAAATCAAGAAGGTTTTGGAAATGAAATGGGGAGTAAAAAGTACTATCTTATGATGACCCCAGAGCTTTAAGCTGTGAGCACCCTGAACACAAATGGTCACATAGCTCTAGTGTACCGAAAACTTGGTGAGCCTATTTTCGCATTTTAACCGGAAACATTCTAAGCTCTTACACACAGAGAGATGCTTTCCCTCAGAGCAACACAGTTTCTGAGAGTTTGGGAAGTGTCTGCATTAGGAGCACAAGGCAGAGTTTTGCTGGGTACACACTAACTGCCCATCTCTCTCATCAGCATCTTTGGGGCCTACAGCATGGATGTGATTACTAGCACCTCATTTGGAGTGAAGGTGGATTCCCTCAACAACCCTCAGGATCCCTTTGTGAAAAATATCAAGAAGATTTTAACACTGGACGTTTTCAGTCCATTGTTTTTCTCTATAGGTATGTGGGCTATTTTTAGATATAATAAAAATTTTAATTTACTTTTAATTAACATACAAAGTAAAAATGTCCTCATGTTATATCTTTCATACTTAATTCTCTTCCACATCTTCCTGTCTTTATTGAATGTTCTGACCCAGTATCCTCCTGTGTATTTGCAAAGCACACGTGATTTTAACAGGTTTTGGTGCAGGTTTGATACTGAGTTGTTAGGGATGAGATAACTGATTCTATAATTTCTGTCCTTGAGCCCATTTATGTTGAGATTTACATTTATACATTTGCATATATTGAACCGTCCCTTGAAATGGATGTCAGCTAATTCTTGTCACTTTATTGATTTCTACTGTCTGCTATTTTCTTAGCTCTCTGTTCCTTAACAGCTATCTTAGCATCATTTATCTTTTCATCTGGCCTCTTGGCTGTGTTCATCTTTTTCATCAGTCTGAAATATCACTTCCAGTATGTTCTGTAACAAGAATAAAGTCATTTGGAGTGACTTACCATGGACAGTTTTTGTGTCTTCTTTAATCACAATCAACATTTTGTTGGGTATATTGATTTTATTCCACAGCTCTTGATTTTCAGAACATGAAATATGTCTTCTAAGCCCTCTGGGCTCTAATGGCTCCCACTGAAATCTCAGCTGTTAGGCTGAAGGACCTGTCTTGATATGTGACTTGGTCCTTCCTTCGTGGGTCTTTCAGTACACCTTCTTTATTCTCTGTATTGTCTTTTTTTAGCTTTAATATGACATGTCAAGTTTTTTTCCTTCTTATGTTTTCTTTGTGATGTTATCTCTGTATTTTTGTTTTGGCATGAATACTCTTTCCCAGGATTTAGGAAGTTTGCTTTTGTTTTTTATTTTTGATCTCCCAGAAACCTTTTCAAGTTCTGTCCACTCTCTATGTCATTAACCACAACTGAATGATTATTTTTTCTTCTGTCTTGTGTTCATGCCCTCATATTATGTCTTCTCTATGATCTGTTCTATCTGTGAGGCTTTCCACTGAATTTTATATATGAATTAATGAATTTTTTCATTTCTGTTATCATTTTACTTTTGTTTCTTTTCTGTATGTCTATCTTTTTCTTCTCTTATTATTATCATTTATTACACTTTATTCAACTTGTATTTCTTTTAAATCAAACTCTATTTTAATACCCTGAATCAATTTCTTAACTTCTTTCAGCATTTGGTGTTTTCTTGGGATTAATTTACAAGATAGTCTTGTGCTATATGAATTCTTTGAACATATTTCTAATCATCTTAATGTCTTATCTTGGGTTATTCCTCTTTCTCTTAATAATTATTGAAGGAGAATTTATTTGGTTTTTCATGTTACTTGTGTTTTAGCACTAGGATTTGCCCATCTGTGTTTACATTAATGGCTAAGTTTTGTTGTTGCTTTAATTCAGGTCATTTTTTCCCCTTCAAGTGGGAGTGTTTCCAGTGTTAAAGAAAGTGTAGGCTTTAGTGGAGTTGGGGTGATGGGGTTTTTGTTATGCTTGGGTGAAGTGTTGCAACGTTTTCCCTCACTAATCCTCAGAGAGTTGCTCAGTGTTTCCAGCACGAGTCACTGTCCATTAGTAAGACTGCTAAGACAATATAGTAGCGCTTGATTATGAAACAGTCACTAGACAGTCTTTAAATACTTATGGTTTTAGAAAGTAAGAAACTCAATCCTCTCTATGCTGACATGTTAGCTACTTTGGTTTGGTATAAATTAAAAAGCGGGGGCGGGGGGAGGAAAATAAGATGTAAACTGTGGAGGTACTAGTGATTAATAGAATGTTTCTTGGTAGGAAAGAGAGGAGGAACATTACATAGAAAGGAAATTGTAGAGATAACAAAAAGGTGGGAGAAGATATGAAAGTTTTGGTTGAAAGTAAACTAAAATCAGAAAGGTAAAGCTGTGTAGTTATATAATATAAAACAGTCTCATCTCTCAGGAAGCAGAGTCACAGAAATACTGTAAGTCAGGCCAGTCTATATTCTAAGAAAGAAGAGAGGTTATGGAGAAAGGTTTATAAAGCAAACAAAAAAAATCACATAGCATGTAGAAAGTGAGAAAAACAGGAATCTATATTGGCATTGGGTATGATATAAATAAGGAATAGTTGTAGAGGGAAATGAATCTGGGGTGGAAATATTAGATAAGAAAACCAACAGTTAAAAAGCAGGAAACCAAGTAATCCAATTAAAAAATGGGGTATGGAGCTAAAAAGAGAACTGACTGTAGAGGATTATAGAGTGGCAGAAAAACACTTAAAGAAATGCTCAACGTCCTTAGCCATCAGGGAGATGCAAATCAAAATGACCCTGAGATTTCACCTTACACCTACCAGAATGGCTAAGATCAAGAACTCTAGTGACAACACATGCTGGAGAGGTTGTGGAGAAAGAGGAACCCTCCTCCATTGCTGGTGGGAATGCAAACTTGTACAACCACTTTGGAAATCAATCTGGTGCCTTCTCAGACAATTAGGAATAGTGCTACCTTAAGATCCAGCTATACCACTCCTAGGCATATATCCAAAGGATGTTCAAGTACACAACAAGGACATTTGCTCAACCATGTTTGTAGCAGCTTTATTTGTAATAGCCAGAACCTGGAAACAACCCAGATGTCCCTCAGTTGAGGAAAGGATACAGAAATTGTGGTACTTTTATACAATGGAATACTACTCATCAATTAAAAAGGAGAAAATCATGAAATACATTGACCTATAGGATAGGATGGTCATGGTGAAACTTACACACCTAGGGAAGACACACAAGAAGGAGGACCCAGGTTGGTATGAGCAATGCTCGTATAGATGAACAAATAGGATGGACATTGAATGGAGGAGAAAACAAGCAACAGGACAGGAGCATACCAAAGAGGACCTCTGAAAGAATCAATATAGCAATGTATCAAAGCAGATATTAAGACTCACAATCAATCCTTTGGCAGAGGGCGGGAAGTAATAATAAAAATAGGGGAAATTAGTAAGACTTGGGGAGAACAAGAGCTCCACAAAGACCAAACTGAGCAGGGCACAGGGGTCTTATATGAGACAGTTTCTCCAACCAAGGACCATATATGGATATGGCCGCTCAGATGTGGCCCATGATAGCTCAGTGTCGAACTGAAGACCCTAGTAAGGGAAACAGGGACTATTTCAGTCATGAACTTGATGGCTGACTCTTTGACCCTCCCGCATACACACCAGGGAGTAACAGCCTGGCTAGACCCCAGGGGAGGACATTGCAGCCAGCCCTGAGGAGACAAGATGAACTGGGGTAGTATGGAAGGGGAGGAGGTCCTCCCGCATAGGTGGACTTGGAGGGGGCAGGGAGGAGATGAGGGAGGGGTGGGGAGGGTGGGAGGGAATGAGGGAGGGGGCTACGCCTGGGATGCAAAGTACCTAACCTGTGATTGATATAAAAATAAATAAATTAAAAAAAAAAAAGAAAACCAACGGGCCAGAATATTGGGTTATCTCATCACTGGAAGACTCTGAATTATTTTCTGCAAAAAGTCCTGCTCCAGAATATACCTCATGATGAGTTTCATCATCAAGTTCTTCTGTGAGTCTGCCCGTTACTGTGATGGGGCCAGATGGCCCAGTGTGCAGTGATGGGGGTTATGGTTATTTATGATTTAATGATTTTTAAACGGTGTTTCCTTGCTAATTTCACATCAGGCTTGTTTTGTTGCATTAGATATCAGTATAATTAAGTGAAGGAATACTTTTTGTGTCGTGTGTTGGTGAATGTTTTTAATGCCAGCAGTAGTGCTATAGAAGCAGGAGGATTGCAGTTCTTGACCTTTCTGGCTTAAAATCAAGATTCTTCTTCAACGTTGGGCCTAGGGATGATCTTTGTGATATGGTACTTGGATAGCATGTATGAGGCTGTGCATTTCACCACCAACTCTACAAAAATTTTGTTTATTTTAATCTAGATTCTGATCAGTAATCTAGTTTGCTCTCAAACTTTGATTCTCTGCTTCAGCCCTCAGAAAGAAGTGATTCTGGGAGTTCCACAAAGCATGGTTGTAACTTATTTTTGTGTACTCTGGAATACTGAGGCTGCCCCCTGAAAGACACATGAAACTGCTTTGGTTTTAATTACTGAATAGTCATGAAGAGAGAGAATAAGATATCATTTTTTTAACTTAATAGGAAAGATTTCTTTCTCTCAATTTCTGTGTAAATGCATAGGTATTTTTGTCAAGTTAAGAGACTTCTCTGTTGCTTCTAATTTTCTGAAAACATTTGTTGGGAAGAAATGTTGGATATCCCATCCTAAATTATTATTACTCTATCTCTGATGTTCTTGTGTGGAACTTGGTTTTATCTTGTTTTGTGCCTCTTTGGGATGCAAGCTACAAGATTCATTTCATGTTTCTGTATAGGTTGGCAAATGTTTTCTTGATGATGTCTCCGATGATACTGATAAGTCACATTTCTACACAATTTTACTTTGCATGACACATTCTGATTTGGGTAACATGATAGTACAATCTTTCAAAATGAATATTAAAGTTTTCCTCAACCTTGTAAGTTTTGCACATGCCTGTGAAGAATTGGTTTTGGTTGTCTATCAATTATTTGGTAGAATCCCACACTGAATCTCTCCAGAGAACATTTCTTCATTGTGGGTGCTTTTTATTAAAAAAAAATAATGTCTTTAGATGTAATCAGCTTTCTCTATTTCATAATTCATTTTGAGCCTCTTTCTGCCAGTTTTGCTTCTGTTATTTCTTTTAGAGTTTTTACCATTGGTGAATAAAATGACTGTCAATAGGTAAAGTTTGCGTTTCATTGTGTTTTTTTCTCTATAGCACTCTTTCCATTCCTCCGCCGAATATATGATATACTGAATATCTCCATGTTTTCAAGTGATGCTACAACATTTTTACAAAATTTTGTAAATAAAACAAAAAAAGATCGGATTGAAGATAACCAGAAGGTAAAATATAATAAAAATTTATTTGAATCCCAAGACAATTTTGTCACATGACCCACATTGCCCATAGAGGCCCCTATTAAGATATTTGATAATTTTGGTCTGTTCATTTGAGTTGTGGCTTGTCTTCAACTTAGGTAATTTATTTTTGAACATTGAGATTTCCACTTCAATAACACATTTTTTTCTTAATGTGACCAGAAAGTGTCAGAATGTAACTGAATGCTGCCAGGGAGTCAGTATTTAACCTTTAATGTCATTTCATGCAATTGTAGTAAATAATAATTGAGTGTTGGGCTATATATTGTTTATTATTAGCCCTAAAATTATCACGGCAGTGTTGTCTAATCTGCTATCACAAATAATAAGACAGAAACACCTGTTAGACTTTCTAATTGTCTTATTTGCCATGGGCCAGGCAGATATTTCACCTACATTGTCTCAATAACCCTACCACCCAGCCCCTCACCCAATGCCATCCATCTTTATCATCCTTACCGTTCGATCAGTAATCCCAGTATACTTGCATATACTTATCATCTTGGTGTTTTCTCCATCCACACTATCTTTGGAATCCTTCTTCCCAGTCCATATGGTTCTTTCTCTATGCTAAAATATGGTGGCATCCTCCTTCTTTCTCTCTTTCCATCTGTCTGTTTCCTGTGATACTCCTGTCCTCAAAAGCCCAGGAACCTTAGCCATACCTACCCCATTTTGCCCTGACCAAGTATAGACCATTTCATCAACCAATTAGGTATATCCTAGGCAGGTTTACAAAACAAGGATAGGTGTAACCGATCTTGAGGGCCAGTAACACCCATCAGATCAACCTCCAACATCATATTTGTTATTATTCTGGGTTTTTGGGGTTTTGTATGTAATCATATAAAACCACCATCCAATCAGAGGTCTGTCCTCAGATGCTCAGAATGAGGGAAAACCACGAGGAAAAGGTATTTGACATGACAGCATGATTCTAGACCATGATAGACATCTTATTCTCCAAAATCTGATGAGTGTTTTGTGTCCCTAGTGATTCAGGCAACAGCAGATGTATTCTAGGCTTAAATAAGCCATATCCTCATAAGTTCTCCACTCAATATTCCTTTTAACCTCACAGCACAGCTTTTGCCTTTGATATTTCAGCATCGTGTGGATTTTCTTCAGTTGATGATAAACTCCCAGAATTCCAAAGAAGTGGAGTCCCATAAAGGTAACTAAGTATACAATAGCGTCTAAAAGATATGCAGAGAGGAAGGAGCTATTTCTTGAAATGTAAAGCGGTCTTTAAAGCAGAGAAGGCTTCCTGCTAAATTTCAGAAATGCACAAGCATGTGGTGTTATGTGCAACAGCCCGAGAAGCTTTCTAATCTTATGGAGTATATGCTTACAGAAAATATGAAGGCTATTGTACCTTCCATATATGACAGGAATGCTACAATCATAAAATCTCATCAACATGGCTGCCTAACCACGACCTGAACTGTCCCAACAACAGCTGACTTTCCATAATAGATGGAAAAAAATCTCGAGAGAACCCATCCCTAGCTGAAGGGAGTTCACTGCTGAGATGAAAATAATTAGTATTTCCCAGGGATGAGTCCTTGATTGTTTGTCCAATACTAAACAGACATTACTAGAAGCAAATACATGTAGGAAAAACTGAGACAAATCAGCAGATTAAATTTATATGATTATTGATTATTTGTGTATATAATAAAAATGGTTAAAACAGAGACCATAAATTTGAAAGTGAGTGAATGTGTGTCATGGGAGGGGCAGGAGGGATAAGAGGAGGGGGAAATGAAATAATTATATTTAATTAAAGTTTTATGAATCTGAAGGTTTGTTATGAGCATGGCTCTCACACTCCAAAAGCCTTCAGTGGTGTGTGTGTCACCTACATCAGTCAAACGCCATTTCTCAACCTCATGCAGAACCATTCAATCAGAACCTCTACCTATTGTTTCCATAGCATCCAATAGGAAAGAACAGTGGGACCACCTTTCACTGTGGTCCGTGCTTTGGAAGTCTGTTCGCTAGCTTAAGTGATTGTGGAAATTTATTTTCCTTTCATGAAATCATAGCACATTAAAGAAAAAAAACCCTGTGTTTATATTTTCTCTTCATTCTTTTACTTACTGTGATTGAATTTAATATTTCAGAGCAATGCTTTTTCCATACATTAGTACTACAACGTATTCTTTGAAATTTGTAATTATTTAATTTCATTATTTATCCCACATTTGAAGACAGTGCCCAATTTTTGTTATTTCAAACAAATTTTTAATTTGAGTATATTGTAATCATATTCTTTTCTGCCTTCAAGGCCTTCCAGTTCCCTACCCACCCAAGTAACTACGTTCTTTCTCAAAGGCAAACAAAAACCTAATAAAACAACAAAATCCCCCGAAACCAAGGAAACACAATTAAAATTAAAAAGAAAATCCCCACAAAACTATAAGAAAATAAACACACACACACACACACACCAATTGTGGAGTCCATTATACATTGGGCAATGACATCTCAACCTTCCCTCCCTCTTCTCCTCCCATGCCCCTCTCCAAGTCCACTGATAGGGGAGGTTCTCTTCCCCTCCCATCTGATCCTAGCTTATCAGGTCTCATCAGGACTGGCTGTATTATCTTCCTCTGTGGCCTGGTAAGGCTGCTTCTCCTTCAAGGAGAGGTGATCAAAGAGTCAGCCACTGAGTTTATGTCAGAGACACTCCCTGTTCTCCTTATTAGGGAACCCAATGGGCACTGAGTTGCCATGGGTTACATCTGTGCAGGGGTTCTAAGTTACCTCCATGCATGGTCCTTGGTTTGTGAGGGGTCTTAAGTCAAAGCAGTTATTCATTGTTTAGTCCCTTAAGCATTGTGCTAACATTATCCGGTCATGTCTTGAAGGTTGTACACAATTGTAGGTAAAGTGCAGAGCACCTTCCTGAACCAAAGATACTAGAATGTAGTGAATGAAGACTCTACAGAGGCACCAGCCTTGATCATTGACATAAAATGGTTAATTTCATTTTAGCTCTCTCTGATCTGGAGATCACAGCCCAATCAATCACATTTATTTTTGCTGGCTATGAGACAACAAGTACTACCCTTTCCTTTATTATGTATGAGCTGGCCACACACCCTGATGTCCAGAAGAAACTCCAGCACGAGATTGATGCAGCTCTGCCCCATAAGGTGAGCAAATGGTGCCTGGAGACACAGGGGAGAAGTAACTTCAACAAGAAACACTGCCTCCATGCTTTTGTTTGGAATTACAGTAAACACAGTAAGAGACGATTCTTTCTGCAATAGACACTGAAAATCTAAGACAGAGGAAAAACTGTGTATAGAGAAAATGTAAGCTTGTAATTCTGTACTGATCATTTAATATCCACTGTCTCTAACCACAATGTCATAGTCCTAAACATACATAAAATCGCTGTAGTTTTTTTAAGGATAAAGAAGTGCCAGCCAGGTGTTTTATTCAAAATTAAATGAGTGTTTTCACTGCATGTGTATGTGTGCATGATGTGCACACCTAGAATTTGAGGAAGCCAGAAGAGGGCATCAGACCCCCTGGAGCAAGAGTTCCGGGATGCACGCTCCAGTGTAGAGTGGGAAGTGACCCTGTGTCCTCTACAAGAGTGAACAGTGTTCTTAATCACTGAAGTTTCCCTATAGACCCGTAATCAAGTGACTCCACGCTGTATCATTATATTAATGCAGGAAACGCTTTGGCATGATTGATGACTGATAGAGCATGCAATTGTCTTGTCTGGGCAAGCTGATTCAGCTATTCTTCCCATAACTCCTCTCTCTAAGCACAATTAGTCTTGAACAAGGCAAATCAGTGCAGCCTCCAACCTAAACTGTTCACTTTTGCACTGCGGTCTCTTCAGTGTCTATGAAGTCACAGCCACACATTACAGATGCTCTCTTCGCATCTGTGCTCAAAACTTGGTTCTGTGCAGTGATGTACCAGAGCTAGAGTGTTTGGGTTGTCAGTAACCGTTACTGTGACAGATACCATGACTAAAAACAACTCTGGGAAGGAAAGGATTTATTTCAGCATACATGTGACAGTCTATCATTGATGAAAGTCAAAGCAGGAACTTAAGGCAGAAACTTGTAGGCAGGGTTGCTTGCCATTACATACAGCATTGCTGCTGACCAATGTACTCACTCATAGTCAAAGAAGTATAGTCCGGATGATGGAGGATGCTGGTTGGTAGCCGGCTTTCTCACTCACTCATGCTTAGCAAGCTGTTTTCACACAAACCGGGGTAACTTGTCCAGGCAATGTATCTCTCTCCTTTGGGCTGGATGGTGCTAATCAAATAACAGTCTGGATTATCCATCCCTAAATGTTCACAAAACAGTCCTATCTAATAAGCTTTAATTCTTCAGTTGAGATTTTATTCTCAGGTGACCACAAGCTGTATGAAATGGACAAAATTAAGTATGGTGGCATTTAAAGCATCAACACGAAGATTCTTTACAAGGCCAAAGAGCGACCTGTGTGGTTCTTTCACTAGAACTGAAGTTTTTTGTTCAACTAGTATCTGATATTAGGTTATTTTGCCATCATGAGTTCATATTTGTTATTCACTGTCCATTTTATATACTATCTGTGTTTAATGTGGCATCAATTTTTAGACTATGTATCTATAGTAATATAATATAGTTTAGTCAAAAGGTTTACCTTACATGACTTTTCAATTGAAAGGCTTTATCTGAGATTGAAAATAGATAATCTGCATTACTTCACATTATATTTCTTTCTCTGGACTTGTCATTTGTCTATTAAGTTATGACTTGGATGACTGATTGATCTTGGATGTGATTGCCATAATATATCATTTTTATCATGTGAAAAGGAAAGAGGTATAAAAGAAAACAGAAGACTTGGGTTCTAAGGACAGGCTTGTCTGAATACCTTCCCATACTCACTTCACAAAGCATTTCAATGGTGTTTAGTGGACTGAAGTGCATGGTCCTGTGAGCTTTGACTTATAACGATTAATCCACTCATTAATTTGAGTTGAATGTGAAGTTTCTAACAACTTAGTAGTTATGTAGAGCTTGACCTGAAAGTTAATTTGAAATGTTAACTCATCAAACTC
>CM053751.1:22528666-22560611 GCA_028658305.1 Pachyuromys duprasi
TGTGCTGACCAAGCTAGGTGCAGGGTCCATTTCTGCCAGTGCTGCCACCGGTGAGGGATAGGCCCAGGTGTCCTGACTGCTGCAGGCTGTGGAGAGAATCTCCCCTGCTCCCACACCACCTCAGGGCAGATAAGTGAAGCACTCCCTCATTCTCGTCCTCAAGGCTGACTCACTTGCATCCCCTCAACAAGGGCCAGCACTACTATGCTTCCCAGGAGAGGAGCCAGGCCTGCTCTTTGGGGCAGTGCAGCCTGTGAGAAAAGGCCAGCTCCTCTGCTCTCAGGACTAGCACTCCCAACTGCCTGCTATGGCCAGGCCTGATGGGAAGGGCATCACCCGCCCCCCTTTCACACCACCTCAAGACAAGAGAGTGGCATGTGCAGCTCTCTGGCCTTCTTGCCCTGGGGTTAGCTTACCCACACCCCTTAACCAGGACGAGCCCCACTGTGCTGCCCAGGTGAGGAGCAGGGCATGCTATAATAGGCATATATACATACATTATTATGTATACATTTATTGTTTTTGTTTAATTTACTGTGCCTATACAGTGTGGTTTTCCTATTGTCATTTCATTTTTGTTTGAGGTGATAATATAATTGTATCCCTTTCCCTTACCTTTTGCTCCATCAAACACATATTCTGTTTAGATAAATGAATTTGTATTTTTTTATTTTTTTATTAGTTAGTGTCTTCACTTTGTATCTCAGGTGTAGTCCCCTCCCCCATGCTCTCCCAATCCCACCCTCCTTCCCTCTTCTTCTCCTATGCCCCTCTCCCAGTCCAATGATAGAGGAGGTCCTCCACCTGACCATAGTCTATCAGGTCTCATCAGGACTGGCTTCTTTGTCTTCCTCTGTGGACTGATAAGGCTGCTCCCCCCTCAGGTGGAGGTAATCAAAGAGCCAGCCCATGAGTTCATGTCAGAGATGGTGCCTGGTCTTATTATTGGGGAACCCTGTTGGATACTGAGCTGCCTTGTGTTACTTCTGTGCAGAGGTTCTAAGTTATCTCAATGCATAGTCCTTGGCTGTAGTATCAGTCTCAGAAAAGACTTTGGGTCCAGATTTTTTTATTCTGTTACACCCCTTGTAGGGCTCCTGTTCCCTCCAGTACTTTCTATCTCCCCCATGTTTTGTAAGATTCTCTGCACTCTGCCCAAAGTTTGGCTATGCATTTCAGCATATGTTTTGGTACCCTGCTGGGTGGAGTCTTTCAGAGGCCTTATGTGATAGGTTCCTGTCCCATTCCCTGTTTTCTCCTTCTGATGTTCATCTCATTTGCCTTTCTAAATGAGGGTTGAGCATCTTATCCTGGGTCCTCCTTCTTGATTAGCTTCCTTAAGTGTACAGATTTTAAAACAATTATCCTATATTATATGTCTAGTATCCACTTATAAGTGAGTATATTCCATGTGTGTCTTTCTGCTTCTGGGATACCTCACTCAAGATTATCTTTTCTAGTTCCCACCATCTGCCTGAACATTTCATGATTTCCTCCTTTTTAATTGCTGAGTAGTATTCCATTGTGTAAAAGTATCACAATTTCTGTATCCATTCCTCAACTGAGGGACATCTGGGTTGTTTGAAGCTTCTGGCTATTACAAATAAAGCTGCTACAAACATGGTTGAGCAAACGTCCTTGTTGTATACTTGAGTTTCTTTTGGATATATGCCTAGGAGTGGTATAGCTGGGTCTTGAGGTAGCACTATTCGTATTTGTTTGAGAAAGCACCAGATTGATTTCCAAAGTGGTTGTAGTAATTTACATTTTCACCAGCAATGGAGTAGAGTTCCTCTTTCTCCACATCCATTCCAGCATGTGTTGTCACTTTAGTTTTTGATCTTAGTCATTCTGATGGGTGTAAGGTGAAATCTCAGGGTTGTTTTGATTTGCATCTCTCTGATGGCTAAGGGCATTGAGCACCTCCTTAAGTGTTTCTCTTCCATTCGATGTTCCCCTATTGAGAATTCTATGTTTAGCTCTGTACCCTAGTTTTTTAATTGGGTTACTTGATTTGTTGCTGTTTAACGTCATAAGTTCTTTAAATATTCTGAATATTAGCCCTCTGTCAGATATAGAGTTGGTGAAGATCCTTTCCCAATCTGTAGGCTATTGTTTTGTTCTGACGACAGTGTCCTTTTCTTTACAGAAGTTTTTCAGTTTCATGAGGTCCTGTTTATTGATTGTTGATCTTAGAGCCTGTACTGTTGGTGTTCTGTTCAGGAAGTTGTCTCCTAGGCCAATGAGTTCAAGGCTCTTCCCCACTTTGTCTTCTAACAGGTTTAGTGTGTCTGTTTTTATATTGAGGTCTTTCATCCACTTAGATTTTAGTTTCATGCAGGGTGATAACTATGCATCTATTTGCATTTTTCTACATGTAGATATCCAGTTAGTCTAACACCATTTGTTGAAGATGCTATCTTTCTTCCATTGAATGATTTTGGCATCTTTGTAAAAAAATCAGGTGTCCATAAGTGTGTGGGTTTATTTCTGGGTCTTCTATTCGATACCATGGATCCACCATTTTTTCTATGCCAATACCATGCAGTTTTTATTACTGTTGCTCTATAGTATAGCTTGAGATCAGGGATGGAGATTCCTCCAAAAGATCTTTTATTGTAGCAGATTGTTTTAGCGATTCTGGGTTTCTTGTTATTCCATATGAAGCTGAGAATTTTTCTTTCAAGGTCAGTAAAGAATTGTGTTGGTAATTTGATGGGAATTGCATTGAACCTGTAGATTGATTTTGGTAAGATGACCATTTTTACTATGTTAATCCTGTCAAGCCATGAGCATGGATGATATTTCCATCTTCTGATATCTTCTTCAATTTCTTTCTTCAGAGACTGAAAGTTTTTTTCATACAAGTCTTTGACTTGCTTGGTTAGAGTTACACCAAGGTACTTTATGTCCTTTGTGGCTATTGTGAAGGGTGGTTTTCCCCTAATTTATTTCTCAGCCCTGTTGTCTTTTGTACACAGGAGGGCTACAGATTTTTTTGAGTTGACTGAACTGTGGGCACCAAAACACCAGAGACTGGGATTCCCAGTAATAAAAAAAAAGAAAAGAAAAGAAAACCACAGGAAAGAAGCAAACTGGAATGACTTCAGGTCACCCAGTCTATCCCTGTAAAAGTTCCTGGGGACTGACCGGCACATAGCCACCAGCCCAGAGCAGGACCCCTTCACTAGCTCAGAGCCCTGCTGCATGCCCAACTCTCCATCACACTCAGAACTGTTTACCCCAGGGCACCAGAGACTGAGTTTCCCTGTCAGGAGAAAATCCCACAGCGAGGGAAACAACAGGTCCGAGCTTAGAGCACTCATCTGTCCTACACCACCACCACCACACAGGGAAAAGTTCTCTGGAAAAGTTCTTGGGTTTCTGCAGGTGCCCAGTCCCCAGCATGGAGCCACCACCCACCACCACCTGCTTGCTGTATGCACCACACCAAACACCTCAACTGGGTCTCCATGTTAGGAGGAAACCCCACAGTGGGGGAAACATCTGGCCCTACCTCAGGATACCTAGCTCTAGAAAAGGTACTGGGTCTCTGCAGGCTCCAGGCTCTAGACTCCTGCTGCACACATGAGAGCTGTGCCCACCTGCCACTGATTACTGCTTGGGTACTGGGGCACAGAGTTCCAACCTCAGACCTACAGAAGCCTGGGATCCCTGGGATCAGCCACCAGATATTGCTCCAAGAGGAATCTAGCTATGCTTAATTCAACTGATCAAACTGTGGGGTGCCCAGGATACCCCACAGCAGCAGCTCACTAAATTTACAGCACAAATATATATTTAATAATCAAAACTTTCTCAGTCTGTCTAGTGTTAAACGTATGCATGCCTTATGAGCTGACCACATGGAATTGGGTAACCAATTGTGTTCTTCCCTGGGGAGATCATTTCTCTCACTCTGAGCACTCCTTACTTGTCTGAACTTCTTTCCATAGGCTTGAGGCATCCTGGTCTTTCCTCCATTGTTTATTTTTTGATACCAGGGCTCAATATATCCAAGGTAGGCCTGGAAGATCTCTATGAAGCACACATAGTCCCAGAAGTCACTGTTTTCTATGTCTGCCTCCTGGCTAATGGTCTCAGGGGCCTGTGACATCACACTTTGCATACATAGGACTCTCTTTGAGGAACAGTTATTCCGTAATATTGGCTTCTAACCTTGTTTTGTTCGTTATTTTGTGTGATGGTTGAGCCAACAGCAGCGGACTTTCTCTCTGAAAGGTGAAAAGAATTTGGTTAGAGTTTAAGAGGTGATGTCACTGTGCTGTGTGTGACAAGCAAGGTGGGGGAGATTTTGATTCTTCTTATCTATCATCAGAAATCACAGTGGTTACCAGAAGTCTCATGAAACCCAGGGCCAAGGGTGTGCTATATTGCATTATTTTTCTTTTCTTTAAAAAATGTTATTATTGGGTCTTTGTGAATTGCACATCATGCACACCAATCCCACTCATTATCTCCCTTGTACCCTCCCTCCACCCTGGCAACCTCCTCACCAGAGGGAAAAATCTAGTTGAGAAAGCTGGAGGGTCACAGTGCACTCGACCCTATACGCTTTAGCCCACACTCCTTTGCTTGTAAATGCTCACTGAAATGAGCCCTTGAAAAGGCACGAGGCCTCCGGCTCCTGCAGCACTGTCCATACGGGAGCCCAGCTGACCCCCTCTTGCACACCCTGCTGTTGTCATGGAGACCTTGCGTGTTTTGATGTGTAGGACTGGCCGTTCATGTACTCCAGCAGTTCCCAAAGTGGCTACTGTTGAAGTGGCCAATTCAAAGCTCTGAATCTGAACCCGAGAGGTATCTGACTGTTCAGTCCACCAGGACTTTCTCACCCTCACCACCAGGGTGAGCTCTCCTGCTCTGCCCCAGCCAGCCCATCCACTGCCACAGTCAGCAAAGACAGAGCCATCTCTCCAGTTCTCAGGCCCTTGGGGCTGGATTATCCATGTCCATGCCATCAGGGCCAGTTCTGCTCTACTTCCCAGGTGAGGATCAGGGCCTGCACTCCCGAGTGCTGCAGCAGGCAAAGAGCCAGGCAAGATCTCCAGCTTTCTTAGAGTGGCAATGGCAAAAGGGACTGGAGGGCTCTCTCTCCCTCCAGTACCACTGAGCTACGCTGCATTTCTCATGGCCCCAAAGGATAAGTTCTGTGCAACATTCCTGCTTGTCAGTTGTTAATAGTTTGCTCCTAGGGGCTATAGAGATGGCTCAGCAGTGAAGAACAGTTGCTGTTTGTATGGAAGAACAAGGTTCAGTGTCAACAGGTGATCATCCCTGTTTTCCCGCTGCAGGCGGTATGAGGGGAGACAACCTGTCCTGGTGATTACAGAGCCAGACATGATCAGGAAGGTGTTCGTGAAAGAATTTCATTCTGTCTTCACTAATCGGCTGGTAGGTATTTTGTTTTTAATTGTGAGCATTATACACCCCAAACATGTTACACTTAGGAATATATATGTAAGTACATATATTTACATGTAATAATCATTACTGAAAAACAGGCATGAATATGAAAAAAAGAAGGAAGGAGTATATGGAAGTGTTTGGAAGGAATAAGGGAATGTTGCAGTTATATTATAATCTCAAAAATAAAAAATTAATGTGAGCATGCACTTAAAAAATTAGTATGAGAAGCTGGAGATGCTGTGTAGATTAACCCAATTTTCTGGGGTAATGTCAATTGTTGACCTTAATTTCTAGACATGTGGTGTACTCTTCATAAATTTTTCTCCTAAGGCTGTGTGAATTATGGTACTGCTTCAGTTTTATTCTAGATTGTGCATTTCTGGTTCCACACTGAGGTCTTTGATCTATTTGTAGTTACTTTCTTGTAAGGTGATAAATCTACATCTAATTCATTCTTCTCCATGTGGACATCCTGTTTTCACAGGACTGTTGTTACAGATGCTGTCTTTTCTCTTGGTCAAATATCGGATTGCTGAAGTTATGTGTACTTAGTTTTGGTCTTGTGTTTTCTTCCTTTGATCTATCTATCTGTTTTTGTGCCCCTAATATACTGTATTTATTAATATAGCTATAGAAAGTATTTTGAAATCTGGAATGGTAATTCCTCCTGCATTATTCTTCATACTAAGGATTACTCTCTTAACCCAGAGTTTTTTATAATTCATATAGATTTTTCATTTTTTTCCGGTTCAATTAAGGAGATTGTGTGTGTTTCACTTGGTGTTGCATTGAATCTGTAAGTTGCTTTTGATAGAATTGTCATTTCACAATATGAATTCTACTAGTGCAAAAGCATAGGAAGTCTTTCTATCTTTTAGTGTCTTGGTCTCTTTCTCTAGATATTTAAAGTTTACATTACACAGTTCTTTCCCTCCCTTGGATATGTTCTATCCAAGGTATACTTATTTTCTTTGAGGCTATTTTTAAAGCAAAATGTTTCCTTGATCTCCTTCTCAATATTCTGGTGTACAGAGTGACCCGTGATTCGTATCCTGCCTCTTTGTTTAAGTTTTTCATCATTTCCACAAGTTTTCTAGTGTTTTTTTTTTTTGGATCTATCTATCTATCTATCTATCTATCTATCTATCTATCTATCTATCTGTATATATACACATAGATATATACATAATCTTTTACTCTGCAAATACATACAATTTGATTTTTTCTTTACCCAAAATTGTCTCCTCCAGTTAGATCATTTCAGCTACTACTTTGCGCACTATATTGAAAAGGAGTGGTGATCGTGAATAGCTCTGTCTTTCTCTTGATTTTATTTTAATGTAATGATATTGCTTGAGTTTTTCTCTACAGAGAACAATGTAGGCTGTGGATTTCTAATGTAGAGTACTTATTATTTTATTGTTCATTATATATTTTGTTTGACTTATTTTATTCTTCCTTTCTCTAGAAATTTATGCTATTTTCTTTTTTTGAAACAGAGTCTTAAAAGTATCTCTGTCAGGCCTGGAACTCACCATGTAGTCCAGGCTACATGATATTGAACTCACAGAAATCTAGCTGATTCTCCCTCCCGCACACTGAGCTTAAACCCAAAACACCACCGCTGGGGGCCAGTCCCTGGAGAGGACAGGGCTTGAAGAAGCATGGATGCAAGAGCAGAGAGGAAGGAATGAGTCAGGCACAGGGATCATGAAGAGTATTGCATCCTGACTGGCTAGCAGTCTGGGTGCTTCTTTCTTTATACAGAATTTAGTAGGCATGAATAGATGCATGTTGTTCCAAAACATAGATCTTATCATTTTTGTCTCCAGAATCTGTTTTAACTTCTGGTTGGTCATACATTTAGTCATTATTGATAAACCATGACAAAGCAGAGTTACATTTCACAATCATTTTCTGTCATCAATCCCACAGGGCAACTTTTAACAACTTTGCAGTTTTTTTACGTTTTTTTTCTTTTTTATTAATTTATTTTTGTGATATCAATCACAGGTTAGGTACTTTGCATCCCAAGTGTAGTCCCCTCCCTCATTCCCTCCCACCCTCCCTCATCTCCTCCCCGCCCCCTCCAAGTCCACCAACAGGGGAGGACCTCCTTCCCTTCCATCCAACCCCAGCTTATCCTGTCTCCTCAGGGCTGGCTGCTATGTCCTCCCCTGGGATCTAGCCAGTCTGTCACTCCCCGGCATGTATGGGGGAGGGTCAAAGAGTCAGCCATCAAGTTCAAGACTGCAGTTTTAAGGGCACAAGACAGAAAGAAAACTTCCAAGCCAGCCTGGGCAGATTGTCATGTCCCAAGCAGTGCATTATCAACTTTTAGTAGTCAGAGTGCTAATCGTCATTAGGCCCAAGAAAAGTCTTTAAGCTAAAGTTGCTGCAGTCATTATCTAATTTCTGCTTTAGTACAATGTTCATATTTTATATATTGTGGAATTTATTCACATGTCTAATCATGGTGGGTTTTTTTTCGGTTATATGACATGATAATGGCCCATATGAGTTAACTTTTTCTTAAAAAAAGAGAGGACTTCATATTTTATTCTTTTATCACTTACCCATACCATTCTTTGTCCATCAGGAGTAAAAAGAGGCTTTTAATTTGATCTGCTGACAACTTTTCTAGCCCACTAAAGGGTGTTTACCTTTTTGTTTACTCTATACTGATTATCTTGTTCCTGAGTAAGTGCAGGGGCAGATGTACCAAGATTATCTTTGTGTCAGAGCCTCCAAAGGAGGTCTCTGGCATAATTGTTTAAGTCACATCCTCCAGGCCAGAAGGAAGATCTTCAAGTAGGCTCCGAAAAGGATATCTCCCTAAAACTGGGAAGGGTAGTACAGTCAGGCCATTTCTGGGGAAGCTTAGAAGCAGCAGTCTGGGGAGAAGGTGTAAATGATTCATAAGAAAATTTCCATCACACCAACATCCCCAGGTTTTACAAATAATAAAAGACCCTCAAGCATGCAACACATAGAGATCAAGGCCAAAAGAGTGTGAGAATGCTCCACAGCCATTGTGTCACCAGGCTCAGCTTTGCTGGATTTTTGTCAAGCAGCTGTGCTGGCTTTATTTTTTTCTCTGTTCTCATCAGACCACACTGAATTTTTTTACATCACCTATTTATTTGTTTTCATTAATTTGGTTTTAAATTTTTACTTTTATTTTTTGAAGTATATATGTGCAGTGCCTCAGTATGTGTGCATGGGTCCATGAGTAATTATGTTAATTGTCATTTCAAATATTCATATTATTTTATATAGGTGTACAATAGATTTTATTATGATATTACTGTAATAAATAGAATTCATGCTACCATATGTACATATATACACACAGATGTGTGTTATTTATATTTCACTCCTATTACCTAGTCTTGTCCCTTTCCCACTCTTGCTGTTCCCCTTCCTCTTCCAAATTCCTCTTCTTTGTTGTGACTCAAAAAATGTATTATAAGAGAACATACACTGGAGATTTATTTTAAGAAACATGGGCACCCTACCACTGTTTACACTCATGAAGAGGATGAATCTTCCTTCCCTGGTTATCACTACCTATGTGTAAATCCCCAGGAAGAGACAGGACCTCAAGAACCCATCCATTCTCCATGGTTTAGTTTAGGTGGTTCTTCTTCTGTCCATGTCTTGGGTCCTTGATCACAATTGCTGGAATGTCAAGAGTACAACAAACTGTTCATATCCCAAAGCAAACTCTCTACATGTGCCTACCATTTCTGTAGACACTTAACTATTTAAGAGACTTTATTCATTATTATTTACATATGTGTACGTGGCCAGGGTGGGCCAGGCAGATGGAATACAAGCAGAAAGATCTCCAAGCCTAACACTGCTCCAGCAAATCATAGAACTCTTAAGAATGGGGGACAATGGGTTTGGGTTCTGTACCCAGCTCAACTCCACTGGGCTCACTGGGTGTGATCCAGGTGTGCCAGGCAGATGGGAAGCAAGAATAAAGATCACCAAGACCAATGAGGCTTTGACATCCCACAGGCCCTCTTGGGATGATGGACAATGGGATTTGAGCCTCTTGCCTTGCTCACCTCCACTGGGCTTTCTTATACAGGGACAGAAAATACAGAGAAATCAAAACATCATCAAAGAAAATGTTAAATCTAAAAAGCTCCGAATACCGAACAACCAAGGTTTGAGACACTGTTAAAACACCAAACCTTAGAATAATAGAAATTGAAGAAGGATAAGACTCCCAGCTCCAAGGCCCAGAACATGTTTTCAACAAAATCATAGAAGAAAACTTCCCTAACCTAAAGAAAGAGGTGCCTATAAGCATACACAAAGCTTACAGAACACCAAATAGATTGTACCAAAAAAGAAAATAACCCTGTCACACAATAACCAAAACACTAAATGTGCAGAACAAGGAGAGAATGTGAAAGCTGAAAGGGAAACAGGTCAACCCACATATAAAGGCAAACCTATCAGAATTCCACTTGACTTCTCATGAGAAACTCTAAAATCCAGAAGGACCTGGATACATATCTTACAGACACAAAGAGACCACAGATGTCAGCCCAGACTACAATACCCAGCAAAAGTTTTAATCACTATAGGAGATAAAACATGATATTCCATGACAAAACCAAATTTAAACAGTACCGATCCATAAATCTAGCTGTACATAAAATACTAAAAGAAAAACTCCAACTAAAGAAGTCCAACTACACCCTGAAAAACACAGTTAACAAATAAGCCCACATCAGCAAAACCAAAAGAAGGGAAGTACACATACATATACACACACACTACCACCACCAAAATAAAAATTACAGGAAGTAATAATAACTGAGCAATAATATCTCTCAACATAAATGGCATCAACTTCCCAATAAAAAGATAAAAGGTAACAGAATGAATACATTAATAGAATGAAGTTAATAGAATAGAAACAGAACCCTTCATTCTGTTTCATACAAGAAACATGCCTCAGCAATAAAGATAGACATTACCACAGAGTAAATGGCTGGAAAAAGGTTTTCAAATAAACAGACAAAAGAAGCAAGTTGGATTAGGCATTCTATTACCTAATAAATTAGACTTTCAACCGAAATTAATCAAAAGAGATGAGGAAGGACACATCATATTCATCAAAGGAAAAATCCATATCTATACCCCACGTGCAAGGGCACCCTCATTTGTAAAAGAAATATTACTAAAGCTTAAATCACACATCAAATCTCACACATTAACAGTGGGAGACTTCAACACCCAACTCTCACCAATGGACAGGTCAACAAACAGAAACTAAACAGGGAAATAAGGAAACTAAAAGATGTCATCAACCAAATGCACCTAACAGATATCTACAGACCATTTCACACGAACACAAGAGAATATACCTTTTCTCAGCACTTCACAGAACCTTCTCCATATTGACCATATACTTGGTCATAATGCAAGCCTCAGCAGATACAAGAAGACTGAAATAACCCCCTGCATTTTATCAGACTACCATGGATTAATGCTAGAACTCAACAACAGCAGAACCAACAAAAACCCTACAAACTCATGGAAACTGAACAACTTCCTACTCAATGACTATTAGGTAAGGAAAGAGAAAGAAAGAAAATAAAGAAAGAAAGAAGGAAGGAAGGAAGGAAAGAAAGAGGGGATCGGATCCAAGATGGCGATGAGTGCGCACAGTTTCTGAGTTGCAGAGGAGCTCTTGCACCGAAATTGGTGAGGGAAAGATGACTGAAGCCAGGGAAACAAAGGTGAGGCTTTCTAAAGGAGAAGGAACATCGCAGGAGGTGAGAACTTTGGTCTTGGGTCACCTGTGGACTTGTTTGGGAAAGGAGAGAAACAATCCTTTGATCTCTCTGCACTCCCCTTTTTGTGCCTCCCTCCTCCTCAGCAGCTGGCTCACCAAGATTCTCAGCTCAGAGCTCACTGCCTGGGATGGAGGCAGTGGCAGAGGCAGGGCTCCTGGCCCTGCAGCTATACCTGCCAGCTGTACCTGCCTTGGAGTCCCAGATCCACTGCGCCATCCTCCCCTTGTCCCAGATCTGTGAATAGCCATACCAACTCCCAGGGTCTCCCAGCCACTGACTGTATGGCCCACCCAAAACCTCAGTGACAGATAATAGGCTATATACCCACCAAAGCCCAACAAACCTGCCAAACAAGCTAGGCATACCAGGCTCCAGGCCTCCCAGGTCTGGAGAGCACAGTGGAGGGTCCCCATAACTTCCCAGAAGGCATGTGGACGGGCATCCCATTTTCCAGCTGCAGCTGGACTTTCTAATCTGGCGGCTGCAGCAGCACTGAGCTGGCAGAGTGCATCAGTCCTCCTGCATATGACTAAGCAGGTCCAAATCAGAGAGTAGAGAGCCTCATAGATCCTTGCCAATGTGACCTGCTTGAGAGTGAGTACACCCTTGAGTGTCTGCAGAGCCCCAGATCCAGGGTCCTTCTAAACTAGAGCAGCCAGGCATCAGACCCCTCCCACCTACACACCCACTGTGGGAAACAGAGGGATTCTTGGGACATCAAAGTCCCTGCCCTGCTCTGCAGGTCCAACAATGGAGTTAGGGCAGATAATTCCAGAAATTGCTCTGTGACTATCACCAGCACCTGCTACATTACAGCACATGCACAAGTAACCCCTTAGAGCCTGCAAGGCAGAGCCCCTCCACACATTCAAGGGTTCAACATTCTCTATCACTCTGTCCCTCAAGGCACACTTCCACGCACATTTCCACACACATGAGCACCCACATTTGCCCTCGTGCCTGCATTTGCCCTTCTGTATCCCCGGACTTTCCTCCCACAGGTACAACTGATGCACCAACACAAACACTGAGGCCATGGGACATCTCTCAGCTCCCTGAAGAATTCTCCAGACTCTGGAGAGAGACAGTACCAGTCTGAACTGCAGAATCCAGGAACAAACAGGGAATGTTGCAGATAAGCAAATGGCCAAGGGCCAGCAAAAAAACGCATCCAGCATAAATCAGGATATCATGGCTTCACCAGCAACCCCCCAAATTGATGGATACTTCAATTCATCAGAAGCACAGGAAAATGACTTTAAAGCTATGCTTACCCAATTACTTGAGGTACATAAAGAAGAAACAATCAAATCTCTCAGAGCAATAACTGTACAAATACAAACAGTTAAAAAGGAAATGAATAAATCTATCAAAGATTTGGCCAATCAAGTGGAGGCAAAGAAAGAGGAAATGAACAAAATCCTCAAAGAAACACAGGTAAATATAGCCAAACAAATAGAGGCACAAGGAGAGATATAATTAGTGGCATAGAGAGAGGAAATGAACAAAAAATAGAGACCATCGTAGTAGAGAGACAGGAATCCACACTCAAACAGATGAAGGAAATGGTGCAAGACATGAAAACAGAATTAGAATCAATAAAGAAAACACAAACTAATAAAACCTATGGAAATGAAGGTAAAACATATCCTAATTTATGGGACACAATGAAGGCAGTGCTCAGAGGAAAATTCATAGCACTAAGTGCCTTCAAGAAGACATTTGTGACATCTCATACAAGCAACTTAATGGCCCAACTGAAAGCCCTAGAAAAAAAAAGAAGCAAATACACCTGAGAGGAGCAGATGGCTGTAAATAATCAAACTCATGGCTGAAATCCATCAATTAGAAACAAATAAAGCTATTCAAAGAATCAATGAAACCAAGAGCTGGTTCTTTGAGAAAAAACAAGATAGAGAAACCCTTAGCCAAACTAACTAAAAGGCAGAGATAAACTATCCAAATCAGCAAAATCAGAAATGAAAAGGGGACATAACTACAGACATTGAGGAAATCCAAACAATCATTAGGTCATACTACAAAAACCTATATGCCACAAAATTTGAAAATCTAAATGAAATGGACAATTTTCTTGATAGCTTCCATCTACCAGAATTAAGTCAAGACCAGGTAGAAAGATTGAACAGTCCTATATCCCTGAAGGAAATTGAAGCAGTCATCAACAGTCTCTCTTTTAAAATAATGGCCTGGGCCAGAAGGATTCAGTGCAGAATTTTACAAGACCTTCAAAGAAGTGCTAACTCCAATTCTCTCTAAACTATTCCACGAAATAGAAACAGAAGGAACATTACCAAACTCATTCTATGAAGCCACAGTCACCTTGATACCTAAACTACACAAAGACCCAACAAAAAAAAAGAGAATTTCAGACCTATCTCTCTTATGAACATTGATGTAAAAATACTCAATAAAATACTTGCAAACCAAATCCAAGAGCACATAAAAGATATCATCCACCAGGACAAATTAGGCTTCATCCCAGGCATGCAGGGGTGGTTCAATATATGCAAATCCATCATTATAATCCACCACATAAATAAACTAAAGGAGAAAACCACATGATCATCTCTTTAGATGCCGAAAAAGCATTTGACAAAATCCAACACCCATTCATGTTTAAAGTCTTGGAGAGATCAGGGATATAAGGCACATAAATAAACATAGTAAAGGCAATATACAACAAGCCTATACACAACATCAAACTCAATGGAGAGAAACTTAAATCAATCCCACTGAAATCAGGGACAAGGCAAGGCTGCCCATTGTCTCCATATCTCTTCAACATAGTACTTGAAGTCCTAGCTAAAGCAGTAAGACAACTAAAGGAGATCAAGGGGATACAAATCGGGATGAAAGAGGTCAAAGTGTCACTATTTGTAGAAGATATGATAGTATACATGAGTGACCCCAAAAATTCAACCAGAGAACTCCTTCAGCTGATAAACACTGTCAGCAAAGTAGCTAGATACAAAATCAACTCAAAATCAGAAGCCCTCCTGTACACTAAAGATGAAAGAGCCAAGAAAGAAATTAGGGAAACAACACCCTTCACAATAGGCACAAATGATATAAAGTACCTTGGGTTGGCTCTAACCAAGCAGGTGAAAGACCTGTTTGGAAAAAAAAAACCTTCAAGTGTCTAAAGAAAGAAATTGAAGAAGATATCAGAAGATGGAAAAATATCCCTTACTCACGTATTAGTAGAATTAACATAGTGAAAATGGCCATCCTGCCAAAAGCAATCTACAGATTCAATGCAGTTCTCATCGAAATACCAACACAATTTTTTACAGACCTTGAAAGAAAAATTTTCACATTCATATGGAGAAACAAAAATCCAAGAATTTCTAAAACAATCCTGTACAACAACAGATCTTCTGGAGGTATCTTCATCCCTGATCTCAAGCTGTACTACAGAGCAATAGTAACAAAAACCACATGGTATTGGCATAGAAACAGAAAGGAGGATGAATGGAACTGAATAGAAGACCCGGAAATAAATCCACACACCTACGAATACTTGATTTTTGACAAAGAAGCCAAAACCATTCAATGGAAAAAAGACAGCATCTTCAACAAATGGTGCTGGTCCAACTGGATATCTGTATGCAGAAAAATGAAAATAGATCTATAATTATCACCCTGCACAAAGCTAAAGTCCAAGTGGATCAGAGATCTCAACATAAAACCAGATACTCCAAATGGGTTAGAAGAAAAAGTGGGGAAGACCCTAGAATTCATTGGCGCAGGAGACTACTTCCTGAACAGAACACCAACACCACAGGCTCTAAGATCAAGAATAAATAAATGGGACCTCAAGAAACTGAAAAGCTTCTGTGAAGCAAAAGTCTCTGTCATCAAAACAAAACAACAGCCCACAGTCTGGGAAAGGATCTTCACCAACCCTATATCTGACAGAGGGTTGATATCCAGAATATATAAAGAACTAAAGAAGTTAAAAAGCAATGAATGAAGCAATCCAATTAAAAATGGGGTATGAAGCTAAACAGAGAATTCTCTGTAGAGGAATATAGAATGGCAGAGAAACACTTAAAGAAATGCTCAACGTCCTTAGCCATCAGAGACATGCAAATCAAAATAACCCTGAGATTTCACCTTACACCCGTCAGAATGGCTTATATCAAAATCTCAATTGACAACACGTGCTGGAGAGGTTGTGGAGAAAGAGGAACTCTCCTCCATTGCTGGTGGGAATATAAACTGGTACAACCACGTTGGAAATCAATCTGGTGGTTTTTCAGACAAATAGGAATAGTGCTACCTCAAGACCCAACTATATCACTCCTAGGCATATATCCAAAAGTTGCTCAAGTACACAAGAACATTTGTTCAACTATGTTTGTAGCAGCTTTATTTGTAATAGCCAGAACCTGGAAACAACCCAGTTGTCCAGCAATGGAGGAATGAATACAGAAAGTGTGGTATTTTTACACAATAGAATACTACGCAGCAATTAAAAAGGAGGAAATCATGAAATTTGCAGGCAAAAGATCATTCTGAGTGAGGTATTCCAGAAGGAGAAAGACACACATGGTATACACTCACTTATTTAGACCTATAAGATTTGATAAACATAATGAAATCTATACTTCTAAAGAAGTAAAGAAGAAAGAGGACCCAGGGTAAGATGATCAATCATCACTTAGAAAGACAAATGGGATGGGCATTGGATGTAGGAGAAAACAAGCAACAGGACAGGGTCCTACCACACAGGGCCTCTGAAAGATCCTATCTAGCAGTGCATCAAAGCAGATACTGAGACTCATAATCAAACCTCCGGCAGAGTTCAGGGAATCATATGAAATAAGGGGGAGTTAATATGATCTGGAGAGGATAGGAGCTTCACAAGGACCAAATATATCTGGGCACAGGGGTATTATATGAGACTGTTTCTCCAACCCAGGACCATGTATGGATATAACTTAGAACCTTTGCTCGGATTTAGCCCATGGCAGCTCAGTATCCAAGTGGGTATCCTAGTAAAGGGAACAGGGACTATTTCTGACAACTTAATGACGGGCTCTTCGACCTCCCCACCCTGCAAGGGAAGGAGCAGGCCTGCTAGGCCACAGAGGAGGATTTTGCAACCAGTCCTGAAGATACTTGATAAGCTAGGGTCAGATGGAAGGGGAGGAGGGCCTCCCTTATCAGTGGACATGGAAGGGGGCAGGGAGTAGATGAGAGAGGAAAGGTGGGATTGGGAGGGAATGAGGGAGCAAGATACAGCTGGGATACAGAGTTAACAGAATGTATCTAATAATAACAATAAATATAAATGATAAAAAAGAAAAAGACTTAAAAGAAAGTGTTTACATAACATTCTGTACAATGTTTTATAATTGAGATACTCTATACACATAAATAATCACATTTACTGAAAGAATAAATCACATAAATTCTGTCTATAAAGATGAGAGAAATCTGGAAGAAAAGAGAAAAGAACTTTTACATATGTAAATCAAAGGAATTATGCAGCAGTATACCACATAAACAAAATAAATATTGGGAATTTTTTCTTTTGATGCAAAAAAAATGCTTATTATCAAAAAATTTAAAAACCTTACTATCTCATGACCCCACAAAAAAAGAAAGAGAAAGAAAGAAGGAAAGAAAAAGAGAGAAAGAAAGAAGAAAAAAGAAATTAAAGAAAGAGAGAGAGAAAGACAGAAATCAAACTTTCTAGTATTGAATGAAAATTAAGGCACAACATACCCAAACATATGGGAAACAATGAAGCAGTGCGAATGGGAAAGTTCATAGCACTAAACGCCTTCATAAAGAAATTGGAGAGATCCCATACTAGTAACTTAGCAGCACACCTGAAACCTCTGAAAGACCAGAAGGAAGCAGACACAACAAAGAGAGAAGACAACAGGAAATCATCAAACTCAGGGCTGAAATCAATAAATTGGAAACAAACAGAATGATACAAAGAATCAACGAAACCAAGAGCTTGGTCTTTGAGAAAATTACCAAAATAGACAAACCCATAGCCAAAATAACTAAAAGCCAGAGGAAGAGTATCTAAATGAACAAAATTAGAAATAAGGGGGAAATAACAGACATTGGCATCTCATGAGATAATCATGTTATTTTTTTCTTTGAGTTTGTTTATGTGGAGAATTTTTTTAACAGATTTTCTTATGTTCAATGATCCCAGCATCCCCGGGATAAAGCCTACTTAGTCAAGGTAGATATTGTATTTGATGTGTTTTTTAATTCAGTTTGTGAGTATTTTACTGAATATTTTTGCATTGATGTTCAGGAGTGAAATTGATCTGGAATTCTCTTTCTTTCTTGAGTCTTTGTGTGGTTTAAGAAGCAGAGTAATTGTGGCTTCACAGAATAAGTTTGGCAATGTTCCCTCAGTTTTCATTTTTGTGGAATAGTTTGAGGAGTATTGGTATTGGCTCTTCTTTGAGTGTCTGGTAGAATTCTGGGCTAAAACAATCTGGACCTGGGCTCCTTTTGGTTGAGAGAGTTTTGATGACTGCTTCTATTTCCTGAGGGGCTATAGCATTGTTTAAATTGTTTTCCTGATCTTGATTTAGCTTTGGTATGTGAAATCTATCAAGAATATTATCGATGTCATTTACATCTTCCAATTTTGTGGAACACAGGCATTTGAAGTAAAACCTAATGATTTTTTGATCATATCATGAGAACCAGAAAAAAATCGAACAAAAATCCAACACCCCTTGAAATAAGAGTCTTGGAGAGCTCAGGGATACAAGGCTCACACGTAAACATAATTAAAGCTATATACTGCAAGCCCATTGACAACAGCAAAGTAAACAGAGAGAAACTAAAATAATTCCACTAAAATCAGGGACAAGAATCCTCAAATGAGAAAATGCCTCAATCAGCTCACTTGCAGAAGGGCTGAGAGGTATTTTTCTTAATTAGTGCCTAACAGCCAGACTCACTGTGGTTTGTGCCACCCCTGGGCAGTTAGTCTTGGATTGTATGTGCAAGCAGTCTGAGCTACCTCGTAAATGGCTTTTCTCCACAGGTTCTACTTCAGCTTTTGCCTACTGCTCATGCTTTGAATTCCTGCCTTGAGTTCTCTCAGTGACTGGCCATGACTTAAAAGTTGTAAGCTGAAATAAAATTCCAGAAAAGGCCATCAGATACCTATAACTGCAGTTACTGGCAGTTGTGAGTTCAAAGAATCAAACCAGAGTCTTCTGCTTGAGTAGCAAGTGTTCTTAATCACTGAGCCCCTAGTCCAGAGCCAGCTTGAGGCATTTTTATTGAGAGACTTGTGTGAAACATGCCATCTTCAAAGAGAGGTAGTAATTATGTTAAGGAGTGTTGTCTATTTTATACGTGTTTTAATATTGTTAAAATAATCAACATAATCAAGGACAAAATCTATTTCTCTTGGTATTATAGCCTCTTGGTCCTGGTGGACTTATGAGGAAAAGTGTCTTTAGATGTGTGAATGAAGAATGGAAGAGAATTCGAGCATTGCAGACTCCAGCTTTCACCAGTGGAAGACTAAAGGAGGCAAGTAAAGGAAGAACTTTTTACTCTAAATGTAATAGAGTCTATCTGAGAACAGCTAGTAATATGGTACTCTTCACGGAGATCGCTGACTGAGCATTCCGTTGATAAGAATGATCTTTGATGAAACCTGAAGACTGTTTACCACACACTTCAGCTTTAAGCACCCAAATGGAGAGTGTGATGATCATTCTAAAAGGAAAATCTGGCCATAATCCTTGCCTCCTGCAGCCAGTCCTGATGAACCTGATAGGCTAGGCTCAGATAAAAGGGGAGGAGGACCTCTACTATCAGTGGACTTGGGGAGGGGCATAGGGGGAGAAGTGTGAAGGAGGATGGAATTAGGGGGAAATGAGAGAAAGGACCATAGCCAGGATTCAAAGTGAATAAATTGTAATAAATAATAACAAAATAATTTTAAAGAATGGACTTTTTTTTCTTATTTTGTTGCTGTTCTGGTTTTTGTTTTTGTTTGTCCAGGGGGTAGGGGGATAGTAGTCTTATACATTCCTTTTCAAATGTGACTGCCTTTTCTTAATTTCAAAAGACTTAACTTGGGACTCAGATGTTGACATTTACCAACAGACTGTGTTGTGTTTTGTGTTTAGATGTTCTCCATCATCCAAAAGTATGGAGATGTGCTGGTGAAAAACCTGAGTCTGGAAGTAGAGAAAGGCAAGCCCATCGCCATCAAAGAGTGAGTGGAGGTTCACGTGATGCATTTTTTGAGGTGTTTTGTCTCCTATGGCGAACTCCCACTGCCTGTCAAGGAGCCAAAATTACACCACAGTCAGAATGAGGAACTGTGTGTTAAGGGACAGCTCTCTGATTACCTTGAGAGAGTCTCTTCCTTGTGTACATGAGATGAAATTTAGTTAGCCGTTGGTGTATGTTTCAGAAGACAAATGATGTCGTTTACAACAAAAGAAGAAACATGCAGCAAAGCTGCAGCTGCTGAGATGAAGAAGTGCAAGAGGAGACTATAAGAAGTCCCTCAGAGGGTCATTGGTTTACAAAGAGTACTAAAGTCTGTAACTCTGAACAATCTAAAATTCAAGTTTTGCTGAGGGTCTTAGAAAACACCAGAAAAAAAAAAACAAATTTCTTCGGGAATTGTTGTGTGTAGAGAAAACAGGCTGAATTCTGAAGAAGCCGGTGTGGTATACGCAGATCACATTGGTCATACCACAGACAAAGTGTCACACAACTCAAAGGATTTGTGGCTCACACGTTAACACCCCCGTTTCTCTCCTCAGCATCTTGGGAGCCTTCAGCAGGGATGTGATCATAGGCACCTCATTCGGGGTGAATGTGGATTCCCTTAACAACCCTCAGGATCCCTTTGTGAAAAACTGCAAGAAGGTTTTAACACTTAGCTATTTCAACCCATTAATTTTCCCTGGAGGTAAGGAGGAGTAGATTTTTCACTATGTTAAAATACTAGACTTATTTTAATTAGCATACAAAGTGCAAGATTCCTCACAGCACATCTGTACACAGTTAATTCTCTCCCCATCCTGCTTTCACCACTGTGTGGTTATATTATCCCCTTTTGCACTTTCGTATCACAGGTGGTCATCCAGCATTGCAACATACATTGTGCTTTATAGATAATTTTATGACATGACCATGTGATTTCTGCCTTGGAGTCATTAAGATTGTGATTTGTGTTCATGCATTCACATATATTGAATAATTGCCCATCACTTGAATGATGTTTAAATTAATGTCATCTACTTCTAATGTTTCTCTGTTTATTTTTTTTCTGGATTGTATATTTATTTTAAGAGTGAGTGTAGAACTCATTTAATAGTATGCTGCAGAGCTTATGGAGTGTTATTTCATCAAACAGTGTTTGTTTTAGGAAATGGAGTGCACAGATTGATGCTATGCATTTAGAGATTCAATGTCATATGGATGGATAGTTCCCTTAAAGTGCATAGTGATTTATGTCCTTGTGACTGGTTTTGGTTTGATATTAGAATAGTGATGCACAGTTGATATTTGATGGGTGGGTTTGTTTCTTGGAGTCAGCAAAAAAAAATTAGGATTGCTAATCCAATCTGCTAGACTGCATATCATTCATTCATTTGTTTGTTTAGAGACAGGCTCTTGTACCCTCCCTGGTCTGGATATGGCTTTGTCAACCAGACTGGCTGAACCTTAGTGATTTGGCTGACTCAAGCTTGAACCTGACTACTGAGGTTAAAGGTTGTAATACTAGCTTCAGCCTTAGTCTGTGTCCTTTGTTAAAGGAATTGAAACTGTTAATTTTCAGACCTGTTACTGAGAGGCATGCACTGATTCTGGTCATTTTATTGAATTCCACTTTCTGGTAGTGTTTTTGTATTTCTCCTTACAACTACCTTAGCATTGTTTACATTTTTCCCTCTAGCCTCTTGACTATATTTATCTTTTTCTTCAGTCCAAATTGTTCTTTCCATTATGTAATTCAAACAGGCTTAATTGTGAGAAATTCTTTATCCTGACATAACATCTATAGTTTTTGATTCTCCTTTGATTGCAATCAGTAGTTTTTTGATGTGGTAATATTGCTCAACATCTCTTATATATCAAACATGAAACATGTTTTCATTAGTCCACTTCATTTTATTGTTAGGTATTGAAAACACAGCAGTCATTTCTCATGGATCATTCCCCATGATTGTAGTGGGGCCAGATGGAGCAGTGGACATTGGAGGGATCATGATTATCAATGCTTTGAGGATTATGTAACATGCTAAGAAATCTTACATTGGTATTTTTTGTTGCCTTGGACATGAGTATGCAGAAGTGAAGGGACATGATTGTATCAAGTATGTTGAGGAATATTTTAAAGCACTCCCATAGTACAATAGGGGTAGGAATATTTGAATTTTTGACCTATCTGGACTACAATCAAAATTCTTTCTCAAACGCACAGCCTACACATGGAAATTCCTGAAGTAGTATTTGGCTTACATGTATAAGGCTATGAATTTCATTACCAACATTGCAATTCTTTTTTAATTTTGAAACAGATTCTGTCTGATAATCATTTCTGCTCTCAAACTAGTGTTTCTCTGCCTCAGCCTCCCTGTCCCCCAAGGGAGGAGCAGCCTTGCTAGGCCACAGAAGAGGACATTGTAGCCATTCCCGAAGAGACCTGATAAGCTAGAGTTAGATGGAAGGGGAGGAGGTCCTCCCCTATCAGTGGACTTGGAAAGGTGCAGGGAGGAGATGAGGGAGGGAAGGGGGGAATAGGGAGGGAATGCAGGAGGGGGCTACAGCTGGGATACAAAGTACATAACCTGTGATTAATATAAAATAAAAATAAAAAAGAAAGGGATGGAAAGAACTGGTCCCTCCATTTCTATGTTAGCTCTTAGTTTCCACTAACAAGTTTTGTAAAGTTAAGCGAATTCCCTGCTATTACTAATTTTCTGAGAACAATAATTAGGAAAAATGTGGGGTTTTCCCTCAAATTTTTCCTAATATTCCATATCAGGCTGCTTTGGGGATTTGGTTTTATTCTCTCTTGAGGCTACTTGGATGGCATGCATGTGGCTATGCAACAAGATTCACTCATGTTTCTGCATTCAATTGTTCAGTATTTTGCTGATAAGAACTTTTCTGGTACTTAAAAAAATCAGCTTATTTGCTTTATATCCCAAGGGTGCCCCCTCCCACTTCTCTTCTCTTCCCAATCCTTTTCCCACTTCTCCTTTCCTCTGTCCCTTCCCACTCCCCAGAAAAGGGGACCCACATTCCCCTATGTGAACCTTCCCCAGCACATCAAGTCACATCAGGACTGAGCATATCCTCATCCCTGAGGCCAGGCAAGGCAGCCCTTCCCTGGGAAGTGATCCAAAAGCAGGTAATAGAGTCCATGTCAGAAACAACCCCACATCTCCACTCGTCAGGCCCTGCGTCTGAAGACCAAGCCACCATTGGCCACATGTGTTCAACTGGTCCAGACCATGCCTGCTCCTTAGTTGTCTCAGTCTCTGTTAGTCACCGTGGGTGTGGGTTAGTTGTCTCTGTTGATCTTCTTGTGAGGTACCTGTCCCTCCAGATCCTCCCATCTTTCCCCCAACACTCCCACAGAACCCCCTGGTGCTCTGCCCCATGTTTGGCTATAAGTCTCAGCATCTGTCCTGATCTGCTGCTGGCTGGAGCCTCCAAGATGACAGGGAAGTTAGCCTCCTGTTTGCAAGCAGAGCAGAGCATCATTAATAGTGTCAGGGGCTGGCTCTCTACCGTGGGGTGGGTCTCAGGTCGGGCCAATTATTGGTTGGACTTTCCCTCTATCTTTGTGCCCTCGTTATCCCTGCACTTGTTGTAGGCCTGGCAAATTTTGGATCAATGGTTTTGTCCCTAGGTTGTTGTTCCCCTCTTTCCACTAGTCCTGCCTGGCTAGGAGGTGGTCACTTCAGTCTGCATGAGCCCGTTAGGATTCTCAGCTAGACTCACACCCATATACTCCCAGGAACCTATCCTGTTGCAGGACTCCAGTTTGACAAAAGGATGTCCCCCCTGACTTTCCCTTCTTGTTCCCAGCCCTCTCATTTCCCTCCCCCATTTTCCCCACATCTGATCCCCACACGTGTTTCCTCCCCATTTCATCTCCTGCCCAGTTCCCTCTCTTCATCCACTTCTGCTGTCTATTCTATTTCCCCTTCTGAGTGACATTCAGTCAGCCTCCCTTTGGCCCACCTTGTTATTTATCTTCTTTGAGTCTGTGGATTGTAGTTTGGCTATTCTGTACTATAGGTCTAATATTCGTTTATAGATGAATACATACCATGTGTGTCTTTCTGGATTGCCTCACTCAGGATGATCTTTTCTAGCTCCATTAATTTGTCTACAAATTCCATGATTTTTTTAAAAAGCTGAGTAGTACTCCATTGTGTAAATGTACCACAGTTTCTTCAGTTGAGGGACATCTAGATTTTTTTTCCAGTTTCTGGCTATTAAGAATAAAACTTCTATGAACATACTTGAGCAAATGTCCTTGCTGTGTGGTGGAGCATCTTCTGGTAATTTATAGTATTTTCAAGTCACATTTCTCTACAGGTTACTTTTCCAAAGCATGTTCTTCATTTAGCAACAAGACAGTAGACAGTTATATAGTCAATTTTCCACTTTTGCGTAGTTTTCCAAACACCTGTGAAGTATTGGTAGGAAATGCCTGTGAAATATTTCATGAAATTTCACACTGAATATTTCTGGACCTGAACTCTTTTCTGTGAGTGTGTTTTTATTTAAAATTCAATATTTCACTTGTGACAGACTTTTCATATTTTATAATCATACTCAAATTTATACATTAATCTATTGTTTTATTTCACCTAAATTATTACATTTTTGCCATTAGTAAGTAAAATAACTGTCAAAAGGTTAGATTTTCATTTTCATCATGCTTTTTCTTTTCCTTATAACACTCTTTCCATTCCTTAACCGAATATATGACAAACTCAACATCTCCATGTTTCCAAGTGATGCGACAATGTTTTTTTTAAATTTTATAGAAAAGACCAAGAAAGATTGGCTTGAGAACAACCAAGAGGTAAAATCACAAAAGTTCCTTCATTTCAAAGGCAATGATGTCAAGAGTCATACATTCTCCACAGAAGGCCCTACTGAGATACCTGGAGAATTTGGTCTGTTCAATTTGAGTTTTGGTTGCATAGAACTTGGGTAAAGTCTTTGATCATTAAGATTGACACTTGTGTAACCTAGTTTTGCCTAATACAGCCTATAAGTTAGACAAGCGATTTTGCCAGGAAAAAAATTTCAGTAGAAGGATGCGATAGAGTCAGTATTTTGCCCAAGATGTCACTGCTTATTTGCCCTATTCTGGGATTTGGATCATTTGTAAGTAATCACATAAAACTCAGCAATGAGTCCCAGGAAAAGCAGTCCAAGAGTATAGGGTTTTGGTTAAGAATATATCAAGTAAATGTCATATTGATGTGCAAGATTTCTTTATAAACAAGTGCCTACACCAAGAGAACAAAATGCCAGTCCAGCCAGGAGTCTGTGCTCAGCAAATACAGATGATCAGAAATAGAAAAAGCCATAATCAAAAAAGATGTGGGACATGACAGCATTACACTAGAACAAGAGAGACATTTCATTCTCCCAAATCTTCTGATGAGTGTTTTTTGTCAGGCAACAGCAGCTGTATTCTAGCCTTAAATCAATCATATTCTCATAAAGAGTGTAAGTTCTTCATTAAGCTTCTGTTTTAAGTTCCCAGTGTACCTTCTACTTTTGATATTTCTGTCTGCTTTCAGCACCGAGTAGATTTTCTTCAGCTGATGATGAATTCCCAGAATCCCAAAGATGTGGAGTCCCATACAGGTAACTAAGTATACTTTAGGATCTAAAATGTATACACAGAGGAAAGGTATGGTTCTTGAAATGGAACAGATCACTCAAGCAGATAAGTCTTCCTGTAGAAGGACACAAACATGTGGTGTTATAGAGAGCAGACTGAGGAAAAGGTTTTAAAGAGCATACTACAAGAATGTTCAGGCTCTGAATATTATTGTGCTTCTATCTATGACAGAGAAACTATACACATGAAACTTCAACAACATGGCTGCTTAACCAAGCCCTGAATAATTCTAAACACTGTTGACATACCTAATAGAGGTAGAAAATCTCATTAGGATCCATTCCTGAATATCAAGCCACAGGGAAAATAAGTCTTCCCCAGGAATCAGCCCCCAACCCCCAACCCCTGACTGGCTATCCAAAACCAAGTTATCAGCCCTAGAAATAAATTTATGCAGGCAACACAGAGAAGATTCAGTGGGATACATGATTATTCACTTAGGTTTATATAAAAATGATGGGTAAGGAATAGAGGTCATAATTTTGGAGTGGGTGGGAACATGACATGGAAGTGTAAGAGAGTCCAGGAATGGGGAAACTGATATAATTAAATGGTATTAAGTTTATGGTAACTTTAAAGCCATTTGTAAGCATGGCTTTCTTGACCGCATAGTCTTTTGAGATGTGTGCATCACCTACATCAGTCAAATGCTGTTTCTTAGCCTTGTGCAGAGCTGCTGAATCAGAACCTTTCCTGGAAATCTGCTTGCATGGCATCCAGTCTAGAGGTGCAGTGTCAAAATAGCACTCACTGTAGATTGCATGGTTTAAGTGTTTACTAGCTATGGGACTGTGTAAATGTATTTTTCTTTCATGGTGTTCAATACAACAAAGAAGAAAAATAATTGTGAGTGCAATATTTCCTATTCATTCTTTTACCCACTGTCACTGGCTTTCACCGCAGTGATTTTTTCATACATTAGTACTACGATGGTTGGGAAATTATGATTATCATGGTTTATAATTTATTCTACATGTAGTCAGTGCCCAGTTTACGAATAGTATTTCTTTCTGAGCTGTTTGCTTCTAACATACCTGCTAATGGTTTTATTTGCCATTGAGATTTTACATGTATTCAGGGTCATTGTAATAAACATTATGTGCATCTTGTTTTGTGTTCTCTGTGATATTGCCCTTTTCATGAACTTCTAGAGCATTCTTTATGAAGCATTAGGTGCAGAAATAAAAATTGCTTAGAAAAATTTTCAGTTCATAGTACCATTGAGGGGAATATAGAGAAATGTACTCCATCCTCTTGATACCAGAAACAAATACACCCCCAAAATCAGGATCAGCTCTGGAGTAGTATATACATTATAGATGATGAGTTATTACCTAACTCTGCAGTTTACATACAGTTTAAGTCATTGTCTTAAAATACTGTATATTCTGACGTATTTATGATGTGAACATCCAATTCAATTATGAGGCCATCGAGCAATATCTGTATCTTTTCAGCATCATGTCCTTTAAGAAACTTTCCTTAGCCATCAGGGAGATGAAAATCAAAACGACCCTGAGAGTTCACCTTATACCCATCAGAATGTCTAAGATCAAAAACTCAAGTGACAACACATTCTGGAGAGTTTGTGGAGAAAGGGGCCCAAAGCCCAGCCCCCATTCTTGGAGGCCTGCAGATTCCCACTCAATTGCTGGTGGGAATGTAAACATGTGCAACCACTTTGGAAATCAACCTGGTGCTTTCTCAGACAATTAGGAAAACTTTGAGAATTTGATACAAACGTATAATGTATTGAGATGAAATCTATCCCAAATTTCCTTCTCACCTGTTTCTTCTGAATTCTCCCATAACTTTTTCTTCCAAGTTTATAACCTTTTCTTTCAAACCCTAGCAAGACCTCTTAGTCCTACTTGTACGTGATGAATATAGGACCATTTGCAGCAGTGTAAATGTAGTACTGAGTAAAATTTCTGTGCCTAATTCCTGAAGAAACCTGACTATTTATTGGCACCTATCAGTTGACAATAGGTCCTCAGTTTTGTGTGGAACACCGTGACATGATGCACTCACCCCATCCCATCCATTCTGGAATTTTGTCTGGCTTGATCTTTTATGTATCTCTTGATCTTGCATGCCAACTCCTGTGAGTTCACATTTGGAAAGACCCTGTCATCTTCAGCAGATTCTATTCTGTTGCATACATCTGCCACCTCTGGCTCTTACAGACTGGTGGTCCCTGAAGCCTTCAGGAATGAATGTAGGGGTCTAGTCCAGTAGATAAACCTTGCAGGGGACAGGGATTAATTCACCATGTTCTGCTTCCCCAGGTGCTGACCTGTGCTGTCAGAGCACTGATGCAGAGAGATCTCATCTATCTGTCACAGGCTGGGTATCTGTAGGCCTCCAAGAATGGGGGCTGGGCTTTGGGCCAGGAATGGAGTAGGTGGGGCCCATGGGTGGGATGGGGCCCTTCTCTACTAGGTTTGCTTGGAGGACAGGGCAAGTTGAGAGTTATGAACAGAGGGGACTCACCTGGTAATCCCTCAGGTCAGCCATCCTCAGGGAATGCATGAAGGGATGTGGTCCAGCAGATGGAGAGCACAGGAGACAGGTGCATAGAGGTCTCACCTGTCTGTCCCTGGCCAGGTGCCACAGGAATCCAGGGATGGGGGATTCACTGTGGGCTAGGTCAAAGGCAAGTTCTTATTGTGCCTCAAAGGGTTCACGTCTAAGTAACACATTGATTACTACCTCTTCCCTGGCAGCATGCATAGAACCATGCTTCACTGAAAGCTGGCTAGTAAAGATAAAGTTTCCAGATACAATAAAAGCTTGTTTAGATCATCCTTAACATAAGCATTAGTGTCTTCCGCAACAGAATCTTATTATCAGCTTTGGAATGTGACTAAGGAAATGGTTATAGGCTACAATGTTTTGAGCCCACAGACCACCAACTAAAAAGAGAGGTAACCTATCGTTGGCCATAGTGTATTTCTTGAATGAATGTCCAAGAGATTTATAGAGACTTCGTCTTTCTGTAAAAGCAAGAGTCAAATTAAACTTTTTTCATTAATGTTTCTATCACTCACAGTAGGAAGTTTCCATGTTGCATTTTCTATTACCTTTGGTCTTAGTTATACCCACTCCAACCTGCTCCTCAACGTTCCTGTACCATTGCTGTTGTTTTCTCCATTTTACCCACTACGTATTTGTCCTCTATTCTGTAAACAGCTCGATGACCAGTTATGAGATTTTGACTTCTGGAGGTACTCCAATTTAAGGACACATATCCAAAGATATGCTCACAAGGTGAGCATCCATGTGTGAGAAACAACTTCATGTGGAGTTGGTGTTTCTGGATGTGTGTCATCACAGGCAGAATGATTATTACCATTGCTCTGTGAATTTTACCATCTCAATTTTCATAAGACATGAATTATATTGCATATGTATAGTACTGTATTTTCATTATAATTTATCAGTTGATGGATATTCATGCTTTTGTGAATAGAACATCAGGAAGCATAAATATCCACAAGTGGAAATCTACATGTCATTTAGGAGTAATCTGAGAATAAGCTCAAGAGTCGTCTCACCACGTCATATTTTTAGATCTTTATCTAGCTTTTTGAGGAAGCTCCATGCTGACTTCTACACTGACTGCAACAGTCTGCACTCCCAACAACAGTGAATACCCAGTTCCTCTACGCCTGCATCCATTCCAGTTTTTGCTGTCATTTTTTTATATAAGACATTCTAACTGGGGTAACACGAAATCTCAAAGTAGTGTTCATTTGAATTTTGATGATGACTAAGGGTGTTGAATATTTTCAAACATTTCTCAGCCACTTTCATTGCTATTCCTTCTAGAACTTTCTGTTTAGTCCCAATGTTTAATGAGCTTATTTTTTTTTCAGGACTTAGTTTATTTTTGAGTACTTTGTATATTCTAGACACTAACTTTCTGTGCAGTGGGTACAGTTGGATTTTTCCATATTCTATAGGCCACAGTTTTTCCCAAGTAAAGGTGTCCTTTGCTGCGCAGAAATATTTTAGTCATGAATTCCCACTAGTCATGATTTAATTCCTGCAATCAGGCATTCCAGTCAGAAGGCCATTTGTTGTCCCTGTAAATTGAAGCTTATTCACTATAATCTCTTAATAGATATAAGGTACCAGGTCCCCCATTGAAATTCTTGATAAACTTTGGTTGAGCTTTGTGTAGGGTGGAAATAAAACTGTATTTTCATTCTCCAAAATGCAGCATCTGCTTTGACCAGCACCATTTGTTGAAGATATAGGATTTTCTCTAATGTGTATTTTGACCCTTTGTAAAAATCAGATGACTCTGGAATTTTGCCATATGCATGATACTCAGTTCTGCTCCACTGATCAGTGTGCTGTTTATGTATGACATCACTGTGCTTTAAATCACCCTAGTTTTCTACTGTAACTTGAAAATAATACTACAAGTAATGTTTTAAATTTCAGGATTTTTTGTGCATTCTGGGCTTTTTTGTGTTTCCACATTTATTTGAAATTTATTTTTCTCTTTTCATGAAAAACTGCACTGGAATTTTGAAGAAGAGTTCAAAAATCTTTACGTTGCTTTTGATACGTGGCCCATTTCACAGAATTAATGCTACCAATCATCATGGAAACTATTTTCTTTCCTGGTATCTTCCACAATTTTTCTTCAGTGTCTTAAAGTTTTTCTTTTACAAGTCTTTCATTACCTTAGATTTATTTCAAGACATTTTTGAAGCACCTGTGAATGGAATTGATTCCCTGGTTTGTTTCTCATTGTTATAGGAAGGTACTGGCTCTTATCCATTGTTTCTGTATCCTGCTATCTTGCCAAATTTATTTATCAAAGAGAGCAGCTATCCAGGTCAGTTTAGCATTCACCGTATGTATAGAACCATACACCTAATAATAAGGATATGTTGCATTATATCTTTCTTTTTTCTTATTGCTATAGCTATGACTTTCAGTCCTTGAGGAAGTTCATAGTGTCATAAGGACATAATTTCAAATTTTACATTCTACTAAACTGGAAGATCTAAAGTAAATTATATTTGTTTCTAGATGTATCAAACCTATCAGTATTATGTCAATATAGATCATTTAAACAAACTCTTACCAACAAAGAAACAGAAGGAGTAATTTCAACATGTCACAACTGGAAAATATTTATGATCAGATTGATTCACTGTGTAGAATCTGTAAAATTTCAGAGATTAGCATCAATGCTACTCAATTTATTCTGTAAAATGAAAAACAAAGCTTCTTAAATTCTTTTGTTAAATGAAGTGTTATACTAATACTAAATATAGACAAAACCCATGAACAGATATCTATAGGTGACTCTTCCTGGTGAATATAAGTGTAAAATTCTAGATAAAATATTTGCACACCAAATTGAAGAGATGTATAGACAAATCACCCTGGTAAAGAAAAGTTTGAAATTCCCCATAAAATGCTTGCAAACCAAATGCAAAAATACATAAAATAGGAGATCCAAGATGGCTGCCACGAGAGGACACTGTGTCTGAGGAGAGGACAGCAGAAACAACGCAGCAACTAGGAGACTGAACTCTGGGACCTAAAACGCCAGCATTTGTGATTGCCAGGTGAGCGGAACTCCTATGGTGATTAAATCAAGTAAGAAAACCCTCGGGACACCAGTTATTACCCGGAAAAATCTCCGGGTGACCAGCGGCACACAGCTCTGATCTGAACGAGCAGCCGCGCTGGGCACCCACACCCTCCATAATAGACTGGATCACAAAGTCTTGCGGGCAGTCTGAGGAGGAACTGGGTACCGTTTTCATTGACCTGCACACTGAGAGCACACACTGCACCCGGGTGTATGGCAGGCGCACACCAATAGCCGGAACCACCCCAGACTGAGAGGGTCAGGGGACCGTTTTGACTAGTCTGCACACTGCGGGAACACACTGCACGCTTCCGACAGCAAAACCTCAGTCCATGTGTGTATCCTCGGGCCAGACAGAGAAGGCCTCGGGCATCATTTCAGACAGGCTTGCATACAGCGGATGCACACCAACCCAAACCCACTGTGTGTGCCCCAAATATCATCACAGACTGTGGTGTACAGCCCCTGGACCAGAAGGGGGCGCCAAATCTCCATTCCAGGGGAGATCCCTTAGCAGCAAGCCCAGGGCGGAGCGCAAATCCCCCAGCTGACATCTCAAACCTGGACACTCAGACTCTAACACAGAGTGAGGAGTAAAGACTCCAGACCAGAGGGGTGACAAGCCTGCAGTGCTCACAGCTTCTAGCACAGAGCACAAAGGCGGGCACACAGAGCCCACAATAGAGTTCAACTAAGACACAACACACACTAACAAAACACCGGAAATCCCTGATCTTCTTGAAAAATACTCCTGACACAAGAGATTGACAGTTTCAGACTGAAGTACAGCCTTAAAGCACAAACAGCTCCCTGATTATATATAAACAACTGCTCAGAAATTGGCGAAAGAACTCACCCAACAAAAATCAGGACACCATGGCCCCACCAGAATCACCCAAAAGCAGTGGAGATTTTAATTCAGTGGAGACACAGGAAAATTATGTTAAAGCTTTGATTATGCAGATATTGGAGGAACAAGAGGAGAGAACAAGGCCCTCAAAGAAATGGAGAAGAAATTAACTGCCCACATAGAGGAACAATCAAAGATAAACAGAGAGGAAACAACCAAAATAGGAGTCACAGTCAATCAGTTGAAGGAAACAGTACAAAGCATCAAAACGGAATTAGAATCTATAAAGAAGA
>CM053751.1:22568730-22581204 GCA_028658305.1 Pachyuromys duprasi
TTTAGGAATCAGGTTGATTGTGGCTTCATAGAATGACTTTGGCAATGTTGCCTCAGTTTTCACTTTTGTGGAACAGCTTGAGGAGCAGTGGTATTGGCTCTTTGAGTATCTGGTAGAATTCTGGATAAAATCATCTGGTCCTGGGCTTTTTTTGGTTGGGAGACTTTTAATGACTGCTTCTATTTCCTGAGGGGCTATAGCACTCTTTAAACTGTTTACCTGATCTTGATTTAGCTTTGGTATGTGAAATCTATCAAGAAAATTATCCATTTCGTTTAGATTTGCCAACTAGTGGAACACAGACATTTGAAGTGATACCTAATAATTTTTTGATTATCTCATGAAATGCAGAAAAAACCTTTGACAAAAATCCAACACCCTTTCGTGGTAAGAGTCTTGGAGAGCTCAGGGATACAAGGCTCACACATAAACATAATTAAGGCTATGTACTGCAAGCCCATTGACAACATCAAAGTAAACAGAGAGAAACTCAGTTCCACTAAAATCAGGGACAAGCGTCCTCAAATGAGAAAATGCCTCCATCAGCTCACTTGCAGAAGGGCTGAGAGGTATTTTTCTTAATTAGTGCCTAACAGCCAGACTCAGTGTGGTTTGTGCCGCCCCTGGGCAATTAGTCTTTGGTTGTATGTGCAAGCAGTCTGAGCTATCCCGTAAATGGCTTTTCTCCAAAGCTTCTGCTTCAGCTTCTGCCTACTGCTCATGCCTTGAATTCCTGCCTTGAGTTCTCTCAGTGACTGGCCGTGACTTAAAAGTTGTAAGCTGAAATAAAACTCCTCTATTGCAACTTGCTTTTGTCCAAGGTTTTTATCACAGCCACAGAAATCTAACAATGAAATTAATTTTTTCTGTGTTGCCTTGGAGACTCTATTTGGTCTCCTGTGTATCTATTAATTTAAAAGGCCAGGTTTCTTGAGAAAGAATCATACCAAAATAAAGTCTGTAATAAAACAGCGTTACATCAAACCAGGTGGCTGTATGTATCTTTCCTTCTTGTACTTTGAGAGCTTTTATATATTTTAACTTACTCATTATAGATGTGTGCTTGGGTGTATGTATGTACACAGCATGTGTGCAGGTAAAAACAGAGGCCAGAAGAGGCCATCAGATACCCATAACTACAGTTACTGGCAGTTGTGAGTTCAAAGAATTGAACCAGAGTCTTCTGCTTGAGTAGCAAGTGTTCTTAATCACTGAGCCCCTAGTACAGGTCCAGCTTGAGGCACTTTTATTGAGAGACTAGTGTGAAACATGCGATCTAGAAGAGAGGTAGTAATTATGTTAAGTATTGTTGTCGATTTTATGCATGTTTTAATACTGTTAAAATAATCAACATAATCAAGGACAAAATTTATTTCTCTTGGTATTGTAGATGCTTGGTCCAGGTGGACTTATGAAGAAAAGTGTCGTTAGATCTGTGGATAAAGAATGGAAAAGACTTCGAACATTGCTGTCTCCAGCTTTCACCAGTGGAAGACTGAAGGAGGCAAGTAAAGGAAGAACTTTTTACTCTAAATGTGATAGAGACTATCTGAGAACAGCAAGACATGATATGGTACTCTTCACGGAGATCTCTGTCTGAGCATTCTGTTGATAAGAATGATCTTTGATGAAACCTGAAGACTCTTTACCACACACTCCAGCTTTAAGCATCCAAATGGAGACTGTGATAATCATTCTAAAAGGAAAATCTTTTCATAGTCCTCCCCTCCTGCAGTCAGTCCTAATGAGACCTGATAGCCTAGGGTCAAACAGAAGGGGAGGAGGACCTCCCCTATCAGTGGACTAGGGGAGGAGCATAGGGAAAGAAGAGGAAGGGAGGGTAGAATTGGCAGGAAATGAGAGAAGAGACCAAAGCTAAGATACAAAGTGAATAAACTGTAATAAATAATAAATAAGAAATTTAAGAATGGTATGTTTCTTATTTTGTTGCTTTTCTTGTTTTTGTTTGTCTGGGGGGATAGTAGTCTTATACATTCCTTTTCAAATGTGACTATCTTTTCTTAATTTCAAAAGTCTTAACTTGGGACTCAGATGTTGACATTTACCAATAGACTGTGTTGTGTTTTGTGCTTAGATGTTCTCCATCATCCAAAAGTATGGAGATGTGCTGGTGAAAAACCTGAGTCTCGAAGTAGAGAAAGGCAAGCCCATCACCATCAAAAAGTGAGTAGAGGTGCACATGATGCATTTTCTGAGGCTTTGTGTCTCCTATGGCGAACTCCCACTGCCTGTCAAGGAGCTAAAAATCACTCCACAGTCAGAATGAGGAACTGTGTGTTAAGGGACGGCTCTCTGATTACCTTGAGAGAGTCTCTTCCTTGTGTACATAAGATGAAATTTAGTTAGCTGTTAGTGTATGTTTCAGAAGACAAATGATGTCGTTTACAACAAAAGAAGAAACATGTAGCAAAGCTGCAGCTGTTGAGATGAAGAAGTGCAAGAGGAGACTATAAGAAGTACCTCAGAGGGTCATTGCTTTGCAAAGAGTACTAAAGTCTGTAACTCTGAACAATCGAAAATTCAAGTTTCGCTGAGGGTCTTAGAAAACACCAGAAAAAAACAAATTTCTTCCACTCCTCTTTCCTCAAATTAAAGAGGAAGTTGGTTCTGGAATTGTTGTGTGTAGAGAAAACAGGCTGAATTCTGAAGAAGCCAGTGTGGTAAACGCAGATCACATTGGTCATACCGCAGACAAAGTGTCACACAGCTCAAAGGATTTGTGGCTCACACGTTAACACCCCCGTCTCTCTCCTCAGCATCTTGGGAGCCTACAGCATGGATGTGATCATAGGCACCTCATTCGGGGTGAATGTGGATTCCCTTAACAACCCTCAGGATCCCTTTGTGAAAAACTGCAAGAAGGTTTTAACACTTAGCTATTTCAATCCATTAATTTTCCCTGGAGGTAAGGAGGAGTAGATTTTTCACTATGTTAAAATACTAGACTTATTTTAATTAGCATACAAAGTGCAAGATTCCTCACAGCACATCTGTACACAGTTAATCCTCTCCCCATCCTGCTTTCACCACTGTGTGGTTATATTATCCCCTTTTGCACTTTCATATCACAGGTGGTCATCCAGCATTGCAACATACATTGTGCTTTATAGACAATTTTATGACATGACCATGTGATTTCTGCCTTGGAAGCATTAAGATTGTGATTTGTGTTCATGCGTTCACATATATTGAATAATTGTCCATCACTTGAATGACATTTAAATTAATGTCATCTTCTTCTAATGCTTCTCTGTTTATTTTTTTCTGGATTGTATATTTATTTTAAGAGTGAGTGTAGAAGTCATTTAATAGTATGCTGCAGAGCTTATGAAGTGTTGTTTCATCAAACAGAGTTTGTTTAATAAAATGGAGTGCACAGATTGATGCTATGCATTTAGAGTTTCAATGTCATATGGATGGATAGTTCCCTTAAACTGCATAGTGACTTATGTCCCTGTGACTGGTTTTGGTTTGATATTAGAATAGTGATGCACAGTTGATATTTGATGGGTGGGTATGTTGCTTGGAGTCAGCAAAAAGTATTAGGATTGCTAATCCAATCTGCTAGTCTGCATATCATTCAGTCATTTGTTTAGAGACAGGCTCATGTACCCTAGCTGGCTGGAAATGGCTATGTCAACCAGACTGGATGAACCTTAGTGATCTGGCTGACTAAAGCTTGAACCTGACTGCTGAGGTTAAAGGTTGCAATACTAGCTTCAGCCTTAGTCTATGTCCTTTATTAAAGGAATTTAAACTGTTAATGTTCAGACTTGTTATTGAGAGGCATGCACTGATTCTTGTCATTTTATTGAATTCCACTTTCTGGTATTGTCTTAGTCCTTTTCCTTACAACTACCTTAGCATTGTTTACATTTTTTCCTCTAGCCTCTTGACTATATTTAAATTTTTCTTCAGTCCAAACGGTTCTTTCTATTAATGTTGTAAATATCAATTAATATTTACTATTAATTATCTTTTAGTAAGGCTTGCTGTTAATCCTAAACAGCTGTAAAACCAACTCACCACACAGAGACTGGGATTTTAACCTAGAACACAATGCTGGGCAATAGTTACTCCCTCCTAAACCTCCAAGCCCTCATAGTTTCCTACCATTTAGATTTCCCACATTGTACTTGCTTTTAGTGGTATATTAGGTCCAGTCCACCTCTACTCATCTTTCCAAGATCTCCCTCCAGCTCTGCCTTCTCCCAGCTCTCTTCCAAGTTCTCTCTTGTCTTTTTTCCTCCCACTCATTTCCTGCCCTCTGGCTCCTCCCAGCTCAACATTGTGTCTAGGTGTTTTATTTTGTTTACACAGAATTGAGACAGGATGCTTAGAATAAAAATCACAATACAATATCTGGATTGAAACCAGAGAGTGGGTGGGGGAAAATCATCATTTGAATGAACAAGGGTAAGGTGTATACATTCCAAAGGAACATTATACCAACAATTTAGTTCAAGCAGGCTTCATTGTGAGAAATTCTTTAGCCTGACATAACATGTATGGTTTTCGATTCTCCTTTGATTGCAATCAGTAGCTTTTATATGTGCTAATATTGTTTAACATCTCTTATACATCAAATATGAAATATGTCTTTATTAGTCCACTTCACTTTATTGTTACTTGTTTAAAAGACAGCAGTCATTCTCATGGATCATTTCCCATAATTGTAGGGGGCCAGATGGAGCAGTGGACATTGGAGGGATCATGATTATTAATGCTTTGAGGATTATGTAACATGCTAAAAAGTCTCACATTGGTATTGTTTGTTGCCTTGGACATGAGTATGCATAATGAAGGGACATGATTATATCAAGTTTGTTGAGGAATGTTTTTTTAAGCCCTCCTGTAGTACAATAGGGGTAGGAATATTTGAATTTTTTACTCATCTGGACTATAATCAAAGTTCTTTCTCAAACCCAGGGCTACAAATGGAGATTTCTGAGGCAGTATTTGGCTTGCATGTATAAGGCTATGAATTTCATCTCAACATTGGAATTCTTTTTAAATTTTGAAACAGATTCTGTCTGATAATCATGTCTGCTCTCAAACTACTGTTTCTCCGTCTCAGCCTCCAGAGTACATGATTATGATTTATGTTTATGTATATGTGTGTGTTAATGCCACTATAGACATATTCACATGCTTTTTTAATAATAGCTGAATAGAAGTGATGATAGAGTTGAGCAAGCTTTTATTGCCTTGTTTAAGAAAGGGATGGAAAAAACTGGTCCCTCCATTCCTATGTTAGCTCTTAGTTTTCACTGACAAGTTTTGTAAAGTTAAGGAAATTCTCTGATATTCCTAGTTTTCTGAAAACAATAATTAGGAAAATTGTTGGGTTTTCCCTGAAATTTTTCCTAATACTCCATATCAGGCTGCTTTGGGGATTTGGTTTTACTTTGTCTTGAGGCTACTTAGATGGCATGCATGTGGCTATGCAGCAGGATTCACTCATGTTTCTGCATTCAACTGGTAAACATTTTGCTGATAAGAACTTTTATGGTACTTTAAAAAGTTCAGCTTATTTACTTTATATCCCAAGGGTGCCCCCTCCCTCTTCTCTTCCCAATCTCCCCACTTCTCCCATGCTCCTCCCCTCCCCCGAACAAGGGACCCCCTTTCACCTGTGTGAACCCTCCCCAGTACATCAAGTCACATCAGGACTGAGCATATTCTCATCCCTGAGGCCAGGCAAGGCAGCCCTTCCGGGGGAAGTGATCCAAAAACAGGCAATAGAGTCTATGTCAGAAACAACCCCACCTCTCCACTCACCAAGCCCTGCATCTGAAGACCAAGCCACTGTTGGCCACATGTGTTCAGCTGGTCCAGACCATGCCTGCTCCTTAGTTGTCTCAGTCTCTGTTAGTCCCCGTGGATGTGGATTAGTTGACTCTGTTGATCTTCTTGTGACGTCCCTGTCCCCTCCAGATCCTCCCATCTTTACCCCCAACACTCCTACAGAAGGTCCCAGAACTCTGTCCCATGTTTGGCTCCAAGTCTCAGCATCTGTCCTGATCTCTTGTTGGCTGGAGCCTCCAAGATGACAGTCCTGTTTGCAAGCAGAGCAGAGCATCATTAATAGTGTCAGGAGCTGGCTCTCTACCATCGGGTGGGTCTCAGGTTGGGCCAATTATAGATTGGACTTTCCCTCTCTCTTTATGCCCTCTTTATCCCTGCACTTCTTGTAGGCCTGGCAAATTTTGGATCAATGGTTTTGTCCCTGGGTTGTTGTTCCCCTCTTTCCACTAGTCCTGCCTGGCTAGGAGCTGATCACTTCAGTCTGCATGAGCCCCCTGTTAGGAGTCTCAGCTAGACTCACACCCATATTCTCCCAGGAATCTGTCCTTTAGCAGGCTTCCAGTTTGACAAAGAGATGTCCCCCCTCATTTTCCCTTCTAGTTCCCAGCCCTCTCATTTCCCTCTCCCATTCTCCCCACATCTGATCCCCACACATGTTTCCTCCCCATTTCATCTCCTGCTAGTTCCCTCTCTTCATCCACTTCTGCAGTCTATTCTATTTCCCCTTCTGATTGATATTCAAGCAGCCTCCCTTGGTCCTCCATATCTTCTTTGAGTCTGTGCATTGTAGTTTGTCTATCCAGTACTATAGGTCTAATATTTGCTTATAAGTGAGTACATATCATGTGTGTGTTTCTGGATCTGGATTACCTCACTCAGGATGAGCTTTTCTATCTCCATCCATTTTTCTGCAAATTTCATTGTTTTTAATAGCTGAGTAGTATTCCTTTGCGAAAATGTACCACAATTTCTGCATCCATTCTTCTGTTGAAGAATATCTAGTTGTTTTTTTTTTTTCCAGTTTCTGGCTATTAAGAATAAAGCTGCTATGAACATAGTTGAGCAAATGTCCTTGTTGTGTGGTAGATCTTCTGGGCCCTTATGGTACTTTTAAGTCACATTCCTATCCAGGTTACTTTTCCAAAACATGTTCTTCATTTAGCAACAAGAGAGTAGAAGGTTATATAGTAAATCCACTTTTCAGTAGTTTTCTAAGATTTACAAACACCTGAACCTAGAACCTCTTCTCAGATGTAGCCCGTGGTAGCTCAGTAACCAAGTGGGTTTCCCTAATAAGGGGAGCAGGGACTCTTTCTGACATGAACTTGATGGCCGGCTCTTTGACCTCCCCACCACCCAAGGGAGGAGCAGCCTTGCTAGACCAGAGAAGAACTTTGCAGCCAGTCTTGAAGATACCTGATAAAACAGAGTCAGATGAAAGTGGAGGAGGTCCTCCCCATCAGTGAACGGGGAAAGGGGCAGGGAGGAAATGAGGGAGTAAGGCTGGGAATGGGAGGGAATGAGGGAGCAGGATACAGCTGAGATACAGACTTAATATAATATAACTAATAATAAAAATTAAAAAAAAGAAAATCTAGAAAAAATTCAGAATACAAAATAAAAAAAACAGTAGGAAATGCCTGCTAAATATCTTTCTGTGCCTGAACTTTTCTTTGTGGGTGTGTTTTTATTTAAAATGTAATACTTTTATTTGTGATAGACATTTCATATTCTATAATCATACTAATTTTTACATTTTTTCTGTTTTATTTCACCTAAATTATTAAATTTTACCATAAGTAAGATAACTATCAAAAGGTTAGATTTTCATTTTCATCATGCTTTTTCTTTTCCTTATAGTACTCTTTCCATTCCTTAACCGAATATATGAAAAACTCAACATCTCCATGGTGCCAAGTGATGCAATAATGTTTTTTAAAAATTTTACAGAAAAGACCAAGAAAGATCGGCTTGAAAACAGCCATGAGGTAAAATACGACAAAAGTTGCCTCAGTTCAAAGGCAATGATGTCAAAAGTCATACATGCTCCACAGAAGGCCCTACTAAGATATTTGGAGAATTTGGTCTGTTCAATTTGAGTTTTGGCTTGCATGGAATTTGGGTAATATCTTTGACCATTGAGATTGACACTTGTATAACCTAGTTTTGCCTACTACAGCCTATAAGTTGAACAAACGATTTTGTCAGGAAAAACATTCTGGTAGAAAGATGTAAGAGAGTCAGTATTTTGCCCAGAATGTCACTGCTTATTTTTCAGTATTCTGGGGTTTGGAGCATTTGTAAGTAATCACATAAAACTCAGCAATGAGTCCCAGGAAAAGCAGTCAAAGAGTATGGGGTGTTGGTTAAGAACATATCAAGTATGTGCCATATGGATGTGCAAGATTTCTTTATAAACAAGTGCCTACATCAAGAGAAGAAAACATGCCAGTCCAGCCAGGGGTCTGTGCTCAGCAGCTACAGATGATCAGAATCAGAAAAAGCCATAATAAAAAGGGTGCTGACCATGACAACATGATACTAGAACAAGACAGACTTTTTGTTCTCCCAAATTTGATGAGCGTTTTCTGTCCGTAGTGAATCAGGCAACAGCGGCTGTATTCTAACCTTAAATCAATCATATTCTCATAAAGGAGTGTAAGTTCTTCATTCAGGTTCCATTTTTAGGCTCCCAGTGCACCTTCTGCCTTTAACATTTCTGTCTGCTTTCAGCACCAAGTGGATTTTCTTCAGCTGATGATGAACTCCCAAAATCCCAAAGGTGTGCAGTCCCATACAGGTAACTTTAGGATACTTTAAGTATACTTTAGGATCTAAAAGGTATACACAGAGGAAAGGTATGGTTCTTGAAATGGAACAGATCACTCAAGCAGATAAGTCTTCCTGTAGAAGGACACAAACACGTGGTGTTATAGAGAGCAGCCTGAGAAAAAGATTTTAAAGAGCACACTAGAAGAATGTTCAGGCTCTGAATATTATTGTGCTTCTGTCTATGACAGAGAAGCTACACACGTGAAACTTCAACAACATGTCTCCTTAATCAAGACCTGAATAATTCCAAATATTGTTGACATACCTAACAGAAGTGGAAAATCTCATGAGGATCCACTCCTGTATATTGAGCCACATGGAAAATAAGTCTTCCCCAGGAATGAGCCCCCTGGTTGGCTATCCCGAACCAAGTTATCAGCCCTGCAAACAAGTATATGCAGGCAACACTGAGAAGATTCAGTGGGCCATATAATTATTCACTTTGATTTATATAAAAATGATGGGTAAGGCATTGAGGTCATAATTTGGGAGTGAGTGGGAACCTGACATGGAAGTGTAAGAGAGTCCAGGAATGGGGAAACTGATATAACTAAATGGTATTAAGTTTATTGTCACTTTAAAGTCATTTGTAAGCATGGCTTTCTTGACCCCGTAGTATTTTGTGATGTGTGTGTCACCACCATCAGTCAAATCTTGATTCTTAGCCTTGTGCAAAGCTGCTGAATCAGAACCTTTCCTGGTAATCTGCTTGCATGGCATCCAGTCTAGAGGTGCAGTGTCAAAATACCAACTCTCCCTGTAGATTGTATGGTTTAAGTGTTTACTAGCTTATGGGACTGTGTAAATTTATTTTTTCTTTCATGGTGTTCAATACAACAAAGAAGAAAATAATTGTGAGTGCAATATTTCCTATTCATTCTTTTACCCACTGTCACTGGCTCTCAGAGCAGTGATTTTTCCATACATTAGTACTACAATGGTCGGGAAATTATGATTATCATGGTTTATAATGTATTTTACATGTAGTCAGTGCCCAGTTTACGAATAGTATTCCTTTCTGAGATGTTTGCTTCTAAAATACCTGCTAATGGTTTTATTCACCATTGAGATTTTACATGTATTCAGGGTCATTGTAGTAACCATTATGTTCATCTTCTTTTGTGTTCTCTGAGATTTTGCCCTTTTCATGAACTTCTAAGTTGCAGAAATAAAAAATGCTTAGAAAAATTTTCAGATCATAGTACCATTGAGAGGAATATAGAGAAATGTACTGTATCCTATTGATTCCAGAAACAAATACACCCCCAACAATCAGGATCAGCTCTGGAGTAGTAGATACGTTATAGCTGATGAGTAGATATTGACATATTATTATTACCTAACTCTGTAGTTTACATACAGAGTTTAAGTCATAATCTTAAAATACTCTATATTGATGAACTTATGATGTGAACATCCTATTCAATCATGAGGCCATCCAGCAATTTCTGTATCTTTTCAGGATCCATGTCCTTTATAAAACTTTCCTTAGTCTTCAGGGAAATGCAAATCAAAACAACCCTGAAATTTCACCTGACATCCATCAGAATGGCTAAGATCAAAAACTCAAGTAACAACACATACTGGAGATGATGTGGAGAAAGGGGAACCCTCCTCCATTGCTGGTGGGAATGGCAACTTGTACAACCACTTTGGAAATCAATCTGGTGCTTCCTCAGACAAGTAGGAAAACTTTGAGAATTTGATACAAGCATATAAAGTATTGAGATGAAAGCCATCCCAAATTTCCTTCTCACCTGTTTCTTCTGAATTCTCCCATAACTTTTTCTTCCAAGTTTATAAACTTCTTTTCTTTCAAACCCTAGTAAGACTGCTTAGTCCTACTTGTACGTGATGAATATAGGACCATTTGCAGCATTGTAAATGTAGTACAGAGTAAAATCTCTTTGCCTAATTGAAGAGAGCTGATTCCTGTCAGCCATCAGTTGACAATAGGTCCTCAGTTTTGTGTGGGACACCATGAGCCACACCCCCATACATACACATCCAACGTGAAATTTTGTCAAGCTTGATCTTGTATGGATCTTTTAATCTTGCATGCCAACCCCTGTGAGTTCACATTTGGAAAGACCCTGTGATCTCTGGCAAGTCCTGTTCTGCTGCAGACACCTGCCACCTCTGATTCTTACATCTTTCTCTTTATTCCTGAATAAGCTCTGAGCCATGGAGCTATTGCTGGCAGTGTGATGTAAATGTCCCATTTAGACCTAAGCATTATGTGGCCTTCGGTTCACCACTTCAAGGTCTCTGTAGTAACTGGCATCTATTGTAAGAAGAAGCTTCTCTGATGAGAGCTAAGAGATGGAATAGCATAAAGGTGAAAGAAAAGAACACTGTGGACACTCTATTATTATGTCCATAATAGTGTTGGGTTCTCACAAAGGGCCTATGACACATTCAGCCATGGACCTTTGGTGCAATTGCAAAACCAGGGTTGAGTTCTCTCCTAACATTATACCACCATTACACTTATATTCATGTTGTGAAAGGCAAGTTCTCTCTTTTTTTAATTTAATCACTTTACAGACTGACCCAGGCTGCCCCTCTCCTCCCAATCCTGCCCTCATGCCTAGCTGCCCCCATTCCCTCCTTTCCTTCTACTCAGAGAAAGAGGGTGCTAAGGGGTACCAACCGACCCTGGCCCCTCAAGTCACAGCAGGACTAAGTGCTTGTTCTCTCACTGAAACCAGATGCTGCAGCCCAGTTAGGGGAAAGGCATCCAAAGGCAGGCAACAAAGTCAGAGCCAGCCTCTACTCCCATTGTTAGGGAACCCACAAGATGACCAGGCTTCACATCTCATACTAATGTGCAGGGGATCTAGGTCCAAATGTAAGGTGTTTGATTGGTGGTTCAGTCTCTGTGTGCTCCGTGGTCCCAGTTAGTTTACTCTGTAGGTCTTCTTATGGTGTCCTTGACCCCTCCACATTCCTCAATCCTTCCTCCCACTCTTCCACAGAACTCCCCAAGCTCAGCTTCTTTTTTAGCACTTGTTATCTGCATCTGAGTCCATCGGCTGCTGGATGAAGCCTCTCAGAGGACAGTTATAGTAGAATCCTGACTGTGAACACAGCAGAGTGTCTTCAAGAGTGTCAGGGGTTAGCTTGGTTCCATGGGGTAGGTCTCAATTTGGGCAGAACATTAGGTTTCCACTTCCTCAATGTCCACTCCACATTTATCCCAAATTTTCCTGTAGGCAGGACAAATTTAGGGCTGAATGTTTATGGGTAGATTGGCATCCACTTCCCTCCACTGTAAGTCCCACCTGACTACAAGAGGTGACACATCCAGGCTCCTTATCCCTGTCACTGGGAATCTCAACCAGGGTCATCCCATAGAATCCCAGGGGCCTGCCCTGTCCCAGCACTTTTATTTTTTCCCTTTTTTCTTCTTCTTTTTCCCCCTCCCTCATTTCCTCCCACCCCTCCATCCCTCCCTCATCTCCTCCCCACCCCCTCCAAGTCCACCAACGGGGGAGGACCTCCTTCCCTTCCATCCAACCCCAGCTCATCCTGTCTCCTCAGGGCTGGCTGCAATGTCCTTCCCCGGGATCTAAATAGTCTGTCACTCCCCGGCTTGTATGGGGGAGGGTCAAAGAGTCAGCCATCAAGTTCATGAGTGAAAAAGTCCCTGTTTCCCTCACTAGGGTCTTCAGTCCTACACCGAGCTATCATGGGCCCCATCTGAGCAGGGGTTCCAGGCCACATCCACACATGGTCCTTGATTGTAGAAACGGTCTCATACAAGACCCCTGTGCCCTTCTCAGTTTGGTCTTTGTGGAGCTCTTGTTCTCC
>CM053751.1:22581704-22613728 GCA_028658305.1 Pachyuromys duprasi
GAAGATAGACCAATCAGACTCACACCAGACTTCTCATCAGAAACTATGAAAGCCAGAAGGGCTTGGGCAGATGTCATGCAATCTTTAAGGGAAAACAGATGCCAACCAAGACTACTATATCCAGCAAAGCTTTCAATCAACATAGATGGAGAAAACAAAATTTTCCATGACAAAACAAGATTCATACAATACCTACACAGCATCTTGCTTGTAAGCGATGTTTCAATTTTCTTCTTGAAGGCACTTAGTGCTATGAACGTTCATCTTTAGCACTGCTTTCAATGTGTCCCATAAGTTTGGGTATGTTGTGCTTTCATTTTTACTGAATTCTAGGAAGTCTTTAATTACTTTCTTTATTTCTTCTCTAACCAAGCTGTCATTGAGTAGCGAGTTGTTCAGTTTCCATGTATGTATGTGTAGACTTTTTGTTGAGGTCCAGCTTTAGACCATGATGGTCAGATAGGATACAAGGGATTATTTCAATCTTCTTGTATTTGCTGAGGCTTGCTTTGTGACCAACTATATGGTCTCTTTTGGAGAAGGTTTCATGAGGGGCTGAAAAGAAGGTATACACTTTTGAATTTGGGTAGAAAGTTCTGTAGACATCTATTAGATCCATTTGATATAGGGCCTCTGTATGTGCCCTTCTTTGCCTGTTTAGCTTCTGTCTGGATGACATGTCCCTTAGTGAGAGTGGAGTGTTGAAATCTCCCACTATTAAGGTGTTGGCATTGATGTGTGATTTCAGTGTCACTAATGTTTCATTTACAAATGTTGGTGGTCTTGTATTTGGTGTATAGATGTTCAAAATTGTGATGTCCTTCTGGTGGAATTTTCCTTTGATGAGAATGAAGTACCCCTCTCTATTTTTTTTTATTAGTTTTGGTTGAAAGTCTATTTTTGTAGATATTAGGATAGCTATTCCAGCTTGTTTTCTGGGTCCATTTGCTTGAAAAACATTTTTCCAGCCCTTTACTCTGAGGTAGTGTTTATCTTTGTTGCAGAGGTGTGTTTCTTGGATGCAGCAGAATGTTGGATCCTGTTTCTGCACCCATTCTGTTAGTCTGTGTCTTTTTATTGGACAGTTGAGTCCATTGATGTTGGTAGATAGTAGTGATTAATGAATGTTAGCTCTTTTTATTGTGGAATTTGTGGCCTTACTGTGATTCATTGCTTTAATTTTTGGGTGAAAATTATCTGAATCCTATGTTTTCTTGGGTGTAGTTGTTTTTGTTGGATTGGAGTTTTCCTTCTAGTATCTTCTATAGGGCTGGGTTGCTATGTAGATATTGCTTATATTTAGTTTTGTCGTGGAATATTTTGTTTTCTCCATCTATGGTGATTGAAAGCTTTGCTGGGTGTAGTAGTCTGGATTGGCACCTGTGTTCCCTTAAAGACTGCATGACCTCTGCCCAGGCTCTTCTGGCTTTCATAGTTTCTGATGAGAAGTCTGGTGTGATTCTGATCGGTCTACTTTTATATGTTACTTGACCCTTTTCCCTTGCTGCCTTTAATATTTTTCTTTGTTTTGTAGGTTTAGTGTTTTGACTATGATTTGACAAGAGGTATTTCTTTTCTGGTCTGGTCTATTTAGTGTTCTGTAGGCTTCTTGTATGTTTATGGACATTTCTTTTTTTTAAGTTGGCAAAATTTTCTTCTATGATTTTCTTAAAAATATTTTCTGGTCCTTGGAGCCTGGAGTCTCTTTTTCATCTATTCCTATTATTCTTAGGTTTTGTCTTTTCATGGCATCCTTGATTTCTTAAATGTTTTGTGTTTGGGACTTTTCTGATTTTATGTTTTCTTTCAGTGAGGAATCAATTTCAGCAAGTTTATCTTCAGCTCCCGAGATTCTTTCTTCCATCTCTTGTATTCTATTGGTGATGCTTACCTTTGTGGTTCCTGATCTTTTCTCTAAGTTCTCCAGTTTCAGGTTTTTCTCTGTTTGTGTTTTCTTCATAGATCTAATTCCGTTTTCATGCTTTGTACCATTTTCTTCATCTGATAGAATGTGGCTCCTATTTTTTTGTTTATTTCCTCTCTATATGTCTTTAATTGTTCCTCTAAGTAGGCAGTTAAATTCTTCCCCATTTCTTTGAGGGCCTTGTTCATTTCCTGTTTTTGTTCCTCTAGTAACTGCATAAGCATAGCTTTAACAGAATTTTCCTGTGTCTCTGATGAATAAAAATCTCTATTGCTTTTGGGTGTTTCTGGTGGTGCCATGGTGTCCTGATTTTGGGGGGGTGAGTTCTTACGTCAACCTTTGGCCATTTATTTATATATAATCAAGGAGCTGTTTGTTCTTTGACACTGAACTTCAAACTGGAACTGTCAATCTCTGGTGACTGGAGTATTCTTCAAGAAGATCAGGGAGTTCCAGTGTTTTGAGAGTGTGTGTTGTTACCTCAGTTGTACCTGTGGGAGGAAAGGCCGCTGGCGCAGTATCGTTGTTGGGGTGGGGGGGTGTAAGTGTGTGTGTGTGTGCTCGTATGCACACGCACGTGTGCACTTGTGCTCGGAAGGTGTCTTGCAGGGGAGTGCTAGGGAGTGTATATGCTTGGGCTATGGGCTTTGGGAGCAAGCACAGGAGGGGATGAGGGTGCTAGCATGTTTAGCAAGCTCAGATTACGAGCGCCAAGTGCCTGAGCCAGTTTCCTGAATCCCCAGTGGTCTTCAGTCTGTGGCAGACTCAACAGGCTGGACTCTGAGGTCAGTGGGTGGCGCTGGGGGCAAGGCACATACTCTGTTGTGGGCTCTGAGTGCCCGGCTCTGTGTTCTGTGCTAGAAGCTGTGAGCACAGCAGGCTGGTTGCTACTCTGGTCTAGAGGCTTGGCACCTCACTCTGTGCCAGAGGCTGAATGTCCCAGTTTGAGATGGCAGCTGGGGCGCTGCTCTGGTCTGGAGGCTCCACACTCACACCTGCACTTGCTGCTAAGGGCTCCCCTCTGGTCTGGGGATTTGGTACCTCGTTCTGAGCCAGGGGCTGTGCACTCCAGTCTGGGATGGTATCTAGGGACACCTCAGTCTGGACGGGATACTATGTGTTCTGGTCTGGGACGGCGTCATGTGGGGTCAGGGAGGCTGCATGTTCAGATCAGGGCTAGCAGATGTGCATCCACAGATGCACCCCAGTCTGGAATGGTATCTGGGGTGCCTCAGTCTGGACTGGAGACTGTGTGTCCTGGTCTAGGATGGTGGCTGGCAGCACCAAAGGAGGCTGCGAGTTCAGATCAGGGCTGTGCACAGCCGGTCGCCTGGAGTTTTTCCAGGGATTAACTGGGTGTCCCTAAAACTTTCCCACTTGATTTCCTCACTGTAGGAATTCTACTCACCTGGCCATCACAAATGCTGGTTTTAGGTCCCAGATTTCAGTCTCCTGGTCGCTGTGCTGACACTGCTGTCCTACTCCTCAGACACAGTGTCCTCCCAGGGCTGCCATCTTGGATTCTCTGTTTGGTCTTTTCATAGTGTCCCAAATTTTTCAAATGTTTTGTGTTAGAAACTCTTTTTTTTTCACTTTTTTAATATAATTTTTATTCATTACAATTTATCCACTTTGTGTCCCAGCAGTAGCCCCACCCTCATCCCCTCCCAATCTCAGGCCCCCCTTTCTCATCTCCTCCCATGCCCCTTCCCCAATCCACTGATAAGGGAGGTCCTCCTCCCCTTCCATCTGACGCTAGCCTATCAGGTCTCATCAGGACTGTCTTTCATAGCCTTCCTCTGTGGACTGGTAAGGCTGCTCTCCTCTCAGAGGGAGGTGATCAAAGAGCCAGCCACTGAGTTCATGTCAGAGACAGCCCCTGTTCCCCTTACTAGGAGCCCATTTGGAGACTGAGCTGCCATGGGCTAACTCTGTGCAGGGGTTCTAGGTTATCTTCATGAATGGTCCTTAATTGGAGGATCAGACAGCTTTCTGAAGAAACATCTTTATGGCAATTCACATTTGAAAAGTTCTATCTTGACATTGCCCATACCTTACATAGAAGTATTTAGAAATATCTTTCTCATGATTATTTCATCAGATTAAAAAATAAACTGAAAAAGTTAGCTAGGATCACAGCTGGTATTCAGAATTTACTGCAGCCAGAAAACAGTCTTTTTCAAGTAAAAAGACCATGAACACAGCTCTTCCTGAGTAGCTGAGACTATAGATGTTCTAATCAGAAATGCCTTCTCTAGAATATCCACAGTAGCTTGTGCCACTGAGCATACAGGAGCATGAAGACCTAGTCCCCAAGGTGAGTCCTCGCAGCTAGGGCAAATGAGAGCAAGCCATCTCTTGCAATATGTTGTTTGCTGTCTTCTTTCAATATGAATTCATTTTCCTTTTTTTATTAATTCTATTCTTTTTCTAAATTTTAACATTTTTATTTTATATTAATCACAGGTTAGAAACTCTTTAGATTTAACATTTTCTTTGTCTGATGTATTGATTTCTTCAACTGTGTTGTCTAGGCCTGAGATTTCGTCTTCCATCTCTTGTATTCTGTTGTTTATCCTTGTGTCTATAGTTCTTGTTCTCTTCCCTGGGTTCCCCATCTCCAGGTTTCTTTCAGTTTGTGTTTTCCCTGTTGCTTCTGTTTTCATTTTTCAGGTCTTATACTGAAATCCATTTCCTTCCCCCGTTTCTTTCTGTTTTTTTTTAAAGATTATTCATTTAATATTTAAAGGCGTCTATCCACTTTATGATGTTGGACTTGAGGCCATCTTGTGCTCTGGCTGTGTCGTGATCTCCCGGGCTGTGGTAGAATAGCCAGGCTCCGGTGGTGCCATATTGCCCTGGCTCTTGTGGACTGTGTTCTTCTGCTGGCCTTTAGCCATCTGGTTGTTCCTTGCGTTGGCTCAGTGTTCCTGATGCCTACAGGACTCTTCAGGGAGGCAGGCAGAGCCTTGGCTCTGACAATGGGGCTTAAAGAACAGCCTACTGCTCACCTATGCAGGATGTGGTTCAGGGGTGCCTGAATGTTCCTGGGGTCCCACAAGCCTCCCCAGTAAGGGAAGTAAAGCCGTGGGCCTGACCACAGAGCTCAGAGGACAGAACACAGCTCACCTCTGCTGTCTGTACCCCAGGAATACCAGTCAGGTAAGGATTTGGCTAGGATGGCTCCTTGGGTTGATGGGTAATTACACTTCAGGAAAACCACGAAGCTCATTCTGCTAACTGTGTGCCCCAGGTGAACCTTGAAGTTAGGAGACTAGTGGAGGTATGTAACCTAGATATTACATATCTGTGGCCAGTCAGGCCTTGATGTTCCTAGGACCCTGCAGGCCTCCTTAGGAAGTCCTGAGACATGGTGGGGGGACAATGTTCAACCTACTCTTGCTGGTTCTGCCCCAGGTGGCCAAGTAGGTAGGGGATTGGTGGACAGGAGTGTGTCTAACCTGGATGTTCCTGGTGGCACTGCTGCCCTCCTCAGTATGATAGGTGATGAGGTTCAGGGGACAATGTGCACTCATTTCTTCCGACTCTGTCCCAGGTGGACTGGGTAGGTAGGAGATTGGTGGAAGGCAGTTGGCAGGTGTCTAGCCTGATGATCCTGGCTCCCAGGAGGCCTGGATATTCTTGGGTCTGGATAGTCTTGGGAATTCAGGCAATGGAGCTCCATGAACTGCCCACCAATCACTTCGGCTGGCTGTGCCCAGGCAGGAACCAAGCAGGCAGGAACTGGTGGGGAGTGGTCTTAGCTGTGTATTTCTGGGGCTCTGGTGGCCTCTTCAGGAAGGAAAGTGATGGGGATGGGGCAAGCTTGGAGCTCATATCTGCTGACTGAGTCTAGGTGGACCTGGCAGGTAGCGAATTGGCAGGGATGGGGTGTATATGTCTAACATGGATGTTCCTGGGGCTCTGCTGGCTTGGATGTTTCTGGGGGCTGTGCTGGCCTCTTTGGGAATGTAGATTATGGAGCTCGGTAGACAGAATGCAGCTCACCTGGATGTTCCTGGGACCCTGCTGGCCTCCACAGGAAGGCAGATGATGGGGCTAGAGGACATTCTTTAGTTTACCACTCTTGACTGTGCCCCTCAGGTATGGTATTGTCAGGGCTGTGTGTGTGTGTAACCTAGATGTTCTTGGGGCCCTGCTGGCCTACTGTGGATGGCAGGTGATGGAGCTCAGGGACGTCAGGCAGCTCACCTTTTCTAGCTATGCCCCAGGAAGAAATTGTTGGTAGGAGACACGAGTGGATAGGGTCTAACCTGATGTTCCTATGCAAAGAGTGTCTGGGTGTTCCTGGGGCCCTGCTACCCTCAACGGGCAGGCCTATGATGGAGCTCAATGGACAGAGCTCAGATCACCTTCACTAGCTGTGCCCCACAAGGACCAGGCAGGCAGGGAATTGTTGGGAGAGGTCTCCATATTCTCCTTCTTTTTCTGAACTCACATGACCAATTGACACTTGAGGTGTTTAACAAAGGAGATTATGCTAAGTCCAAGTTAGTTATGCAATTTAATTCAATAGTTGTTGACTATATAAAAAGGTGGAAATCACCACTTAGATGCAAATGTTTAAGTACCAATATGAAGAGAGCAACATTGTTTGCTGCATGAACCGATAAAGACAGCGGGCAGTATCAACTTTGGATTATTGACTAGGGAACATTTGGGAAGTTACACTGTTGATCACTAATTTACTTGAGTATAAAATTACAAAGGAAAGAAATCTAGGTAACATGCTGGAGAGCTGATGCTGGTAAGTGAATTGGGGTGAAAGGGAAACCTTAATACAGACTCACAATAACTAGTTCCTGTCCAGGCATGGATAATTGTGTGAAATGTCCAGAAAGTCACTATGCAAACATACAATAGAGCTACTGCCTATAGAAAAAAAGTGACCTTTTTGTCCTGTGAAGTCCCCTTGGGGCTGGCTTTCACTTGCACGGCCCTGGGCTTATCGATACTCAGAGCTGTTGTCCTTGGTGTCTTGGTTAAGTATCACCACACTCCCATTGTCAAGGCCAATAATCGGGTTCTCACATTCTGCTCATCACTCTGACCTTCTGTTTTTTGTTTTGTTTTTTTTTTGTTTTGTTTTTTGTTTTTTTTTTTTGTCCCTTGCACTTTATTGGCCATCCCAGCACAACTACCTGTGTCCTAAAGCAGATCATATAGGTGTCTGAGTATCAATTGTACACCACAGTATCTTATTTAATAGGTGTCTGAATATCAATCTTAGGGTGATTATGCTATGCTGACACTAACCTTCAAAAATGTGGAAGTGGAGGCCTGCCTATAATTCCAGCCTAAGAAAGTAGAGATAAAGAGTCACCAGAGCAAGTTGACTAGTGAATTGACCAGCTGTGGGTTCACTCAATGAATAATTCAGAAAGCAATAGAGGAAGATTCTATGACAGCATCCTCAGGCCGTCATAGGCATGCTCACCCAAATATATGTATGTACCCACACACATGTGCACCTAAAGACAGGCAAACCCACATACACACATCACCCATATATGTACACCAAATAAAAATGTATGTGCTAATCAAAGCAACAGCAAGACCAAGTCCTCATTATTTGTCTTCATTGTGTTCCTATCATTTTATAAACAAGGAACTAACTAAGGCACTCTCTGCCTCGCTCTAGCCTACATCTATTGACTGGTGTTTTGTTTTGTTCTGCTTTTGTTTGGGGAGGGTGTTTTGGTTTTGTTCTGTTCTGTTTTGTTTTTGTAGTGCTGGGAGACAAACCCAGGACATTGGCCCTAGGCGAACACTCTTCTGCTGAGCCACATTCCAACCCTATCAATGGACTTCCTGGATTTCCTCATATTGTCTCTGTGTGGGGAGCACAGACTTCGTCCCCAGGTGGTGGCACTATTGGGTAAGATTACCAAGTCTTTGGGAGATGGACAAAGTATGTCTCTCAGATCTGGCTTTGATGTTTTGTAGGCTGATCCATTACCTTTTCTATCTCTACTCCTACAGTGCAGATGAAATGCAATCACCCCACTTCCTGCTCTTGCTACCCTGTTGTCACTGCCTGTTGCCACATCTTCTCCCACCATACTGCCCTGTGTTCCTCTAGAACCATAAGCTCAGTACCCCCGCCTTCCCTTAAGATGTTTGTCAAAGGCATTTGTTTTTTTTACAGCAAGAGAAATAAAGCTAAAACAGATTGTCAAGACAGTTAAGTAATGGTAGAAATTTTTATAATGATAAACATTATGAAATGTTGCTGAAGGTGGAGCAGTGTGTGTGTTGTTGTTTTCATTTCTTTGCAGTTCCTGTTTGAAAAAAAAAAAGCCACTCTATGATCAAGTGCTCAGCACCCTCCATGGTGAGCATCTTCTCTGAAGGCCCACCTTCCCATGTTTACACTCCATCCTGCCCTCAGGGTTCTTGGCACTTGCTGAAAGAGCTCTGGTATTCTGATTGGCACATGAGATAAGGAGGATGACATGGAGTGGATAGTTATCTTCCGTCTTTGTTTTATTTTTATTTTTTTTACATCTTGACCAAAGTTTACCCTCCCTCTTCTCCTCCCAGGCCCTCTTCCCACCAGTTTCCCCTCCATCCATCCACTTCTCCATTTCCTTTCAGGAAAGATCAGGCCTCACATGGATATCAACCAAACGTGTCATATCAAGCTGCAGTAAAAACTAGGCACCTTCTCTCCTATCAAGGCTGGATGAGGCAAACCAGTGTGAGGAAAAGGGTCCCAAAAGCAGACACAAGAATCGGAGACAACCCCAGCTCCCACTGTTAAGAGTCTGACAAGAAGACCAAGCTATACAACTATAACATCTATACAGAGGGCTTAGGCCTGTCCCATGCAGGCTCTTTGCTTGTTGCTTCAGTCTCTGTGAGACCCTGTGAGCCCAGGTTAGTTGATTCTGTGGTTTTCTTGAGGTGTTCTTGAGCCCTCTGGCTCCTACAATCCTTCCTCCCCTTCTTCTAAAGGATTCCCCTATCTCCAGCTAATGTTTGTCTGGGGGTCTCTGCATATATTTCCAGCAGTTGCTGGATAAAATATCTAATGACAATTGGGCTAGGCACCAATCTATGAATATAGCAGAATATCATTAGGAATCATTCCATTGACTTTTTTGCCAGTTTTACTTGATTCTATCCTAGGTCTCTGAGCAATCCAGCTTCTTGTTCCTGGCTCTCCAGACAATGTCATCAGGGGACTGCCTCTAGTGGCATGGGTCTCTAGCTGGCCAGTCATTGGTTGGCCACTCCACAATTTCTGTGCCACCTTTACCCCAACACATCATCTAGGCAGGACAAATTATAGGTTGAAAATTATGTGACTGGGTTGGTGTCCAAATCCCACCACTTGAAGTCTGGCCTGATGACAAGAGATGGTCCATTCAGGCCCCATATCCCCCAATCACCAGACATCTTAGTTAGGGTCACCCTCATCAATTCCTGAGAGTTTGCATTACAATATGTTTCTAGCTCATCCTTGAGATGTACCCCCAAATTCCAGCTGTTTCTCCCAGTATTCTCTCCCTCCATCCTCCCCTCACTTGATCTGCCTTGTGCCTGTACTCCTCATTCCCCTTCCACCCACAATGTCTGTTCTATTTCCCCTTCCCAGAGAGATTCATGCTTCTCACCTTGAATCCTCCTTGTTACTGAGCTTCTCTGTAGTATGGTGGCTTGTTTTTCCTCCTGGCCCCACATTCTCAAAATAATGACTCTGAGACTCAAAATATGTTTACAAACAAGTAGGCCATATAGCTAGTCTCTTCTCTGACTATCTCATAACTTAAAATAACCCATTTCTACTCATCTATATTCAAGCATGTGGCTGGTTACCTCTGCTCAGGTACCATGCATCTATCCTCTTTCATGTTTTCCCAGAGGTGAATGTCCCATGCCTGGCTCTATCTAAGAATCCTCTCTGCCCATCTATGAGCCATAGGGTTGGTTTTTATTAATTGGCAGATGATGCTTCCATACAAACACAAGAGATTCCTCTTATACTTCTCTGGGTCTGTGTATTGTAGCATGGCTATTCATTACTTTACAGCTAATATCTATTTATAAGTGAGTGCATACTATGTTTGTCATTCTGAGTCTGGATTACCTCACTCAGGATGATCTTTTCTAGTTCCATCCATTTGGCTGCAAATTTAATGATGCCTTTGCTTTTAACAGCTGAGTAATACTCCACTTAAATGTTCCATATTTTCTTTATCCATTCTTCAGTTAAGGAACATCTGGGTTGTTTTCAATTTCTGGACAGTATATATAAAGCTACTGTAAATATAGTTGGACAGGTGTCCTTGTGGTAGGGTGGAGCATCCTTTCAGTATATGCCCAGGAGTGGTATATCTGGGTCAATTCCCAATTATCTGAGAAACCACAAAATTGATTTCTAAAGTGGCTGTACAAGTTTGCACTACCACCAGCAATGGAGGAGTGTTCCCCCTGCTCCACATCCTCACCAACATTATCTGTCACTTATGGTTTTGATCTTAGCCATTATAATGGATGTAAGATGGAATCTCAGAGTCATTTTGATTTGCATTTCTCTGATGGCTAAGGACACTGAACATTTCATAAGTGTTTCTCAGCCACTAGGGAGTCTTCTGTCAAGAATTATGTTTATATCTATAACCCATTTTAATTGGGTTATTTTGTTCGATGATGTCTAGTTTCTTGTGTACTTTATAAATTTTGGAAGTTGACCCACTTTCAGATGTGGTGCTGGTGAAGATATTTTCCCATTCTGTAGGCTCACATTTTGTCCTTTTGATGAAGTCTTTTGCCTTACAGAAGCTTTTCAGTTTCAAGGGGTCCTATTGATTAACTGATGATCTTAGTGCCTGCTCTGTTCATGTTCTGTTCAGGAAGTTGTCTCTTAAACCAATCAGTGCATTCAAGGATATTCCCCACATTCTCATTTATCAAGCTCAGTGTATCTGGTTCTGTTTTGAGGGAGTTTTTAATACACTTAGATTTCAGTTTCAGTTCAGATGATGGATATGGATCTATTTGCATTCTTCACGGTGGGTGTCTTTTAAAGTCTAAGGAGAGACACAGATGTAGATAAAGACAGGCAGTCTTTAACAGATCTTATGAGGAGAAGAAAGAAGACTTTGGATCTCTTAGGTAACTCTGGTCAAGACTCACTGACAGGTAAAGAAAGATCATCATAAAAGACCCCTGTGCCCTGATATATTTGGACCTTGAGGAGCTCCTGACCTCTCCAGGTCATACTAACTCCCAGTTCTCTCCTATGATTCCCTGAACTCTGTCAGAGGGTTGGTTAAGTTTCTTAATCTTTGCTTTGATACCCTGCTAGGAAGAGTCTTTCCAAGGCCCTCTGTGGTAGGCTCTTGTCCTGCTACTTGTTTTCTCCTAAGTGAGGATTAATCCTCTTACCCCTGTCTCTCCAACCAAGGACCATGTATGGTTATAACCAAGAACCCCTGCTTGTATGTAGCAAATGGTAGCTCAATACCCAAGTGGGTATACTAGGAAGGGGAACAGGGACTATTTTGGACATGAACTCAATGGCTGGCTCTTGACCTCCCTGCCCCCCGAAGGAGGAGCAGCCTTGCTATGCCACAGAAGAAGACATTGCAGCCATTCCTGAAGAGACCTGATAAGCCAGAGTTAAATGGAAGGGGAGGAGGTCCTCCCCTATCAGTGGACTTGGAAAGGTGCAGGGAGGAGATGAGGGAGGGAAGGGGAGGATAGGGAGGGAATGCGGGAGGGGGCTACAGCTGGGATAAAAAAATACATAACCTGTGGTTAATAATAAAATAAAAATAAAAAAAAGAAAGATCCTCAGATGTGTCTAAGTTCTCACAATTCCTACTATTCAAAAATTGTTTACAATCGGGATGTAAAACCAATAAATTTTAAAAATTTAAATGAAGAAAAAAGAATTGTTGGTTCTGTGTTAGTATACTTCAAAGAGACAGCTAAGGGGAAAGACTGTTAGAGTTCTGAGAACCACAGTTAAAAGATTTCTTACCTAAAACACTTATCTGTGTGTGTGTGTGTGTGTGTGTGTGTGTGCGCATGAGTGTTTGGTTCATTTCTCTTTTCCTTATTAAAAGTGGAGCTTCATGAGTAGAGGATTCAGAATCTCTTCTCTTTTGTGCTCTGCATATGTCATAAACACTACAGATACACAATGCCATTAAGGAGAAATTCTGCCTTTCCCTCTTTCACACCTTAAAAAAAATAGTGCCTTTATTTACTCTTTCTGAATTCCATGTGTGCATGCAATGTATTTTGACATTAATGAATCTCATCTTCACAATGTACAGAGAGGCTCCTCCTTCCCTTTAAACTTGGATGATGGGGTTGATGTGTTTTTCTTTTCTGACACTCTCCCACCTTGAGATCTGATCATGGTCTCAAGGTCTTTTCTCCTAATGAACCTCATTTCCAAAGTGTAATTATGTGTTGTCTTCCTTTGGGGAATAAACAAGCTATTTTGTCTGAGGTAACAAATTCAAGAGACTATTTTATTTTATTTATTACAATTTATTCACTTTGTATCAACACTGTATTCCCTCCCCCACGTTCTCCTCCCAGTCCTACCCTCCTTCCAGATTCATGTCCTATGCCCCTTCCCTAGTCCACTGATAAGAGAGGTCCTCCTCCCTTTTTATCTGATCCTGGTATATCAAGTCTCATCAGGACTGGCTGCATTTTCTTCCTCTGTGGCCTAATAAGACTGCTCCCCAATCAGGGGGAGGTGAGCAAAAGAGCCTGCCACTGAATTCATATCAGAGACAGTCTCTTTTCCCCTTACTAGGATTCCCACTTGGAAACTGAGTCTATGGGATTCATCTGAGCAGTGGTTTTAGTCTTCTCCATGCATGGTCCTTGGTTGGAGTATCACTCTCAGAAAAGACCCCTGGACCCAGATTTTTTGGTTATGTTGGTCTCCTTGTGGATCCCCTGGACTCTCCAGGTCTTCCTATCTCCCCCTTCTTTCATAAGATTCCCCGTCATCAGGGGCTTGTCTGAGACTGATTCTCCAACCAAGAACCATGCATGGATATAACCTAGAACTCCTGTTTGGATGTAGCCTATGGCAGCTCAGTATCAAAGTGAGTGCCATACTAAGGTGAACAGGGACTGCCTCTGACATGAACTCAGTGGCTAGCTCTTTGACCTCCACACCCACTGTGGGAGGAGCAGCCTAGCTAGTCCACAGAGGAGGACATTGCAGCCAGTCCTGGTGAGATCTGATAAGCTAGGGACAAATGGAAGGGGAGGAGGATCTCCCCTATCAGTGAACTTAAGAGAGGGGCAGGGAGGAGATGAGGGAGGGTGGGTGGGATTGGAGGGAATGAGGGAAGGGGCTACAGCTGGGATACAAAGTAAATAAACTGTTATTAATATAAAAATAAAAATCTAATTTAAAAAAGATTCCCTGCCGTTAAAAACAAGAAAATCATAAAATTTGCAGGCAAATGGATGGAACTAGAAAAGATCATCCTGAGTGAGGTATCCCAGAAGCAGAAAGACACACATGATATATACTCACTTATAAGTGGATATTAGACATATAATATGGATAATCATACTAAAATCTATACTCCTGAAGAAGCTAAACAAGAAGGAAGACCCTGGGTAAGATGGCCAATCCTCACTCAGAAAGGCAAACAGGATAGACCTAGGAAGAGGGGGAAAACGGGCAACAGGACAGGAGCCTACCATAGAGAGTCTGTGAAAGACTTTACCCAGCAGGGTATTGAAGCAGATGCCAAACTTTGAACAGAGTGCAGGGAAATTCAAGAGACTATTGAAAGTGAGTTTTTAATATAGGATCTACAGAGTAAGAGGTCAGCATATAAAAAGCACAGGTTGCTGGTGTATTGATTTGATGTGAGACTGTCGTCCTGGAGAGATGGCTCAAGAGTTAGCGCCCCAGCAGATCTTACAGGGAACGTGGGTTTGGCTTTCTACATCCACATGGGGACTCAATTATCTACTTTCAAGGGATTTTAAATCCTCTCTGGCCTCTGTGGTCACTGCACTGCACGTTTTAAACAGACAGACATGCAGACTAAACACCCATGCACATAAATTTAAAATAAATATTTTTAAATGTATCTCCCTGCTCACATGAAATTTTTGCCCTTTTTATCTCACAGCCTGGTGCCCTAGGAGTAACAGGGTCATAGACCAGAGCACAACTGACTCCATGATGGAAATACCATTTAGGCTGTAGAACTCAGCATGTAGACAGCACAACCTGCCAAAAATGAAAACAAAGGCCAGATCCATCGAAGTCCATAGTTATGAAAAAGTCCCTAAATGTATTAACCTTACTTTTTGGCTTCTATAGGCCCAGTTTTTGCTAATTGATCTTGTTAACTAAGTATGTCAACTCATTAATATAGTTTTTGTGCTTAAAAGCTCACTCTGAAAGAGGAACCCTCCTCCATTGCTGGTGGTAATGCAAACTTGTACAACCACTCTGGAAATCAATTTGGCGCTTTCTTAGACAATTAGGAATAGTGATTCCTCAAGACCCAGCTATACCACTCTTAGGCATATATCCAAAAGATGCTCAAGTACACAACAAGGGCATTTGTTCAACTATGTTTGTAGCTGCTTTATTTGTAATAGCCAGAATCTGGAAACAACCCAGATGTCCCTCAGTTGAGGAATGGATACAGAAATTATGGTACTTTTACACAATGGAATACTATTCAGCAATTAAAAAGGAGGAAATCATGAAATTCGCAGGCAAATGGTGGGACCTGGAAACGATCATCCTAAGTGAGGTATCCCCAAAGCAGAAAGAAACATATGGTATATACTCACTTATATAGACCTATAGTATAGGAAGGTCATGCTGAAATCTATATACCTAGGGAAGAGATACAAGAAGGAGGACCCAGGTTGGTATGATCAATGCTCGTTTAGATGAACAAATGGGATGGACATTGAATGGAGGAGAAAACAAGCAACAGGACAGGAGCATACCACAGAGGGCCTCTGAAAGAATCGATATAGCAATGTATCAAAGCAGATATTAAGACTCAGAACCAAGCCTTCGGCAGAGTGCAGGGAATAATAATAAAAATAGGGGAAGTTAGTACGACTTGGGGAGAACAAGAGCTCCACAAAGACCAAATTGAGCAGGGCACAGGGGTCTTGTATGAGACAGTTTCTCCAACCAAGGACCGTGTATGGATATGGCCTAGAACCCCCGCTCAGGTGTGACCCATGGTAGCTCGGTGTCCAACTGAAGATGCTAATAAGGGGAACAGGGGCTGTTTCTGTCATGAACTCGATGGCTGGCTCTTTGACACTCCCCCATACATGCCAAGGAGTAACAGCCTGGCTAGATCCCAGGGGAGGACATTGCAGCCAGCCCTGAGGAGACAAGATGATCTGGGGTAGGATGGAAGGGGAGGAGGTCCTCCCCCATCAGTGGACTTGGAGGGGGCGGGGAGGAGATGAGGGAGGGATGGGGAGAGTGGGAGGGAATGAGGGAGGGGTCTATGCCTGGGATGCAAAGTACCTAACCTGTGATTGATATAAAAATAAATAAATTACATTTTTTTAAAAAGCTCACTCTGAAAAAGACTCAAGGATACCTGGACTCCCAAACACCTGGTGAAGTCACTGGCAGGCTGATAAAGACTTCCTCTAAGTGGTTTTCCCTGGTGACTCCCCACAGCACAGAAAGTTTCAATTTTCACACTCTTTTACTAGAGCCTCCCTTTCCAAATTCCCCATGCTGTTGTTTCAGGGTGCAAAATTTTCATATAGTTCATATCTTGGGTCTGGAGATTGCCTCTTTCTCTGATCATGGTCATTCACATAGGAGACCATCACTTTTCAGGTCTTAGAGCTATAAGACCAGCTTCCAGCTAGGAAAGACCGGGGCTTGGTGCCTTCTGCTTATCTCTGTCTCCTGACATGCTTATCAGGCTACCTCATGCTGAAAACGGACCTTAATGATTTATTTTGTGCAGTTCCCTCATTTTCTTTCATTTTTGTTGGTCCTATTTTCAAATTGATTTTTAACTTTTTAACTGCTCTAACAATTTTTAACTCTCTTTAGCATAGGATCAACGTTCTACTAAGGTTTCTAAAAGCATCTAGTTATATTGGTATACTATGGCATTTATCTGTTAATTGCTGATTTAGTAGATTCCTGAGTTGGCCCTCTCATACAAAGAATAAAGCAGCATCTTACTGTAGTTAATATTTTTGCTACAATTATGAGAGAGGCCCGGACTGAAGTCACCAACCCTTTCTGCTTTTCAAACCACCCTCAGTCAGTGTTAAGTGGGTCATGCATTTGTGAATATATTCTGTGTCCTTAAAGGGTCTCACTGATCATAACTTCCTTCTCTGTCCTTCACCACTTTACATATCTTTCACTGCCACATGGGGATGGTGGCTCAGGCTACTCTGTTGTAATTCTCAGAGCCCAGAATTTTGCACTGAGCCATGCAACACAGTGATTAGCAACTTCTGGGTCCCAACCCCCTCGTGGGTAAAATGACCTTTTCACAGGGATCACCTAAGTCCATTAGCAACTGTATTAAAATTTCAGAGCCTCAAGAAGGCTGAGAACCACTGGTGTAACACATCAATATCATGAATGCAGTCAGTTACAAGCCTAATGGCTTCCCTTACTGCTATCTAAGACTGAACTTTGACTTTTTAGAGAAACTGAAAAGGATAAGTAAATAATACTGATAAAGGTTTTATGTTGTATGATTAATTTTAGCTCAAGGTACTATAATTATCACCTTGTCTTTATCTGCAGCCAAAAATAGAATATGGATGTTGTTAGTCTGTGTATTCTGTCTGCCTCTGCATTTTCTGCTTAGTTAGACCATCTGTTCATAGCAGGCATTGAAATGTGAAAAGTGAATGCCTCAATAAATAAAGTACTGAGGTCATCAGGACATATTGCAGGTACAGAATATTTTCTGTCACATATGTAAACCAATTCTCAATGTACACATTTTGCCACATTTAAATCTATTACCTTAAAGAACAATTTTCACAATGTCTGCTTTTATGACCCTTTGTAGGCTGATATTTTGCATTGGATTACTATGCATTTTGCATTTGCATTACTATGGCCATAGTGCTGGCTGAGATTTAGTCTCAAGAAATAACTAAGCTATCCCACCCAGTTGTATTAAAGGCTTGGTAACAAGGTCCCAGACCTTAGCAAAACAGATTCCTTGATGGAAAAACTATTCAGGCTTTAATACTCAGCACATAGATAGCACCACCAGCCAAAATGAAAACAGAGACTTAATCCATCAAAGTCCATTAATTATGAGAAAGTCTCAAAATGTACTAACCTCCCTGTTTGCTTTTGTAGTTCCGCTTCTGGATAAGTGTTCTTGTTAACTGAAGTGTGTCAACCCAGAACATGATTCTTGTGTTTAAAATACTGCCCTGAGAAAGGCTCGGGGCTACCCTGTGTAGTCACCCCTGTCTGATAAAGACTTTCTACTGCTTAAGACCAGGTCTGAGCATCCCTCTCTGGTGAATGCCCCACAACAGGCTTGTAGATGGATAGAAAAGGTCAACTCATATTACAACTCATTGCACAATCCTTTTAAGCATGTGAGTGCTTCAGAGTAAAATGTAATTAGTTCTAAAAGAGTTTTACATTTTGTGTGGTTTTGTGTACTTATGAATAAGTACGTCTATTTGAGTGTGTGTGTGTGTGTGTGTGTGTGTGGAGAGAGAGAGAGAAAAGGAGAGGAGAGGAGAGGGAGAGAATGTTTGTGTGCATGACTGTGTTATTTTCATCTTTTTAAGTTTCTATTGAAAAGTCAACCTATAATTGAGAACTCAACAGCCTCTATGGTGTCTTCTCCAGAGGCCACCTTCCCCGTATTTACACTCCACCCTGCCCTCAGAGTTCTTGGCACTTGCTGAACTGGAAGCCCTCTAACTGACACATGAGATAAGGAAGATAATACGGAGTGGGTGAGTATCTTGAAAGTTCAAGGAGGGGCACAGACGCAGATCAAGGCAGACTGTTAACAAAACTTATGATTAGGAAAAAGAAGACTTTGGATCTCTTAGGTAACTCTGGTCAAGTCTCTCACTGACAGAGGAAGAGAGAGCCGCGGTATGTATCACTTCTCATACTATTCAAGACTATCAGCTATTCAAGACTTGCTGATTCTGTTTTAGCATGCTTCAAAAGAGGGCTAAGGGGAAAAGACTGCTGGGAACTATAGTTAAGAAACAGAATGGGATTTGATGTGGGGAGAGGGGGTGGAGGATGCTGCGAGGGTTGGAGGGTGGGAACACTGTAGCTTGGGTGTATGGTAGGAGAGAAAAGCCTATTTTCAATTTTTAAAAAAGAAAAAACAGTTCTTTTTCCATCACCTAGAGACTCGGCCTCTGGGTGCACAGGCTCCCCTTAAGTGCTTCACTGCCACCTTTCTCAGCCTTTCCTACTCCTTCCACCAACCTGAAGAACCTCTCTCTCTTCAAAAAATACACAGCTGCCACTCTAGTCTGGGGTTCATGTGGGGAACATTCATCCTTCTCCCTGTCCTCCTTGCTGCTCTCTTGATTAGTCCTGCTGCAGGTTGCTTCCCAGAGACCCTCCTTCCAGTCCACCTCCATCCCGTTGACACAAGGTTTCTTGTTGTGTGGCAGATCCCAGGGTCTTCGTGGTTCTTCTTGAAAGGTCCTCTTTGAAGTTTCTTCTAGCTTTTCTCCACTCCTCTTTGACTCCCCCACTGACCTGCAGAACAGTTCTCTAACGGGGACCCCCATGGCCACCACACCTGGCTAGAATTCACAGTGAGCAAAGGCAACCAAAGAACAGAACATCCACCCAACAAATATGAGTCCAGAGGTCTACACCAAAAAAACACTTCAAATGTCATAACTCCAGATGCCTTAGACACCAGCGCAAAACCAAACACAAACAACAAAGAACAGATGTATCTTCCAGAAGCAGCCTTATGTGTCAGGCCCTGAGAAAAGCAATTTATTTGAAGCACAATACAAGTACTTGAAAATAGAAGTGCTCAATGTCCTTAGCCATCAGAAAAATGCAAACCAAAATGACTCTAAGATTCCATCTTAAACTAGTCAGAATGGCTAAGATAAAAACTCAAGTGACAACACATGCTGGCAAGGATGTGGAGAAAGGGGAACCCTCCTCTGTTGTTGGTGGGAGTACAAACTCAATCTTGTGCTTTATCAGAAAATTGGAAATAATTCTACCTCAAGACCCAACTATACCACTCCTGGGCATGTACCCAAAAGGTGCTCCACCACACAAGAACATTTTCTCAACTGTGTTCAAAGCAGTTCATTCATAATAGTCAGAAACTAGAAAACACCTACATGTCCCTCAACCAAAGAAATTTCCACAGAATTTGTGGAACATTTACACAATGGAATACTACTCAGCTATTAAAAACAAAGAACTCATGAAATTTTGCAGGCAAATAGATGGAACTAGAAAACCTCATCCTAACTGAAGTAACCCACACCCAGAAAGACACACATGGTATGTACTCATATATGAGTGAATATTACACCTATAGTACAGGATAGCCAAACTGCAATCCACAGACCCAAAGAAGATAAGTGGGGTGCCAGATAAGTAAGATAAGAAGATAAGAAGGGTGCCAGAATGTCACTCAGAAGGGGAAATAGAATAGACTGCAGAAGTGGATGAAGAGAGGGAACTGGGCAGAAGATGAAATGGGGAAGGAAACAACGGTGGGTATCAGATGTGAAGAGAACCGAGGTAGGAGGTAAGAGGGCTGGGAACAAGAAGGGAAACTGAGGGGGACATCTCTTTGTCAAGCTGGAAGCCTGCAACAGGATAGGTTTCTCTGAGTATATGGGTGTGAGTCTAGCTGAGACTCCTAACAGGGGGCTCATGCAGACTGAAGTGATCACCTCCTAGCCAGGCAGGACTAATAGAAAGAGGGGAACAACCACCCAGGGACAAAACCATTGATCCAAAATTTCCCAGGCCTACAACAAGTGCAGGGATAAAGAGGGCACAAAGATAGAGGGAAAGTCCAACCAATAATTGGCCCAACCTGAGACCCACCCCACAGTAGAGAGCCAGCTCCTGACACTATTAATGATGCTCTGCTCTGCTTTCAGACAGGAGCCTAACTTGACTATAGTCTGGGAGGCTCCAGACAGCAGCAGATTAAGACAAATGCTGAGACTTGCAGCCAAGCATGGGGCAGAGCCCCAGGGGTCCTGTGGAAGTGTTGGGGGAAAGATGGGAGATCTGGAGGGGATAAGAACTTCACAAGAAGACCAACAGAATGAACCAACCCCATGGGGGCTTACAGAGACTGAGACACCAACTAAGGAGTAGGCACGGTCTGGACCTAGTCTCCCTGCACACATGTGGCCAATGGGTGGCTTGGTCTTCATATGGGGCACCTGGAGAGTAGAGGTGCGGGGACTGATTCTAACATGGATTCTACTGCTTGCTTTTAGATTACTCCCACCTAGCAGAGCTGCCTTGCCTGGCCTCAGGGGAAGAAGATATGCTCAATCCTGATGTGACTTGATGTGCTTGGAAAGGTTGATATGGGGGAGAGGAGGGCTCCCCTTTTGGGGAGGGGAATGAGAGAGGAGAAGGGGGAAGAAAGGGAATGGGGGGACTGGAAGGAAAGGAGGGAGGGGGACCCTTGGGATATAGAATAAATAAACAAAAATAAATCAATCAATATTTTTTTTAAAAAATTCAATAGGCCAGTGAACATGAGTTTTTAATAAAGCTAATCATGGGCGTAAGAGACCACTTTTGAAACCAAGCTGCTCTTGCAAGGGACCTGGTTTTGGTTTCTCTTTATCCAAATGGGGGCTCACAACCTTTTAACATTAACAGCACAACTGCAGTCATTTATGAGCTTAATGGCTTCCTTTACTGACATCTGAAATTAAACTTTAACTTTTTAGGGAAACTGAAAAAGATAAGCATACCAATATTGATAAAGGGTTTATGTCTCTGTGTGGTAAATTTTAGCTCAACGTACTATAATTATCACCCTGTCTTTATTTGCAACCAAAAATGGAATCTGACTGTTCCTGTCTGTGTTCTCTGTCAGGCTGTGAGTCATCTGTTTGATCCATGTGTTCACAGAAGGCCATCGAAAGCAGACAGTGTGTGCAGACAGGAGCACAGAGGTCATCAAGCTGTACCTCTGGCCAGAGTGTCTTCCTCCATGCCTGCTGCTCAGTTCTTTGTAGTCATGTCTTTTTGTGTTTAAAGATGTTACCTTATAGAACAAATTTCATAAAAGGCATGCCTCCTTTTATGACCCTTTGTAGATTAAGACCTTTTGCTTTAGATATTAAGACTTATACCCAAACCTTCAACAGAGTGCAGGGAATCATATGAAAAAAAGGGGGAGTTAGTAAGACTTGGCGAGGACAAGAGTGCCACAAAGACCAAATAGATCAGGGCACAGGGGTCTTTTACGAGACAGTTTCTCCAACCAAGGACCATGTATGGATATAACCTAGAATCCCTGCTCAGATGTGGCCCATGGTAGCCCAGTATCCAACTGGGTACCCTAGTAAGGGGAACAGGGAGGAGCAACCTAGCTAGATCCCAGAAGAGGACATTGCAGCCAACCCTGAAGAGACATGATAAGCTAGGGTCAGATGGAAGGGGGCAGGTCCTCCCCTATCAGTGGACTTGGAGAGGGGCAGGGAGAAGATGAGGGAGGGGTGGGGAGAGTGGGAGGGAATGAAGGAGGGGGCTATGGCTGGGATACAAAGTATATAACCTGTGATTAATATAAAAATAAATAAATTACTAAAAAAAAGAACTTTTGCTTTGAATTGACCATAGTCCTGACTGGACTTTACTCTCAAGAAATGACTAGACTATGTCACCCAAAAAAGACTGGAGGTCTACAGGTAACGAGGACCGGTGAAATTCATATTTATACCTCATTACAGAAGGTGTAATTAACCATATTAAGGTTTTCAGAGTAAAATGTGTTAGTTCCAGAAAGGTTTTATATTTTGTTGTATGTTTGTATGTCTGTTGCATTTGTGTGAGAGAGCGAGTGAGCGAGTGAGAGACAGAGAATATACATATATGTAGGTGTAAATGCACATGTATGTGACCGTATGTGGTAGCCCAGACTTAAAATGAAGTATCTTTCTTGGGTCATTCTCCAACTTTGTTCTTTTAAGATTTATTTTATTTATATGTGTGCTATTACATTTATGTGTGTGCAGGCACTTGCATGTTCTTACTGAGGCTAGTAGAGGGCACAAGACTTCTTGCAGCCTGAGCTACAGGCAGTTGTGAGCCACCCAGTGCTTTTCAGGGAAGTAATTCAGGTCCTACTCATGGGCAACAGGCGTTCTTAACCACTGGGTGGTCTCTCCAGCCCTTCCACCTTTATTTTTTGAGATAGGATCTCTCCCACTCAACCTGAAATTCATCAATTATACCAGGATGGCAGGCCATTGACCTTCAGGGATCTGTCTGCTCTCACCCCTATTCCCAGGGCTGCCACAAGCACACATTGTCACGCTTGGAATTTTATATGTGCTCTTTAGATACAAAATCATGTCCTTGTGCTTGCAAGGCAGACATTTTACCAACTGATACATTCCCCTAGCTGTTTTCTCCATGAATCCTATCGAGCTGTCCTCCAGTTTACTATGTAGCCTAAAACAGCCTTGAACTCCTAATCCTCCTACTCTTCCTTCCCAAGGGTTGAAATGTTTAGACGTGGGCTACAACGAGTATTTATGAAGCCCTTAGATGAGTCCCTCCTCCCCTTCCATCCAACCCCAGCTCATCCTGTCTCCTCAGGGCTGGCTGCAATGTCCTCCCCTGGGATCTAGCCAGTCTGTCACTCCCTGGCTTGTATGGGGGAGGGTCAAAGAGTCAGCCATCAAGTTCATGACTGAAACAGTCCCTGTTTCCCTAACTAGGGTCTTCAGTCCTACACCAAGTTATCATGGGCCCCATCTGAGCGGGGGTTCCAGGCCACATCCACACATGGTCCTTGATTGTAGAAACCGTCTCATACAAGACCCCTGTGCCCTGCTCAGTTTGGTCTTTGTGGAGCTCTTGTTCTCCTCAAGTCTCACCAACCTCCCCCAGATCTATCTGGACCCTGCTCTATGTGTATGGAGCAATCATTCACTTATCTGAAAGCAGGGTTATGTCTGTTTTTACATTCCTTTCCCCCAAGCCTATAACTGGAATCATATTTTATGTTGGAGTCCAAGGCACCCTTGAATGCCATATGTCGTAACATCTGCCATAGACTGGTGGTCAAAGTGCTTGTGGTCCATCTGTCTTTTCAGGCCACAATCATCTTTAATCCTTTCCTACACATTCATCTCAGATGTGAAGTCTTTTCAGAGACTCCGCATTCTTTGGTTAAGAATTTGACTAACTTGGGAACTGGGATATGGCTCCATGGATGAAGTGCCTTCTACGCAAGCATGAGGACCAGAGTCTCATTCTTTGCACACAATGTCTGGCATAGTGAACCACCTGTTGTCCCTCATGTGGGATGCAGAGCCAGAGGAACCACAGAGCAGGTAAGCCAGTCAGGTGAATCAAACTGGAAAGCTCCTGGTCCAAGTGAAAAACGCTGACAAATACATAAGATGGGCTGTGGTTAAGGAGGAGATTCTGCTATGGACCTCCAGCCTCCACAGGTGTGTACTCACACACACACAGCTAACACCATCAAGGGTTCTGGATCGGGTTTGTTTCATCTGCCAGTTAAAGAATTAAAAGGCGGAAAGAATTTAAGCACAGCAGATAGCAGTGAGAAACTCTCAGGCACGGCAGGTGGCGTCAACCATTGAAAACTCCTTTTACGGAAGATGAAGAACCATCAATACAGCAAAGCTAGAGAAAGAGCCCTGAAAACAGAAGGGGATTCAAGAAGCTGAAGCCCAGCATCTGGAGGGCTTTGGGCTGTAAGAGCTGGGGTTGGGCTGGTACTGGAACTAGGTTCTTCCCATAGTTTACAATTGGTTAATTTAAACAGAAAAAAAAGGAGGCTGAAAGGCTCATAACTTTGAATTAACTTACCTGGGTCCCGTCTTGTAACTTGTTGTAAAGCCTACCAGGCCTTTGTTTCAAGTCAGCAAGAGGATGAAGCCAGATATTTGCCATCATCTGTCTGTGACACCTTTCCCTCTCTGCATGCTTACCGGAAATTTGCATAATCCCTAGTAACTCACCCCTACAACTGTGAACACACACATTTATATACAAACACAGTTTGTTTGGTTTTGTGTGGGGGGGGGGGGTGTCTGCATGTATGTCTGTGTATCACATGTGTACCGTGCCCATGGAGACCAGAAGAGGGAGTTGGATCCATGAAGTGGTTGGTTCACAGGAAATGGACACAGAAAAGACAATGTCATCTGAATTTCCTAGGGGCCAGCTTTTTAAAGCATTCTATTAGGGACTAGACACATAAAAGTCATAATGAGACTATGTCTTGCAGAAGCTCTTGACATGGTAACGAAAACGTGTGGAAATCAATAATGTTCTCAGAGAAAGAGAAATAAAATTGTTTCCTAGGCATAATAAAGGCTGCCCAGGAGACTAAGATTTGTTTGTTTTTTGTTTTAATGAGGTTACTGAGGAAGGAGTCTACCAGATGGAATTTTAAAGAATGGGTTTTTGAAGAATGAATAAGTGTCTTCTCTGAGACAGAGGATATTATAGGCAGAGGGAAGTGAATTAAAAAATACCCACAGGTGTAGCTAACTTGGGTATAGGGGTGAGAGTGGGGAGCAGCCCTTGGCCAAAGGACAGATTTGAGGTTAAAGCCGGTAACTTCACCTGAGTTTCTGATAAGAAATTGCAATAACCTTTGGATCCAGTGATAACACAGATTGTATTTTTCATTGATATGTCTACAAAACAAATTCAAATATCAAAGTGGTCACACCCCAGATTCTCTGCCAACTGCCCAGGTGAAGAGTACACGGAAGTCTTAGAACTGTGGGTGGGGCTGGCCTCTCAGTCAGCCTTTTCCAGTACTTAAGCACTACAGGCTGGCCTTGACTCACACACAGCTGGCCAGGGAAGGGAATTCATCAGGCTCAGCCCTGTAAGGTGCAGCACACAAAACTGAGAGTAAAACTTGGAGAGAGACTTGATTAAAGAAAGCAGCCATGGACCTGATCCCAGACTTTTCCCTGGAAACCTGGATGCTCCTGGTCACCAGCCTGGTGCTCCTCTATCTGTGAGTAAACTGCCCAGGCTCTTCTCCTCTGTGATCAGGACCTGAGGAAGTGAATCAGACAATTCTTTTCTTTACCAGCCTGGAAAATCCAAAGAGAAAATGAAAGGGACATTGCTTGAGTGTAGGATGTGGCAAAGACCTAGGGTGTTGCAAATCCCTCCAAGGGGCTAAATAGACACTCCTCCTCTACTGAACTCTACTTTCTGGATAGGAGGATTGGGCAGCCTCAGTTAGACTCAGTTAGATTGAGTCTCAGTCTTTCCCCAGATTAACCAACCAGAGCTCAGCAGAAGCAGATCACAACCATCTGGTCGCTGTGTTTGGTGGAAGGCCCCTTCTGCAAGGTCTCAGGCTGTGGGAACAGAAGAAGCTTTTGCACAGTCTTCACCTCTGTTCTCTCTGATGGAGGAGATGCGGGGAGGAGGGGTGGCCCCATGCTCACATGGCTACTTTCTGCTCCCTTGTCCCACCTCTAGGACCATTGTGCTTTTTTCCTGGTGTAGCCCAGGCTGTAAGGTCGGCTCAGATTCCCTCTTTTTTTTTTGCTCCTCCCTGGAGCTCTCTGCCTCTCCAAACTCCGATCTTCTATATAATATGCAGAACAATTTGCTTCTAAATCATGACTCTTTCAAATAAAGAAGACTTGATGTTGATTTTTCCCCTCCACCATTTCCTGTCAAATCCCATAGCAGCAGTATAGGGAATTACTTCTCCCCTGCTATGAAATCTACTGGCATCCTCAAAAAGCAGACACTCTGAAACAATTTGGATTTAAAATATTTTCCTTCTAAGTTCCACTGGGAGCACTGGTCAAAACATCTATTTTAGTACTTCCTTTCCGCATTGGGATGACTTCATAATGGTACAAGAGAAGAAAGAAGTTATCCTGAGTTTCAGGATAACAAATGTGACCATCATGGACAGCTCATTATACTGCCTGTGTGTGCGTGTGTTTGTGTGTGTGTGTGTGTGTGAGAGAGAGAGAGAGAGAGAGAGAGAGAGAGAGAGAGAGAGAGAGAGAGCACATTCCTATGAGTCTGTGGAAAGTAGATGTTACCCCCCTCACCAAAAACATCACATTTGACTTCTGTCACCATTTTACATTAATAAAAGATAGATACTCATGATGATGTGAAAAATAGAATTCTCAAACATGGCTTTATTCTTTGAGTTATTGTGGCAACATCTTTCATCTGATCGTGTTTTGCAATTAATTGAAAAGGTTTCATTTCATTCTACTTGATCCCACAACTTCTATGAGATAAGACCAGCAGCCTTCTTTCAGAAGGGTTATACGGGCTATTGCTCTCAGTATTTTTGACAATATCTGAGTGTAAAGTGACTTCATCTGTTTATAAGTATCAGGAATGTAAGCGTAATGCATAGATGGTATGTATGCACTGAAATACACTTGCTTGCCAGGTTTTATAATTCTACAGTTTTTGCTGTGCCTTTCCATTAGGTCATGTGAATCGGGTGTGGGCGGGTAAGGAAGAGGGTGGGCCAGGGATGATGTAAATTCTACCCAGGTATGAGTTAAGACAGCAGTTTTCAAATTGTGGCTCTTGATCTCTTCATGGGGTCACATAGTAGATACCCTGATCATCTGATATTTACAATTTGATGCATAACAGTAGCAAAATTACAGTTATAAAGTAGCCATGAAAATAGTGTTATGGCCAGGGGTCACCATGAGTTACTGTGTTAAAGTCGAAGTATTAGGAAGGTTGAGAACCACTGAGTTAGGAGGAAATAAGAAAACCTCTTCGGATATGCTTGTGGGTTGCAGCCCCACAGAAGGTCATTAGAGAGGCAGACACGCACTAGCATCCAATCAATTTCATAAATCACACAAGCAAATGAAATTATGTATTAGTTTTCTAGCCTGAATCTCATCACATTAGCAGCAAAGTTGGGGATAGTTGTAAATAATTTACTTTAGGACTTAGGGACAAAAAAAAAATTCATCTACAAGTTTAGCTAACCTTTGTGGGTTTGGGGAGTCTCCCAGAAAATGTGAGGGTAGAAATGGAGACCAGCATTGCCGGTGGCTGTTGAAGCTCTTGTTGGTACTTGTTGCGGACACGTTATCCCCCACTCCAGCTTGACGGTTACGATTACGTGTCTGGGACTGGGACACGTGATGCCCCGTGATGCTCCCTAATACCTTCATCTCTCACTTTACAGGTATGGAACTCACACACATGGAAGTTTTAAGAAGTGGGGCATTTCTGGACCAAAACCGCTGCCGTTCGTGGGAAATATTCTTGCCTACCGCGATGTAAGTGTGGACGGGGAGCCCCAGCTGGCTTATTGTGGTGCCAGCACTGGCTTAGATCCTGCCCCTCGGAAAGGCCCGATCTCAGGACAGTTCTCAGGTTCTCAGGGCTATCGTCTGGAGCCTCTGGTTTCGGTGCCGCTGACCAGCTCAACCCTCTGGCATGTCTGTTCTCATGATGAGAATTTGTTGTTAAGATCTGTGAGACTCCAAAAAAACAAAAAAATTTGTGTTTGGTTTTTCCAGTATATATTCCAGCAAAGGACAGTACTGCCTTTGAAACCCTTTTTTATTTAGTGTATGTGTCTGTGTGTTTCTGTGTCTGTGTATGTCTGTGTTTCATTGTGTGTGTGTGTGTGTGTGTGTGTGTGTGGTAATGTGAACATAAAGGTTACAGAACTACAGTGAGAGTTGATTCTCGCTTTTTTTAATCAATTTTTTCACATCCTGACTGCAGTTTCTCCTCCCTCCTCTCCTTCCAGTCCCTCCCCACTCCTCTCTTCTTCACCCCAACCCACACTCCTCCACATTTCTCTCCAGAAAAGGGCAGACTTCCCCTGAACTAAGACTAGATGCATCTTCTCCTATTAAGGCTGGATGAGCCTCTTAGAAGGAAAGGGTCCCAGAAGCAGGCAACAGGGTCAGAGACAGCCCCTGCTCCCCCTGTTAGGAGCCCCACAACAAGATCAAACTGCACAACTGTAGCATTGCAGAGGGCCAAGGTCAGTCTCATGCATGTTCCCTGGCTGGAGGTTCAGTCTCTGTGAGCCCTATGAGCCCAGGTGAATTGGTTCTGTGGGTTTTCTTGTGATGTCCTTGACCCCTCTATTCCTGCGATCTTTCCTTCCCCTTTTCTGCAGGATTCCCCACGATCCACCCAATGTTTGGCTGTGGGCCTCTGCTTCTGTTTCCATAAGTCACTGAGAGAAGCCTCCCCCAGGGCAGTTTGGCTAGGCACCAATCTACAAGTATAGCAGGATATCATTAGGAATCATTTCGTTGACTCTTCTGCCATTTCTGTTTCTTCCCAGCGTGAGTCTCTGGACTGTCCAGCCTCTGGGTCCTGGCCCTCCAGGCAATGTCAAGGAAAGCTGCTCCTCTTCTTCAGCCACGTGGGTCCCTGAGATCAGGTCATTAAGCTTGGGTGGCGGATACCTTTACCTACTAAGCCATCTCACTGGCAACTTTTGTTTTTGTGGCTAAAAACATCATAAATGAAACTTTGCAGTTTTGCTTTGTTTCATTTTTTCTTGTTTCTCTTTTTTCAGTTGCAAACATGTTCTAGTTTTCTTTCTGTTGCCATTAAAAACCATTCTGAACAAAGGAACTGGCAAGACGGTTCAGAATACTTTCTTCACTTACAGGGAACCTGAGTTTGGTTCTCAGCAGTCACATGTCAGCTTACGTCATCTGTAACTCTAGCCCTAGGGGCTCTGACACCTTCTTACCTCCTTGGGCATGCACACAGTTGCACATACACATGCAGGCAAACACCCATACATATAAAATAACAATAAGTCTTTAAAAAAGAACATTGTGAACCATGCAAATTAGAGAATGAAAGGTTTTATTTTATTGTACTGGTTAGGATTCTACACTGAGAGCTGTCATGGCAGACGCCTAAGCAAAAAAAAACAAAAAAACAAAAAAAAACATGGAGGAATCCTGTTCTCTGGTTCTCTTAGGCTCTTCTTGGCTGTCTTTCTTATTCAGCTCAGAAGTGTCTGTCCATGTAATAGTGAGCTGGGCCTCTTACAACAATTAGCCATCGAGATAAAGCTCACAGATATCAATTCCATGGGCCAATCTGATCTTTAAAATCCCTCAGTGGAGTCTCCCTTCTCATGGCATTGGCTCTGTCAAGGTGATGATTAAAACAAACGAGCACAGGAAGTAAAAAGTCAAAGAAACTGCTTAATTTGTGTCTTAGTTATGGTTTTATTGCTATGATGAAACATCATGGCCACTCTTTATGAAAGAAACATTTAATTAGGGCTGGATGACAGTTCAGAGGTTTAGTCTATTATCATCACGACCAGAAGCTTGCCAGCGTGCAGGCAGACTTAGCGCTGGAGAGTTCTACACTTGGATCTGGAGGTGCAGGAAGAGACTACCACACTGGCTTGAGCATCTGGGACCTCAAAGCCCACCCCCCAGTGATCACTTCCTACAAGGCCATGCCTCCTAATAGTGCTGCTCCCTGGAGGCCTAAGGGGACATTTTCTTTGAAGCCACCACAAGCAGTAATGTTTCATGTAGTCGTGGCATCTCTCCGTCTTTCTGTGCTCAGCATAAACCCTGAGAAGCAAGTTGTCTGTCATTCTTTGCTCACTTGTTTGCTCACTCTACAATGTGCCTGAGACTCACCCACTCTCTAGATTAAAAGAGGTCCTGATACTACGAGAAGACCTACAGAGGAAACCAACCTAGGCCCATGGGGGCTCACAGAGACTGACCCACCAACCAAAGAGCCACACACGTGTGGCAGAGGTGCAGCTTGGTCTTCATGTGTGTTCCCTAACAATGGGAGTAGGGGCTGTCTCTGACTGTGTTGCCTGCCTCTGGATCTCTTTCCTATAGCTGGGCTGCCTTGTCAGGCTTCAGTGGGAGAGGAAGCTCATAGTCCTCTGATTTGATGTGCCAGGGTGGTTAGTACCCTTCTCTGAGGAAAAGGAGAAGGGGAATGGATGGAGGGGTGTGATGGTGGGACTGAGAGGAGAAAAGGGAGGGGTCTTTGATCAGGCTGCAATGTGATTAAATAAATGAATTGATGAAGAACAGGAGATCCTGAATTTGTCCTAGCTTCTACTTCCTCTGGTGTTCTAGGGAAAGCTTATGAGGTAAACAAAAAGTATTTTAAATATGGAGCTACAAAATGATGCCTGTTCCTGGGATCTTCCCTCCTGTTTACTTCATTTCTGTTTCCTCTTGTGCCTATGAAAGGAGTAACACAGAGTCCTTGAGCATTTAGGGATGACACATGGGGGAGCATACACACTTTTGAGAGACATGGACTCACTGTTATTCATGGACAAGAGTAAGTGGCCATGCATGTGCAAAGTTGGGAGAAAACTCTGAACAATTTCCTCATTTCAAATATCTCCTGTGTTCTCTTTCCTTCCCACTCATATACACAATGAGTGCATTCTCCTTATTGCCGGTGATAGATAGTAAGCTTGATTTAGTAAAATTCAAATCATTTGTGCCCCAGATAGATAAAGGCAGTCTACCTAAAATGGGGCAGCTGGGTGGCTCAGCTGAAGATGTGTCTGCTACCAATCCGGACCACCCGAGTTTGATCCTTGGAACACACATGGCAGGAGAGAAGTGACTACCAGAAGTGGTCCTCTACTCCACCTGCCTACACACACACTAAATAAACGTAAAAAGAACAATAATGAGTTTTCATTTCTTTTCTCTTCCCAGGGATTTTGGGAGTTTGACAGACAATGTCACAAAAAATATGGTAAAATATGGGGGTAAGTAATTTCCGTTGGTTTACTTGAAATGATTATGTATCTCAGGGCCTGGAAGATAGCCATGGACTCAAGCCTCCTGGGCTGAAGGATGATTATAAGTAATTTCGAGTCTTTTACGACCCAGGATCCCATATGTCTCCAGGTGTCATGTTTTCACAGACTTACTTAGTCTGAGAAACTCAAATGTTTTTACTTTTCTCTTAGACCTGATGGCCAGGAATGGCTCACCTGACTTTCTGCCAAGGGTCTGGCTATTCAGTTCAATATCCGTGTCTGCAGCACCAGTTTTAATAATAATTTCCATTTATTTCCAAGTGTGATCTCTTTGTGGAACTATTTTGTGTTTGCCCCTTCCTGCATGAGCTATGTTGTACTTCCTCTCGTGAAGGCTCCTGTGATACCGGGTCAGAACTCCTGGCTTGAACTGGGATCTCACATAGCTAGCAGTGTACTGCATAATTTGGATTATGTGTCTTACATCTGAACCAACATCTGGGTTCCTGAGCATGCCTCCAGCTAGAAAAATCTAGCTGGTTGGTTGAGTCCTCTCTGCTTTCCCCATGCAGGTTTTATGAGGGCCGACAGCCTGTTCTGGCTATCATGGATCCGGACATAATCAAAACAGTGCTGGTGAAGGAATGCTATTCTACTTTCACAAACCGTCGGGTAGGCCTCCATGTTTAAAATTATTTCAACATGTATTCGTGTATTTATGCATTAGGTAGGTGTTTTGGTGTGTGTGTTAGATGTACAGTGTCAGCACACCTGTGTAGATCAGGTGCTCTGCTCTGTCACTCTCTCATTCCCTGAACTTGGAGTTAAACTGGCAGCCAGAAGCTACCGACATTTTCCTCTCTCTGCCCCTCACACACCTGGGGTTACACACCTGCCCATGCCTAGCTTTTGAAGTCGGTGCTTGGGATTTAAACATAGGCAGCAAGCACTCTTTTTTATTATTATTAATTTATTTATTTTTATATTAATCACAGGTTAGGTACTTTGCATCCCAGGCATAGCCTCCTCCCTCATTCCCTCCCACCCTCTCACTACCTCCCTCATCTCCCTCCTCCCCGCCCCCTCCAAGTCCACCAACAGGGGAGGAC
>CM053751.1:22614228-22632195 GCA_028658305.1 Pachyuromys duprasi
TTTTTCCACTGAATGGTTTTGGCTTCTTTGTCAAAAATCAAGTTTCCATAGGTGTGTGGGTTCATTTCTGGGTCTTCTATTCGGTTCCATTGATCCACTGTTCTGTTTCTATGCCAATACCGTGCAGTTTTTATTACTATTGGCAGCAAGCACTCTTAAACACTAAGCAATCTCCCCAGTCCCATGTTTATGCATTAGCTTCTTATTGTGACATAATTACAACATAGTACGAAACTGAGCAAAAATGTGCAAGAAGCTTCCATCTGTCCTTGCCCCATTTTTCCAATGGTAATATCTGTAAATTTGCTAAGTCTCTGTGACAGCACATTAATGAAATTCATACATATCATTTGGTTATCATCTATTTTGTGTATCCTATTGTGTATGTGTATGTATATAGTGCCATACAGAATTAACACAGGTGTACCCGTCTATAACAACCAACAGTTAAGATACAGAACTCTCCCTTCAATGTGGATAGGGCTCCCTCTCCCTGGTCTGATGGAGTGACCATGTATAGCTTGACTCTTCTTCTTAACAGGAATCTATCTCATTTTCTCCTTTATAACCATATTTTATTATGCAAAAGAATGAGTTTTCTTATGACATTTTTTACTGTATATAATGTACTTTATAAACATCTTTCCATTACTATCTTACATTTCCCTTTTCCTCTGGTCTTCTTCCCAAATATAACTCCTTCTATTTTTATTGGCATTTTTTTAAAAATCTAATATAGATACTGTGTATAAGAAGAATGTGATACTTGTATTTCTGAATCTGGCTTATTTCTCTAAATGTGATGACCTCTACTCCCATCTACATTTATGCAAATGGCATGATATTGTTCTTCTTGTGGCTGAATCAAACTCGAGAATGTCTGTGTGTGGTGTGTGTGTATGGTGTGGTGTGGTGTGTGTGTGTGTGTGTGTGTGTGTGTGTGTGTGACATTTTCTTTATTCATTCACCTGTTGATGGGCACCTGTTATGACTAATCTTGGTTGGCAACTTGACATATCCTAGAAAAGGGACTCTCAGTTGAAGAATTTTCTCTGTCCAACAGGCCTATGAGCATATCCATGTGGCATTTCCTGATTGTTGAATGATGTAGGAGGGCCCAGCCCACTCTGGGTGGTACCATTCCTAGGCAGAATGAGCTTGACTGTATAAGGAAGCTAGCTGAATAAGAGGCTGGGAGCAAGCCAGGGAGCACCCTGCCTCTGCTGGTTTCGGCCTCAAGCTCTTGGTTTGACTTGTTGTCCCTCAGTGCTGGATTACAACATGTAACCTAAAATAAACCCTTTCTCCTACAAGTTGCTTCTGGTCACGGAGTTTATCACAGCCACAGGAAGCAATGCCTTAGAGCAATGCCTAAGCTGATTCTACAGCATGGCTATTATGAATAGAACCACCAAAAACCAGGGGTGCACAGGTGTCGCTGCAGTGCGCTGAGCTCAGCTCCCTTCACTTATACCCAGTGATGGTGGATCATGTGGTAGTTAAACGTTTAGGCACATAAGGATCCCCCACACCAGTTTCTATGGTGACTGCACAAATTAACATTCTCACCAGTGGGATAATACGATAGTTCATTTCCCACACAGTTTCATCAACATCTGTGCTTTAACAAACGAAAGGGAGGAAAACTCTTACCTGAAGGATGCAAACACATCTAGTTTCCCTTTTGTGGATTACGCTTTGGTAACATGTCTGAAAATGTATCTCATAAAACTCCTTGTTTGTTGCCTGTTTTTCTTTACTCAACAAACAGTTGAGTACTCAAACTTACTCAGTCTTACTCAAACTTACAGTTTGGGGTTTTTTGGGGGGTGGAGGCTGGTGGTAGTGGTGGATTTGTTTTTCGTTGTTATCATCTGGTTTTTTGAGACAGGGTTTCTCTGTGTAGACTTGGGGATCCTAGACTCACTTTGTAGACTCAAATTCACATATACTGTTAAGTTTTAAGTCTAAGTCTGTGATCCATTTTGTGTCAAGTTTTATATGAAGTATCAGATTTATGGCAAGATTCTTTTTCCTCTTTTCTCTTCCGTCTTTCCAGTTTTTCTGACATAACTGAGCCACTTTTGCACCTGTAGGGAAAAAAATACCTGGAGTCTGGGAAGATGGTTCAGTGTATAAAAGCACTTAGAACACAACCTGTGCTCAGCTCCACAGAACCCACATAAAAGCTGCACACAGCACACACATGTGTACTCCCACACACCTATGATGATATGGAAGTAAGGACAGAATTTCGGAAAACTTGCAGGCCACCTGCCCTGGCCTCAGTCAAACAAGGTGGAAAAGTGAAGACCACCATCCAAAGATGATCCTCTGATCACCATGCACGTCATGGCACACACATGTGCCCTCATCTGTGAAAAGTACGCACACTCACATAAACACACAAATCAGGGGGAAAACATTCTGGTGTGGAGTCATATCAGCTTATGGGTGTTGGGGATGCAAACTTCCTATCTTCACGTTTGCCAGAGGGGGAAAAAAATGATGCTCCTGCCTGGTGAGCCATCTTCCCGGCAGAATCCTCTGGTCTTGATATATGATGTGCTTCTCTGTTCCTTCAAGTTTTGTTTGATTTCCTTCACCAATGTTGTTACAGCTTCTAGCACACTGTACATTTTTGTTAGAGTCATACCTAAAATATTTCATCTTCTTTTAGTTATTTGTTTTTAATGCTTTATTGTGTGTGTGTGTGCGCGCGCGTGCACGCGCACTGCATCCCTAAGGATCTAGATAAGATCATCAAAACCCCTGGAACTGGAGTTTCAGTTCGTTACAAGTTGCTATGAGGGTGCTGGGAATCAAATCCCAGTCCTCTGGAAGAGCAATCATTGTTCCTTATCGTTCATTTCTATGGAATGATTGTGTAAGTGATTGTGCTTCATGCTCTCTTACCCACTCTCACTTACCTTAGAAATGCAGCCACATCGTTGCTTATTTTTCCGGTATCTCACATAAAAAAAACAAAACAGTTTGCCATGGCATAAGTGCCATAACCCCAGCACTGGGTGCAGGCAGGTGGATCCAGGAGCCCTCCAGCCAGCCTAGATGGAACAGGGAGCTTCAGGTCCAGTGAAGAGCCTGTCTCAAAATAGTACGGCAGAGTGACAAAGCAGGACACCTGATGTCCTCCCCTTCCCTCTGCACCTGCACACAAGGACATACACACTCATACAAACAACGAAAAACACTGAAAACAGTGATTTTCCTCTAAGCTTATTATGTTAGATTCAATTTTGATATCATAGGTAAGTTTTTTCATGTATAGATATCAAACACAAAATATTCTCATTTTAAAATACAGAATGACAAAAATATCCTTTTTGTACGAAGTATGTTTTCTTGATGGGCATAGGATTTGAGGAGGTGGTGCCAAGCTGTAGAAGGTACCATTATCTATACCTAAAGAAAATCAGAAAGAAAAAAAATTTACATAGACTTGTGCTAATTCTTCCAAATAATACCTATATTCTTTCAAGTACTGTCATTTTTTCCTCAAATCACTTTTATCACCTCTTTATCAAGAAGCTCATCCTATGAATATATGTAAATACATAACTGTCCTGTCTTTACAAGGTCACCAGTTGTCACCAGTTCCTTTCTACTTGGCACAGACCGGAAGGATATGCGAAGGGTTGTTGCTATCTGTTCTCTTCGAAACAGTGGCTCTCCAGTTATGTGGGACTTCCACAGAAGAAGGCCAGTTTATAAAGTCCTACAGCCACACCCATTGGCAGGGAGTCACCTCCACCCTCCCGTGGGGCTAGGCTTTGGGACAAAGTTACATTGGTACATGTTACATTGACTAACTATAGAGTCATAAATATTTTTAAATAGATTATACCCTTTTTTACCACTGTGGAGTTCTCTAAGCTTATATATGGCAACATCTCTTTTGCTTTGGGGTCTAGGTTTTGGGTCCAGTGGGAATTTTGAAAAAAGCTATCACCATATCTGAGAATGAAGAATGGAAGAGATTAAGAACATTGCTGTCTCCAACCTTCACCAGTGGAAAGCTCAAGGAGGTAATGAATTAATAAGCTTCTCGTTGGAAACATGAAGAACAGATCTGGGGACAGGTAGAGTGGAAGACCAAGCCCTTCCAAGCAGTGTGCTTTAAGCTGGAACTTCCTAGCAATGGCCTTTTGTGCTAATGTGACGTCTTGCTTTGCCCTGGAGAAAGTGATGGTCATTGAAAATTGAGCCCCCTCATCTCACTACAGATGTTTTGTTTTGTGTATAGATGTTCCCCATCATTAACCAGTATGCAGATTTGTTGGTAAAAAACGTGAGGCATGAAGGAGAAAAAGGCGATCCCATCGTCATGAAAGAGTAAGTACCAGCACGGGAGTTGGGTGCTGGACCGCTGCATTAGTAATTTTCCTGTAGCTTTGACAAAATGCTCCAACAAAAGCAGCTGGGAAAAGAAAGGCTTTGTTTTGGCTTACAGTTCCAGGGACTGCATGTACATCATGGCAGGAAGATATGGTGGCAGGAACAGCAGGCTAACTGACTACACAGCATCTAACATACAACAAACAGGAAGTCCAGCCTATGCAGATTCAGGATCCAGCTGCAGCTGCCTACTTTTTCTATCAGGGCTCCACCTCCTGAAGTTCAGAACTATCCCAAGCAGTACCATGATCTCAGAAACAGGTGTCCAAACACATGAGCCTACAGGGGACATTTTATATGCAAATTGCAAGAGTTGTTAAAAGACACCACAGCTGCCTGCTGGAATGCTGATGTTCACATTGTAAAGTCCCTTCAGGAGCCAGAGAGGAGTGAGTTGTTGGTTTTACAACTGATAACAGCAACTCAGTCTTCCACTGAAGCTGAGACGAGAGGAAACTGGAGACTTTCCTATAACAGTGTTATGACTATAATAGACCTTCCAAGAAAAGGACATCTCCCAGGAGAAGGTAGGGTGATGTCTTAGTTTGGGATTTATTGCTGTGAAGAGACACCATGACCATGGCAACTCTTATAAATGAAAACATTTAATTGGAGCTGGATTACTGTTTCAGAAGTTTAGTCTGTTATCACTATGGTAGGAGCATGGCAGAGTCCAGGCAGACATGGTGCTGGAGAAGGAGCTAAGAGTTCTACATCTTGATCAGGAGGCAGCAAAAAGAGATTCTCTCACTGGGCACAGCTTGAGCAAGCACATACAAGATCTCAAAGCACACCTGCATATGATACCCTTCCTCCAACAAGACCACACCTCCTAAAAGTGGCACCCCATATGGGCCAAACATTCAAACACATGAGTCTGTGGAGGCCATACATATTCAGACCACCACAAGTGACCGCAGGTGAAAGGATGCCACTTCTTCATATAGGAGCTATGATTAGTCCCTCTACCAATTGCTATTTTGGAAATTCTAGGAAACAAAATAAATAGTTTAGAAAAAGGGGGTCATGATTTAAAGCACATTTGTTAGTGTAGATTCCATACAACACAGCCAGCAAAGAAAGCATTCAGCTCATACTAGGTGCATGTTGTACGTGCACCAGAGAAGTGCAAATGTGCAGCTTAGAACAATTTATAACTCATCATGGGCTTGTGAGGAGCATCAATGAAAGAGCACATCTTCTCCAAGATCAGCAGGATGGCTCGGTGGGTAACGGTGCTTACCACCAAGACTTAGGCCCCGCATTTGACCCTCAGGATGCACATGGAGGAAGGAGAGAATTGACTCCCACAAGCAGTCCTCCACATGCATGTCATGGCACAAGTGTGCCCACATAAACAGACATACATGCATACACACCACCACAGACAGAGACGCACATACATGCAAACTGTACCCAGAGTCAATAAATGAAAGGGTAAGCATCCTGCTGCTTCTCCTCCATCTCATTCTAAAGGCAGGAAGTCCCTTTAAGGCTGTGGGCTTTGTAATCAGGTTATTTTCTTGAACAAACTCGGGCCTTTTGAGTGATTCAAGAAACACTGATGTAACATTCAACCCTTCTGGCAAATGAGGAACATGTGGGCACAAAAGTGGAGGTTTTCCTTTTGCACCTATGCAGAGAAATTTTTGTGGTTAACCAAGATCGTTATTGACTTTCGCAACCTACAGTAACCCTTCTGCCTTTGGGGCATGTCAGCTCCCTGGAAGTGAAGAATAGCAGATCTGTCAGTACCTTGACCATGGGGTATGATCCAGGAAATCCATAACAGTTTTTATGTGTTGTACTGAAAATGAATAGGCTTTGGACACAAGTATTAGTGATACAATGTTCTCTTTCTTAGTCCCCTAGGCACAGGCATTGTCCTGGTAGGGAATGGTACTTCCACATTCACTGTCATCCACACTCACAATGATGCTGTTTATCTGATTATAAGTTTCTCTTTTTCTGTGACTCCATGTCTCTTGATGCCTACTGTAATCCCGTATCTATTTCTGTGATAAAAGTATTTTGAATTAAAAAAAAATAAGTTATGGAGGGAACGAGTTCATAATATCTTATAGTTCCAGGTTCCACTCAAACATCACAGGGAAGTCAAGGCAACAACCTGAAGTCTGTAGCCACATCCACAGTCAAGAACAGAGAGGAAATAAACATATTTACACTGTTTTCAGCTCACGTTTTCTACCCTTATGTAGTCAGGAACCCAAACTCAAGGGAAAGTGGACTGGCTCTTTCCACATTAATTAGCACAGTCAAGGCAATCCTCACAGATATGCCCAAATACCAGCTGGATACAGACAGCTGAGAATCTCTTTCCAAATAAGTCTACATTGTCTCAAGTTGACAACCAAAACCAACCTTCACAGTATCCCTGTCGCAGCCCAGCACAAGAACAATTTTGACACTGCCATCTGATAAACTTCTCACCAGAAACTGTGATGGAGGCCTAGATTTACCACACCAGGAGTTCTGGTGGTTTCTGCCTTGCCTTGGCTTGTGAATTTACCCCCATTTGATCCGTTGTGAGCTACAGATATTAATTTCATCTCTCTCTTTCTCTCTCTCTTTCTCTGCAGCATCTTTGGGGCCTACAGCATGGATGTGATCACAGGCACTTCATTTGGAGTAAATGTTGATTCCCTCAACAACCCACAAAATCCCTTTGTGCAAAAAGTGAAGAAACTCTTGAAATTTAATTTCTTGGATCCATTCTTCCTCTCAGTGAGTATGTACACTAACATTGCATTATTTCTGTTTTTTTTCCATTTTGTTTTCAGCAGTGTCATATTCTTTATAGTGGATTTTAGTCATTTTCACACACCCCGCCCCCATTCCTCTCCTTCATCCTCCCCTTTCTCACTGATAACCTTCTTACAGTGTTGTGAACTTTATTTCACATACATTACACATGGCCCATTTAAATAGGCTGATTGCTAGCTTTTGGCATATTTAAAGATATTCACAGTCATCAGTGTTGTCAGCTGTGGGATCTTTTTGTCAGCTCAGAAGCCATGTGAATTTAGCTATCAACTCTGTGCCTTCCTCAGGTATAAGCAATTAGTAGTCTAGTTTCTAACTTCCTGTACATAGAATTGCACAATTTGTACACAGATCCTCACATTTACAGGGCAAGAGCTCTACCTGCCAAGCCATCTCTCCAGACCTGAAAGACCTTTCTTGAACATCATGATGAAGTGCAACTATAGACTAAAGCCTGACTTATCCAAACAGACCTTAGCCTGACATGTAAATGGTCAAAGGTCAAAGAACTTAACCTGAAACTATGCTGCGGGCACCACTGTTGTCACTGATAGGTTGGCACGCCCTTTTCCACCAGTGGCCTGGAACCTGAGCAAGAGCACAGAGGGAGGCATCTTGGTTGAGATCCTGATGGCTTTTATTGTCCTGAGTTTTAGAACAAATGTAATCATTCCAGGTAAATTGTGTATTTTCATCATGGTTTCTCTTTTCTTTCCCCCTCTAGTACTCTTTCCATTCCTTATCCCATTTTATGATGCACTCGAAATCAGCATATTTCCAAGAGATGTTATAAGGTTTTTTAGGACTTCCGTAGAACAAATGAAAGAGAAACGCATGCAAGAAAAAGAAAAGGTAATAACTGGTCACGCGAGGATGTTCATTTATTGATAAAGTGTTAAAATGTGTATCTGTGTGCCTATTTGTTCCATATACTTTTTAAAATTGGGCTATGCTAAGAAATGCAATTTTATTATATTTTGAAAAAATGAAGAGTTGGGAGTAGAGATATAAATAAGCTAGGAAGAAAGCATTTAAAATTAAAATTAAATATTATGATCAATATGCCATGAAATAAACATTTTTGAGATGAGAACTTCACATGCCATAAAAACATCCTTTCCATGCAATTTGTGAGGATATAAATTAGTCAAGGGGATTATGGAAACCTTTATGGATATACCTCAAAAAATTAAAGTTTGTAATTTTCTCAGTGCTGATAAAACTCAGGACCATATGCAGGGTGGCAAACATATCATCCTTGAATAGTGGTCCAAGTTGCCCCCGGGGAATACAACTCAACTTATTCTAGAGTTGCATATTGGGAACAGAGTTTATGACTTTAATGTTGGATCAGGAAATCACGATGGTACAACCATTATTAATGGCATGTTTCTTCAAGGATTAAGGTCTGTGATCTTAGTTCATAGGAGGGAGAAAGGATGAGCAAAAAGTTAAAACATAGAACTCCCATAGGATCCAGTCATCTTCCTGCTGGTCATGTAATGACATAAGCCTGTGTGAAAAACACATGTACTCCGATATGCATTGAAGCCATTTTAAAAATTCCAAAAGGTAGCAGAGAAATGGACTTTGAAAATTCTATCTTGAATCAATGATATGATTAACCTGATTTGAACATCATACATTATATGCGTGTATCAAAACCCAACTCTACCCATTGATATGCACAATTTTTATTTTTTAAAGTATGCCTTAACATAAATATTTAAAATCATTAGATGAGAAGCCTAGAAACGGCTCAGTTGTTGATAGTTGCAGAGTACCAGATTTCCAGGTGGGGGTTCATAGAATACTGTAGCATTAGCATCATGGAGTCCAGCACCCTCTTCTGTCACTTAGGGGCAGCTGCACTCACACATGCACATACCCATACAGAGACACACATAAAAAACATATAAATAAAAATAAATCTTTTAAAAATGTGGGACACAGAGAAACAGGGGCTCCAAAAGAAGACCAACAATAGCCAACTAACCTGGGCCTGGGGCGGGGGAGTTTGTGGAGACTGAAACACCAACCAAGGACCATGTATGTGCTGGACCTAGGCCCCCTACACATATGTACCTGATGGACAGCTTGGTCTTCATAAGTGTTGCCTAGTAAGGGGAGCAGGGCTGTCTCTGACAAGGACTCCCTTGCATGCTTTGAGATCACTTCCTTGTGGCAGGGCTGCCTTCCCAGGCCACTGTGGTGGAGAATGCATTCAGTCTTGATATGACTTGATGTGCTGATATGGGTAGGTGGAGAGGGGGGTGCTCCTCTTCTCTAAGGGGGAGGGGAAAGGGACTACAAGGAAGAGGAAAGGAGGGTGGGACTGGGAGGAGAGAAGGGAGGAGGCTACAATTGTTGGGATGTAAAATAAATGAATGAATAAATAAATAGATGAATAAATGTGGGACAAGAGTTACTATATCCCTTCCTAAAAGGAAAATTATTCTTTTTAAACATTACTTTCCCGATACTTTAATTTACCATTAGTAAAGAATAACTTCACTTCCAAACCTATTATTTTATGAATTTTCCAAAAGAAATCTATTTTTAATTATCTGGTGATGTTCAGTCTGCTTTATTTTTAGGTTTGTTTGTTTGTTTGTTTGTTTGTTTGTTTGTGACACGGTAGGACTGTGTAGTCCAGGCTTGCCTTTAACTCTCAGTCATCCTGCCTAAGAAGCTAGGAATGCGATCACGTACTAGCCTGCCTGGCTGACAGGTTAACTTTGGGCCTCACCTGGCTTGAAGTGGAGACAGGGCTATCCAGGTAGTCAGGCTGTGTTGCACACAGACTTAATTTCAGAGTAAGGAAGTCCAGAGGTCAGGGAGGCGGGGGGTGACACCTCCCTCAGAGAATCATAGCATTCTATTTCAGTGGAACATTTCAGGATGCTCACCCCAAAACTACTGATAAGATCTGGAAATGGCACCGAGTTTCATCTATAAGGACACTGTTCAGGACTAAGATAGGAGGACACAGATAGAAGTCCAGAACTTCTTCCTGAGTAAGCACACATAAGAAAATAAGGAGCCGACCAGGGCTGAGCATAACCCAGGGAAGTCAGGGTCAAGGGCAGTAAAGACCAGCACAACTGGACATATAACTGGTGTTTACTCAGGAAAGCACTCTGCTGTCCAAAGCTGCTATGTGCACATATGTGCTTGGGCACCCTAATGAGATTTCCTGACTTAAGTAAGTGTTGTTCTCAGAAGTAGGACTTTTTCTGAACTCTTGACACTCTCTGCTCACACCTTCCAAAAATTGTTTTTTTTTAGCAAAGATTGGATTTTCTTCAGCTGATGATAAACTCCCAGAATTCCAAAGACAAAGAGTCTCATCAAGGTAAGCAAAGATGGGTCATATCTACTGATGTGGAACCACAAAGACAGATATTTTTTCTGGAAATACTCAAGGGGCTTTCATGTAGATGAACATATCTATGAATTACAGAGTAACATTTTTAGATATAATATATGCAGCCGGAAGAACTTTCTAGAAGTTCAATATTGTTTCTGTGTTGAAAGCCTGAAGGGCAGCTGTAAGCATGTACTTCAGGCTTGGAGGCCATCAGTGGTCTCTGGACCTTGTGCCACAGAACAAGTTCCATCTCAGCCTCATTCTGATCCCCCCGAGTCTGAAACTGCCTGGAGATTTGTGTCTGCACACCCAGTGATCAGGAGCAGCCCCACAGCGGTGACAGTCACTGGACACAGGGTGGAAGTCCTCTCAGGGTTTGATTTACAGTCACGCTTTGGTTTCTGGTGTCGTCGATTTAGAATGTGTGGAGAAAGCCCTGGTCTGAAGCACACACCCCACTCCTCTTCACAGTGTCTCACCTACGCATTTTCTCATCATGCATGGCTTTTGAGGAACCGGACGCTGTGATGGTTGAAGAATGACAGCTTCCTAATTCCATCGTGCCCTATGCAGCTATGAGTCCCTTTATAGGGACAGACAGCTGTCTTTTTTTTTCTTTTTTTCTCTCCCTTCCCTCCTACCTTCCTTCCTTTGTTTCTTCTTTTCTTGCTCCCTTATCCTCTCACTTCTCCTACACCATCTCACATTAATCCTGGTCCCCTACTGTCATAATTTACTTTGACACACAGATTCAATGACATTCACCTAGTGTAGAAGCTCTATCATACGAACTCCTAAATCCTTTCTTAAGCTAACAAATGTTCATTTATTAAAACAGCTGTGTCTCTGCTTGGCTACCACAGCAAACAGCAGAGTGCGCAAGTTTTTGCATCCATCCTCTACTTCCATGGATTGGTTATTTTCTTCTTGCTTGAGAAGATTCATGACAATTAGAAATTTGAAGAAGGGAGTGTTTAACTTGATGTGGGGTTCAAACTAATCATTCGTTCATTTTGGGAGACTTGGGAACTCACGTGACCAGCACGGTCCCAGGAAGTGTGGCCAGGCTACCAAACCTCAAGCTCTCATCCCGGTGACCCGCTTCTTCCAAGGAGGCTACACCCTTCAAAGCATCACCACCACCTGGGGACAAAGTGTTCAGGCAGCTGAGATTGAGGGGATGCTTGACATTCAAACCACAGTAACACAAGATTCATGCTCACTGAGTCAGAGAATATAATTGGCCATCTTTCCACCAAGATTAGATGTCATGGTCAGCAAATCATAGCTCTGAAAGCCCTCCAAACATTCATTTTCCACTGTTTTTTTTTCCTGTTCGCATTTGAATTTACAAGTTTGGGCAGGCCACGTATTTCTAAAGGTCTGATTCCATAGCCTGCACAGTGCTTAAATGTTCAGTGCTGAACTGAGCAGAGCTTCTGTGCAGATTAAAAGCCACGAGGGAGAAGAACTTGGATCAGGAGCTCTATGTGGGTGACGTGGAACACAGCTGGGGGAAAGAACTACCAAGGAAGATAGCATTCAGCCATGACTTGTTAACTTTAACCATTCCATTAACACGTGTTTTTGTGTGTTTCATGCTCAGTGCCCCTTCTACTGGCATTTTCTTTCTTTTACTACATTAGTGCATTTATTAGGATAAGATCGGTCACCACCTCTTAGCTTCTTATTTAGCATAATTTCTGGTCTCATCCATTTTGGAAGACTAGTAATCCTTGCTTATCAAGTGAGATGGTTCACAAAAATAGCACACCTCATGAAAGCTGTTATTTTGATGACAGCTTTTGAGAACAATTTGAGAAATATAAGTTTGCTTTGAGACTGTGTTTCAACTTCACTGATGCTGTGAGTCCACAGACTACACTGATTATCTTTAATGTCATTGTCTTCGTGTGCATAGCTCACAGATCTGCTAATGCTGCATGAACTCAAGTCTTTGTATTAAATGCTCATCCAAGTGTTCCAGCTATGTTTTACCAAGAATAGTTTCATTTTACCTAAGAGATGATACTGTTCCTTATTTTATCTGTAAATTAGACTTCCTAGAGCTGGCTAGGTGTCTCCGTGGTTGGAAACATTTACTGCACAGGCACAAGAACTCAGTTTGAATTCTCCCAGCACCCACATGAGAAGTGAGAAGCCAGGCATAGCTGGACATAAGTGTAGTCCCAGCATGTGAGGGCAGAGATACACAACCGTAAAGTTCTCTACCTAGCCAGCACAGATGAAAGGGCAAACCTCCAGGTCTCTAAGAGACCCTGCTGCAAGGAAATGACAGGGAAGATGATGGCCATGGCAGAGAAAGACACCCACAGAACTGCAGCGGCACGGGTAGGTGAACACTGACAAGTCAAGTCTCTGGACAGTCAGCTCTGCTGATCTCTACAAGACATCCTGCTCTGGCCATCAACCAGCAAGTACCTACACCATATACCCACATCACACTCACATCTGCTCACACACATACCACACTCATACACACATATATATTCACACACACACATGCATACACAAGCACACATATACCAAATATACCACACTCATACTCACATATACTGATACATGCAGCACACATACACACACACACACACACACACTGCATATACCACTCACACATACATACACACAGTCTGAATATAATCACACTATTTTTTAATTAAGCAGAATGAAAGTTTAAATGTGCCATACTTGCCTGTCTGTAAAGGAGTATTGGGAAATCTATATTCTTTAAAAAGAGGAAGAAATAAGAGGCTGGAAAGATGGCTCAGTGGTTAAGAGCACCAGCTGCTCTTCCAGAGGACCCGAGTTCAGCCACATGGCAGCTTACAACTCTCTGTAACGGTTCCAGGGAATCCCACACCAATGCAAATAAGATAAAAAGTAAATTATTTTTTAAAAGGAGGAAATTAAAAGTGAACAAAACATGTAGATATTTTCTACAATTGTGCCCAGTCATCCAGAGGCATGCTAAAGACACTGTGCCTTACTACGTAGACATGCTATGTCTCCACTTTGCCCAGCTAGGGTACTTTTGTGGGTGTTGGAATAAGGAGCAGACAGGCAAGAGGGGTGTAACTTGGGGAAACTGGATTGAAATGGCTTCTCCAATTTACCCCCTTGTAAGGGAATGAAAACCAAACCCGATATTCTCTGTTTTCTGTAGGAATTTGTGATCTCTCTTTGGGTTGCTCCTCATGTAATTTACCATGATCTATAATCACCTCTTTTACCTAAAATGTCTGTCCTAGACTGAGGAGATGGCTCAGCTGGTAAAGACATTGCTGCCAAGCACAGAGAACTGAGTTCAAACTCCAAGACCCAAATAGCAGGAAAAAAGAAAAGAAAACACTCTTGCAAGTTTTCCTCTAACTACTAAACACATACTTTGGCATGCTGGAGTCTGCATGTCCATCCATAATCCATACATTCATACATAAATGAAATAAAATGTACTTCCTCTCCCTTCAGGTTTATCTGATCTGGAGATTGTGGCTCAGTCAATTTTCTTTATTTTTGCTGGCTATGAGACCACCAGCAGCGCTCTTTCCTTTGCTATGTATTTGCTGGCCACACACCCTGATGTCCAGAAGAAGCTGCAGGATAAAATTGATGCCACTTTGCCCAATAAGGTGAGGGACGGGACCTACAGGGGACAATGGGAAGAAGCACCTACATGCGTTCACGGCTACTTATCCCGTCTGTCTTTCAACAAAGTTACAAGCACTGATTCTTTCACCATCTTTACCTAAGAAGGCTCTGAAAGAAGAAATTAATGGGAAACAGACACTATATGCTGTTTTTTTAATGAAAATAGCATCTTTGTGGGTGAATGTTGGTACATATTTATCCATTATCTGTCACCAAAAAACTACCAAGAAGCATCCACAAAATCACGGTGGCATGGAAGTGCAAGCATTGGCTAGTCAAGTGTCTGGACAGTCTGTGTTGATGTCATGTGCTGGGCTATTACCTGCTGTTGGCTGAGTGGGACTGGCCTTGGCTGGCTGGGTTAGGCAGATTGATTTAGCACTGCCCCACACATCTCTCTCCGCTCATTGGTGGCCCCTGAGTGGTGCTCTTAACCCTAAATTAAGGTCTTTCCAAAAATCCCATAAAGTAATAGTCACAGCAGTCTTTACACCTCTGCCCAAACCGGGAGGCTGTGGGGTGTGCGGTTACCTGGCTTATGGAGTGGTCTGGCTGCCTTATCATTCCCTTCAGAGCTCACAGGAAAGCCCTGGAGGACCACCAGCAGGCAGAGCCAGCAGCAGAGGACAGGGCTGAGTGATGTAGGCTGTTCTCATTGGCTTTTACCAGGGTTGAAATTGAACGTTTTGATAGCAGTGACTTTAATATCATTAGTATATAAGAGACTACTAGTACCTCCTCAAATCACTTTTACTTAATTTTAAAATGTTTTTAACTGAAATAGGACTACATCACTTTCTTTCTTCCCTTTCCTCCCTGCAGCCCATGCCTCAAACCTCTCCCATTCCCTCACTCTCAAGCTGATGACTCCTTTTGATCACTATTGTTACATAAATATATGTATATGTTTGTATGTATGTGTGTGCATATACACCCACACACACACACACACACACACACACACACACACACACATACTTCCTGCTGAGTCCATCTTTGTTGTTTGTGTATATATGTTTTCAAGGCTGACCACTTTGTAAGGGGCAACCAATAAAAAGGCTTATACCCGAGAGAGGCTAATTCTCCCTCTTACATCAGTCATTACTTGCCTGAAGTTCTTTGTCTAGGAATGGGACCATGTAAAATTTTCTCCTTCTGCATTAACATGTCCATTAATGTTGTCACTGTTCTGCCTTGTTTATGCGTTCATTTTTAAGAGAGCCTGTTTGTGTAAAGTAACACTAACTGTAATGGTTCCTGACATAATAAGAAAAGAGTGGTCCATGGTGATGTTGAGGCTGAAGGCCCTGGGTTCCGGGTCATCCTGAAGGGTTGCCTTCCCATGGGATATTGAACAGGCTGAAGAATGTGAGTTCTTCAAATGCCTTGTGCTAAGGTTCTTTTACAACAGGAGTTACTCTGTGGCTCTCCAAACTCCACAGTAGAACTCCATAGATGAAAATTAATTCAAAATACTAATTTATGAATCTCTGTTCATTCCCTCCCTCTCCCTTCCCACCCCTCCAGGCACCTGCTACCTATGATGCCCTGCTACAGATGGAGTATCTAGACATGGTGGTGAACGAAACTCTCAGATTATATCCAGTTGGAGGCAGACTCGAGAGGCTCTGTAAGAAAGATGTGGAGATCAATGGGGTGTTCATTCCCAAGGGGACTGTGGTGATGGTACCAACCTTTGCTCTCCACAAAGACCCAATGTGCTGGCCAGAGCCTGAGGAGTTTCGCCCTGAAAGGTACAAGGAAGTGGGAAAGAGAAACTACCCCAAGCCAGACTAGTCCAAGCATGATTATCTTTTGATACTGAAGATGTGTTTGTAGCAACAACAGTCTGCGTGTATGTGTGCGCGCGCATTGTCTGTTGGTTTCTGTAAACTTTCAGGAAAGTCTAGCGTCTGCCAGAATTTCCTTGGCACTCTCATTTTACACGTTTTGCTTTTCGTTCATCCCAGGTTTTTCTTGCTGTTTCCACTAGTGGTCCTCATCACCCTTAAAGAGCAGCTGCACCACCACCCCCGCTCCTCCTTCCCCCCCTCCCCCCGTTTGATGAGGCTTAGTCCTGGATCTTCTATTCCAGCTGCAATGGTATTGCTCTGTCCCTGGAGGCTATCTTCCCTCACAGCTGGGGCAGCCCTACTGAGGACAGAGGAGCCCACAGGTTCTCACACTCCTGTCTCTAGCTGTCATCCTAGCCAGCTCCCTTACCTGTTTGTCTAGAAGCCTGAGACAGCCTTCTTTAGAGGTGGTTCAAGCATATTTTTCTGGAAATTTTGGAACCAAGGTCAGGTTTTAAGTCTAAATATGCTATTTTTTTTGTTCTGTTAGTAACAAAAACAGAGAATGGATGTTTTTAGCACTGTGTCTAGCAAGTCAGAGGAGCTATCTTCTAGATATGTAGTAACTCCCCCAGGGGACCTTCTCTTGTCAGGATACATGTCTTAGTGGTTGCGGCATGCCTGTTGCAGCCATAACATTTCTTGAGGCAGTCCGTTGACGCTGATCCACTACGGAAGGTTTCTGTGCTCCCCGCAGCCTCAGCACCTCCACCTCCTATCGAACTGTGGCTATAAAAGCATGAAGCATCGTTTACATTTGTGTTGGATTCTTTTAATAATTAAACAGATATCACATGCCTACTTTGTACGAGGGATCTTTCCAAACACTGTTAAAATCCAAATACTAATATAATATTTGGCAAATATGGAATATTTAACAAATGCCCAAGAGTAGTCTATAGAGATTAGTATACACAACACTAAAAATGAATCTCTATGTGCCCAGCAACCATTCACCCATTCCACACACACCTCCCACAACTCTCTCTCTCAACTGTCATGGTGTGTGTGTGTGTGTGTACATATATGTGTGTGATGCATGAGTATGTAACATACAACCCATAAATATTTCAGAATTCTCTTCAAAATATAAAATACAGTTTAAATGCATAACCATATTCAATTATCACCCTCCTCAAATAATTATTCTTCTCTTAAATATTTACTGAATCAAATTTAAATAAAATGTCTCTACCTATCTATAATTTTATACCCAAGGAAACATATAAAGAAAATATTTGATAATTACATTATAGTGAAGTGACTTTGTAAATTTTGTAAAATATCTGATTTAAATAAGAAAGGGAGGGAAATAGAAAGGAGCAAAATAAGGAAAAAGAAGCAAAAGCAGAATAATAAAAGAAAGTATAGAAGGAAGAGAGGGATAGAGGATAATAAGGAAGAAAGATGGAAAGGTAGGGTGGTAGGGGAAGAAGGGAGAAAGAAATTGAGAGGAAAGGAATGAAGGGAGAAAAGCTGGGAGGAAGAGAGAAAGGAACTGGAAAAATAAAAAGAAAGACAGGAAATGTAGTCAGAAATAAACAGAATAATTGAGAAAAGAGAGAATTACAGGGTGAAAGGGGTAAGCAAATTTTCAGTAGTAGCAGGTGTTCCATCCTCTGAGCCCAACGAGCAAGTGACAAGCAGAAGTGTTAGCGGAGGCAAGAACACGCTTTCCTTCAACTGGTCTCATTTCTTTCTTTTTTTTTAATTTAATTTAATTTTATTTTTTTTGCATATCAGTAACTGGTTTCTTTTTTTTTTTTAAGTTATTTATTTTTATCTCAATCACAGGTTAGGTACTTTGAATCCCAGAAGTAGCCCCCTCCCTCAGTCCCTCCTACCCTCCCACTCCCTCCCTCATCTCCCTCCTCC
>CM053751.1:22639829-22674778 GCA_028658305.1 Pachyuromys duprasi
GGGAGGGAATGAAGGAGGGGGGCTATGCCTGGGATGCAAAGTACCTAACCTGTGATTGATATAAAAATAAATAAATTTATAAAAAAAAACATGGGGCAGAAAGCAACCATCATAGCTGATAACATCATATTTCAGAGTGACCAGACAAAAGGAAGGGCGTAGAACAGATGATTCTTCTTTGATCATTGTCTGGTATACTCTCCTTTCCAAATCATGTATAGTCTATAGTTTAAAGATGAAGATTAATTTTTTTCTATAAACAAAAAGAGAGACAAAATGCACTGCAGACTTGCCTACAACAATTTTTGGCAGCAATTTTCTCCATTAAGATTTCTTCTTTCCAGATGATCCTAGCTTGTCCCAAGTTGATATCAATAGCTAGCCAGCATAATACCCTAAACCCATCCTTTAATTTTTTCCTATAAAAAATCAAAGCCCAAGGGCTGAGGAAATAAGTCACGGAGTAAATAAAGTGCTAGCTGTACAAGGGTGAAAAGAGGAATCATTTTCCCAGCATCCAGAAGGATCCCTGGACTAGATGTTTAGACAGTGTAGACAGTTGGTCACAAACTAAGGTGGGGAGCAATAGCAGAAGACACTTGATGTCAACCTGTAACCTACAGGTGTTCACAAAGGTGTGGCACCCACACTCCTGTGCCTACCAAACACTCACGCAGTCTCCAGGCTTCTGTTAGCAGACCTGTTAACATTGTTGCCAATGAACCCGGTTGTCTGTTCTTCTCAATTTGGCATCCTTGATCAAATCTTCCCTCTTTGTCCTCCGCTCCTATTCATCCCTTTGATGATCACTTGCAGATGGGCAGTTCAGCCAGTGCTGTGGGGACTCTCAGAACCCAGACTTTTGAGCTATCCCTGGTATCTGGTATCAGATCAATGGCAAGATTGCATTTATTTCTGAGCCTCCTGCTCTCTTCCTGTTGTCTAAACTTGAACTTTGACTTGCTGGGGACACAGAAGTGGGTAAGTACACAGCACTGATAAGTCTGTGTGTCTCAAACCTGTGGGATTAGTTTTACTTATAGCTTCTGGCTATAACTCATGTCTATCCTCTGGCTGTGAGTCATCTGTGATTACAGGAAGTTGCTAAAGACACACAATAAATGATTCAGTAGAGTGTGAGGGTCAGGGTGCCCAGGTTATCAGGATGTGTTTCCGGTATGTAATGTCTGCCTGTGCGTCTGCAGCTCCAGCCTCAGCACACACATCTTGCTGTGCTTAAAGCCAGCACTTAAAATAGAACAAAGTTCAGAAAAAGTACGCTTCTCTTTATGGCTCGTCATAGGCTAAGATTTTGCACTGGATTGCCACAATGCTGGCTGGGTTTTGGTGTCAGGAAATGACCAGGCTCTCCTACCCAGTTAGGCTACAAGCCTATAGGTGAGCAGGAGAGACCAGGGTTGTATTACCCCTATAGCAAGATCCTCTTCAGCAAATTAAGTGTTTCAGAGTAAACTGTGTTCCAAAAGAGTTTTATATTTTATGTATGTGTGCATGTGTATGTATATGTGTGTGTGCATATACAAACATACATCCCTGTGTGGAGGCCAAAAACCAACAAAAACTGTGTTTCTCAGTCACTCTCTATCCAGTCACTCTCTACCTTGCTTTTGAGATACGATCTTCAGCTGGATCTGACTGGCCAGCAAGCTCCTGAGATCCTCCTGTCTCTACCTCCCCATCACTGGGGTTACATGTGTGACCTTCTGACCTGGATTCGGAAATTCCAAGTCAGGTCCTCATAGCTATGTGAACAATATTTCTCCCTTGTCTTGGGTTTATATTTTAAAAACATAAAGGATCTTTGAATCGGGGCAAGCTCATTAAGTCATCAAGAGTTAGGACACAATAATCTCTCTTTGTTTTCTGTGTGCATTTCCACATGACAGTCTTTTTTTTAAAAGCATAGACTTTATTTTGCCTTGAGATTCTATTTCTATAAAGTTGAAAAATTGAGAATAGTCTTTGATATAGTCATTAATTACCACAGAATTTTTTATCAGTTCTGCACCGAAGGTGCAGAGAATGGTACGGCACTGATCAGTCCTGATGAATATCAACAGAGACGCTAACAACTATCCCAGTTAGTACAGACTCCCTGGGAGCTGACAGTGGAAGCCCGCCCTTTACTCTTTTTTTTTTTAATTACACTTTATTCACTTTGTATCCCCTGAGTGCCAACCCTCATGCTTGCTCAGCAAGCATTTTACCCATTGAGCTATCTTCCCAGTCCCCAATTTAGCCAAAATCTTAACTAAAGAACAAAGTTGTCTGTGGAAAGACCATGTCCACATTCAGCATATGTGAAATAAGTGAAGAGAACAGTGGCCTGAAAGGATAGACACTTTGGCCAGTAATCTATGACAAATGCCACCACAAAGAGCACACAGGATACCCAGGACCCCTAAATAAAATGCAATAAAAATTATTACAGCTATAGTCTTAAGGGAAATGGTTGTCAAAAAAATATCCTCCTGCCTTGTGACGGATGGGTGATTGTGCCATCGGCACAGAGAAGGTGCCAGGCGCTAGTTTAGGAAATCCTGCCTGGACTGCTACAGTTGGGATCCTTTGGTTGACTCTGAAGAGTATATTTTCTCTTGATTCCTCCTTCTCTCGCCTTCTCTTCTTCCCAGCCACCATCAGGTAAGAGTTTTATCTCAGCCACAGACTCCCTACCATGGTATTTCATTCAGACTTGCCACACGTCCACAGCAAGAGAGCCTGTCACCATGGACAGAAACTTCTTTTCCAATTTTTTTTTGTTTTGGTAATTTAACACATATATACAATGATATATGATCATACATAACCCTCTCTCTCTCCCTTCACGCTCCTCCATACCCCAGCACAACTCCCAAACAACTTCAGGTCTTCTTTTGTATTATTTTTTAATGCTCCACTAACTCCATTTAGTGCTGCTCATATGAATGCATGCAGAGCCACCTCCTGAAGCATGGGAAGCCAATGACTACAGTCTTTGTCCCCTGGAAACTGCCAACTACCAACAGCTCCCCAGGATCAGAAGAGGCCTGCAGATCATCCACCCCATGTATGCCAGAATTCTGGCTGCCTTGGTCTTGTGTGGGTAACCATATCAGCCATGAGGTCATAACTGTGATAGCCCCGCCATGTACAGAAAACATTTCTCAGCTTTTGTCCCCATCCTCTGGCCTCTCCTTCCACAGGACCAAGGAGGAGTGTTAATATAGATGTTCCAATTAGGGCTGAACACTGAGTGTTTTATACTCAGCACTTGGACCAGTTCTATTTCTCTCCATTGACTGCTACCCCCTGGAAAATAATAATAACGATGATAATAATAATAATCTCCTCCTTCTTATTCTCTAACAAAGAATGAAAGTGTACTGAACAGGCAACTTCATAAAGACAGAAAATCAATACCATTTGTGGCACAAATGAGGATAGTTTTGGGTTTTGTTTGTTTGTTTGTTTGTTTGTGTGTTTTTGTGAAAGAGCCATAGATGTAAAGAAAAACTATCCTGGGTGCATTGGGGAAAAACAATTCCCTTAGCCATGGGATTCCCCAGGTGTACTTTGAAGAGTCTTCATGTTTATTTGTGTCATTTTTTTTATATTCTCACATGGTCATCTACCACACACACACAAATACACACACACAGTTCATAAAAACTTAAAATGAGAAGCCATAATATACAAGCAAATGACCAGTAAGGGAATCCCCATGGAGACTGAGCTGTCATGGACTACATCTGTGCAGGGGTCTAGGTCCTCTCCATGCATGGTCCTTGGTTGATTCATCAGCCTCTGCAGGGGCCCCTTTCCCCAGATTTTTGGTTCTGTTGCTCTCCTTGGAGAGCTCCTGTCCCCTCCAGGTCTTTCATCTCCCCCTTCTTTCATAAGATTCCCTGCATTCTGCCCAAAGTTTGGCTATGAGCCTCAGCATCTGCTCTGATACCTGCTAGGTAGAGTCTTTCAGAACCCTCTGTGGTAGGCTCTTGTCCTGTTCCCTCTTTTCTCCTTCTTCCAATGTCCATCCCATTTGCCTTTCTGAGTGAGCATTGAACATCTTACCCAGGGTCCTCCTTCTTGCTTAACTTCTTTAGGAGTTTAGATTTTAGTATGTTTATCCTATATTATATGTCTAATATCCACTAATAAGTGAGTATATACCACATGTATCTTTCTGCTTCTGGTATCCATCAATTCATCTAGGTTGTTTCCAAATTCTGGCTATTGTGAATAAAGCTGCTATGAACATAGTTGAGCAAATGTCCTTGTTGTATAGTTGAGCATATTTTGGATATATTCCCAGGAGTTGTATAGCTGTATTTTTGTATGTCTTTTGTTTTAATACAGTTTATTGCAGTTTATTGACTTTGTGTCCCACCTGTGGCTCCCTCCTTCTTCCCTTCCCAATCCTACCCTCCCTCTTCTCCACCCATGCCCCTCCCCCAGTCCACTAATAGAGGAGGTCCTCCTCCCCTTTCATCTGATCCTAGTCTATCAGGTCTCATCTGGAGTGGTTGCATTGTCTTCCTCTGTGGCCTAGTAAGGCTGCAACTCCATGAGGGGGAGGTGATCAAAGAGCAGGACAATCAGTTCATGTCAGAGTCAGTCCCTGACCCCATTACTATGGAACCCACTTGGACACTGAACTGCCATGGACTACATCTGTGCAGGGGTTCTAGGTTATCTCCATGAACGGTCCTTGGTGTACTATTCAGCAATGAAAAAAAAAAAAAAACGGAAATCATGAAATTTGCAGGCAAGTGGTGGGAACTAGAAAAGATCATCCTGAGTGAGGTATCCCAGAAGCAGAAAGACACACAGGGTGTATACTCACTTACAAGTGGATATTAGACTTATAATTTAGTATGGCTGGATTTTGAGGTAGCACTATTCCTAATTTTCTGAGAAAGCACCAGACTGATTTCCAGAGTGGTTGTACAAGTTTACACTCCCACCAGCAATGGAGGAGGGTTCCCCTTTCTCCACATCCTCTCCAGCATGTGTTGTCACTTGAGATTTTGATCTTAGCCATTCTAATGGGTGTAGGGTAAAATCTCAGGGCTGTTTTGTTTTGCATTTCCCGGGTGGCTAAGGATGTTGAGAATTTCTTTAAGTGTTTCTCTGTCATTGGATATTCCAACTGTGGACACTTCCCTGGTACCAGCGGTTCCAGGCTCCAGCCCCGCAGCCTTAGGCCACCCGCCCAAGCCTACTGTCTGTGGAGAGTTTCCTGGTACCGGTGGCACGTGGCTCAGACCCCTTTTGGCATTTTAAAGAAAGATGTGAACTGCTGTGGGATTTTGACTCTTTGCTGTGCTTCCCTTCTCTCCCTCTCTTTGGATTCCTTACTTGAACTTTGGACATATTGAACACCCCTAGGTTTTCAGAAGAAGCTGCATATTTTTTTAAAGGACACCATAAATCATAAGCAACATCAACGAAAGTCTGCTCAGAGATCTAAAAAAAAGGTAGAGCAGTAGCGTTCCCATGAGGTTGTTCCCACTTTGATAACTGTGATGAGGTATTTTGAAAGAAAATGGCCCTCGTAGGCCCATAGGGAGTGGCCCATAGGTGTGGCCTTGCTGGAGGAAGTATGTTTCAGCTGCAGGAAGACCCATTGCCAGAGGATCACAGTGCTCTTCTCCAGCACCATGTCTGCCTGTGTACCACCATGCTTCCCTCCATGGCGATAATGGACTAAACTCTGAAACTGTAAGCCAACCCAAATCAAATGTTTTTCTTTACAAGAGTTGTTGTGGCCAAGATGTCTCTTCACAGCAACAAAACCTAAGACAGGTGTGAACCTTTGATTTGCACATTTTTGAAGATGGATAGCCAGGGATAGCCATTGAGGCACTATCTCTACACACACACACACACACACACACTTCCTTCCTGAAAGTGGAAGGAACTAGAAGTTAACAAAGTAAGTGAAACAATCTAACTGAGAACAACTCTCCCTGCTTTCAGGCAGCTGTATAGAGAACATAAATGTAATAAGGAGACCATGAGAAAAGGTAGGAGTGTGGAGGAAAAGGCGAAGGCAAAGGAGGAAGAAAGTTGTATACACCTGGTGCATGCTTCCACTCATGTGGACTATCTTTGTATGTGTCATCCATCTGTACTCTATCACCCGTCATTTATCTGTGTATGCATACATATGTACACATGTGTGACATGCAAACAGAAAAGCAGCAGTTGAGGAAGAGTAGGAGGAATGTGAGAGGGATGAAGGAGGAAACATGATGAAGTGGGGACAAGTATAAGCAAATTACATTTATATGAGTTTTACATATAACAAGTTATTTTTCTGATACCACAATTTTTCCCAGGTTTTACATTCACACACACACAAAATTACAACTTCAAACCTCCTGGTTTATATGTGACAGTACGCACTTGTAATCCCCACATTTGAGAGGCTGGAGCAGGTCCTATGCTGTGAGTTCAAGATCTGCCTGGGATACCTAAGGAGACCCTAATCAAACAATTCCAAGGCTCTTATCTTTTATTTGGCACGTTCCTCAAGGCTGGTGTATATTAAACTTGAGTTCTAATCAGGCCCGAAGAGGGCAGTGTTGTGTGGTGAGCATCAGGTCTGCAAGCTGCACCACTCAGTTTGCCATCATGCTGGCCTGAATATAATGTAGGGATGATGAAAAATAAGGAAAACAGATTCAGAAGTAAATGAATCTTACCAGACTCAGGATGCAAGCAAAGCTCCTGAAATTTACAAGAGCTGTGAGCTCCCAGCTCTCAGGTTACATAAGCAGTAACAATTTTGAAGGAGGGATAGCTTTTTTTTTACTGTATTTTTATTAATTATTTTTATTTTTATTAATTACAGTTTATTCACTTTGTATCCCCCCTGCACCTCCCTCTGCCCCTACCCTCCTAACCCCACCTTCTCTCCTCCCCACCCATGTCTCTCTCCCAGTCCACTGAAAAAGGAGGTCTTCCTCCCCTTCCCTCTGATCCTACTCTCTGACATGAACTGATTGGCCTGCTCTTTGATCACCTGAGGGGGGAGCAGCCTCACCAGGCCACAGAGGAAGACAATGCAGCCTCTCCTGAAGAGACCTAAGAGATAGCTTTAAGGTGAAGGGAATTTCAGGATCCAGCTGCTTTTGAATCACCTGTGCATATATAAACAAGCCCTCATCCATGCTCCTGTGAGCATCCCTAGAAACTCACTGGTTCACTAAGCTAGACTTGGGTGGAATCATTACTTTGGTCTCTCTTTAGTGCCATATCTGGAGTAAATAGTTGTTCCTTCACAATTTTCTAGGAAAAGTTAACACCATCATGTTTATTGACTTCTCAATTTAGTAATTCATTGCAGTATGCTGCAAATAAAAAGGTTTAGTAAAAATTTATTTATTAGCATCATAAAAAAATTTCATTTTCAGTAATAATTGTTGATAAAGCTAGTAATTGGTGTTTATTTACTTTCTAATCAGAAATCAGAGGATTTGGTGGTAACAATGAAGTAGACATAGGCAGTCCCACAAGAACCAGGGAGCTGCATATATCTACCTTGGATTGGTGTCGCCACATTTTAGGTTCCACAGGAGATAACCAGCACAGATGCTGAGCAAGCTCGAAGAACACCCAGAACCATTAATGAATGCACAAGATTACTGAAGTCTTTGTCTCTGGATTCATTCACAGTCTGAATTGGTTTCTGGTCCAGCAGGATGCAGCATCATAACAGACCATTCTACATCAAGCTCCACTTACAGTCTCATCCCTTGACACAACCTTTAGAAGGATTGGTTTCTCTGGCTGAAGAAGTCCTTGCTTGCTTAATGTTAAAGGGATCTGCAACAGTTATGCAAGCACAAGAAGCAATCAATGAAATGACCCACAAATGCAAAGAAGAGACACGCAAATGCTAAAGGGCTTTACAAGCACAAAAACTACTTTTACCTCCAAAGTCCTTTCTTAGATGCCATCTGCCTTTTTGGAGACAGAGTTTTTCAATGGCCTGAAACTCATAAATTATGCTAGGCTGGCTGCTTAATGAGCCCAGGAAACTGCTCTCTCCCTCCCAGGTGCTTTATGAGAGCATGCCAGCACACCTGGTTAGTATTAGATGGGTTGTTTGGTTGTTTGATTGGTGGCTGGGGTTTTTTTGGTTGATAGGTATGTGGGTTGTTTGGTTTGTTTGCTTGCCTTGTTTTGCCTGCATTGTAGGGATTAAGCTCAAGTCCACATCCTTTCAAGGCAAGAAACTTACTGACTAACCTATCACCTGCAGCCCCTGAATTTAGAGTCTTCGTACTTCCATCTTTTAAAGCAAAAGATACAACTCTAAAACTGAAATACTGAAACTCTCCAATAGATATTGCAAAAAAATCCTTGATCAATATACTTTTCTGCAAATCAATTTCCCAGTTAAAAAGCAAAACTTCCAAAAAAAGCATAACTGGCTGAAAAAAACACACTGACCTGAGTTTCCTTACAAGGTTGGAAGGAGAAGTTCTGCAGGAGTCTGACAAGGGCAACTTTTATGTTCACGAGAGCAAACCTCATGCCAATGCAGTTCCTGGGTCCATTCCCAAAGGGCAGGTACATGTAAGGGTTGATACTGTCCTGGTTCTTCTTGCTGAACCTGGTACCACAGGAGTAGAGGAAGACAAGTTCACGCAGCATAAACCACAACAGCCGATTGTGGGTATCTTTTAGATTCACACAAGCAGAGGTAGACCAGAAGCTTCCCTGGGGCTGATTGTGGAAATGCTGGTGTGACTATTACAATCTCTCACTTGCATTCAATGCACTGTGATTATTTTTCTCCTCCTACATTAACTTATGGTATAGTCTTCCCAACTCTATTTATTCTCTTCTTCCCAACTTGGCCCCCCTCTATTTCTTTGTCTGTTTTGGGAAACTCTCTCACAGGTGGTCACAGATGTTGTATGTTCATGATAACTATGGCCAAAAGACACTATTAGCACCCCTCCCCTTTCTCAGTTCCTACAGCCTTTCCAGCCCTTCTTCTGTGATGTTTCCTGGGCCTCAGAGTGAGTGCTATGCCAGAGGAATTATATGTTACAAGTCTTCCCTCTTGCTTTACCATGGAGAAGTTCTTAATCATATTGAGATGAGGTAAGTGCTATTTGAAAGAACATTTATCTTTAAGCATTTAGTGTGATTTGTTCATTCTCTGAGACACAAGAAATGAGACCAATTAAGGAAAAGTGTGTTATTAGCTGAACTAACCCTCACTGAAAGTGGAGGTTAAATTACTCACCACTACTGAAATTGTTTTTCTTTCTCTTCTCTTTATTACTCTTTTGTCTTCTCTCTGTTGTTCTTTTTCTCTTTTCTCTGTTATTCTTTTTTCAACTTGATCCCTCTTATTTCTTTTCTTTGGTGTTTACCTTCCATTTCTCCACACTTCTCTCCATCTCTCACTCTGTTCCTTCCAACTTCCCATCCTTCCTTCCTCCACCCTTTCCTTCCCTCCCTCTTTCTTTTTTCTTCCTTTTTTCTTCTGTTCCTTCTCTAGCCTCCCTTTTCTTCCCCTTCCTGTCCCTTCTTTTTCATCTTCATCTCTTCCTTCTTCACTGAATAATTTAAGTTAGTTAATTTACCAAGATATACAATGCTACTCTGACATGATATAATATAATCATTAATTTATTTCTCTGTATGTTCTCATAGTTATAAAAATCAGAAAGGGCAGACAAATTTAATGCAAATTAGATACATGTAAATAATACTTAAGAGAAAAAATACTAGTTTGAGAAAACTGGTAATTGCAATGTGACTATATATTTGAAGTGTTTTTAATGATTTATAAAGTTCTGATGTATATTAGAGATGTATATTGTAGTTTCAAAAATGTAAGAGTTGTAGAGGTGTGTGAATAAACACCACACACAGGTGAATGGTTACTAGTCGCATAGAATTCCATTGAGAGTGTTTTGGATATTGATTTGCATACAGGGATTTTGTCAAACACTCTCTGTTGTAGAAATTTAATAACATTGATTTACAGTGTTTGGAGTAGCTCCTCGTATACTTATTGTCTTGTTTCATTATTAAATGAATGTAACAGAAGTGCATACAGTCAATTGTCTGTGTGTCACAAAGCTATAAGAAGTGGGATTGCAGAAACTGGAGAGAACACAGAAGCCATCTGGTCTAGAAGACAGAACTGATGAGCTCTGGTTAACTTCTTCAGCAAGTACTATATATGTAGACTTCATGGTGCCTAAATGGCACGTTGCAGCTAACAACATAAGGTACTAGAAACCAGGAGGTGCATAGTTAGAAGCAATGACTTTCTAGATCCTGGGCCTTTTAGGCTTGCTAGCCCCTGTCCTAAAAACACCACTCTTTATTTTATTTGACAAGAAAACAACTAGAGTGTAGGCCTGATCCTGGTTCCAGTATTCCAGAAGAGCTCACTTGAGCCACTTCCCAAGAAGGATGTGTCAGACTTCTAGACAACAGGTGACATAGCTTTGGAAAAGTCACATGAGGTAAGAGAGTTGTCCAGACCAACAACCAAAGGCAGTAGTGTAAGGACGTGTTGTATTGTCTGTCCTCAGCAGGGCTGCTCAAACCAGGCCCTTAAGACGGCACCATTACAGCCATTCTGCAGGACCTGGGAAGCAACATCTCATCAAACAAAAAATGTAAATGTTCTCTAAAGGTAATGGGAACAGCTGAGAGGAACAGCAAGAAAATAAAATAAGATAGCACTGAGGACACTGTGACAGATGATACTCTGGTCGTAAAAGTTTGAACAGGTAAGTGGATGAATAGATAGATGATAAGTAGACACACAGACAGACTGCTATTTCTACTCATGTGTCTTCAACACCAGGAGACAACACATAATGAATGGACTAGTTGGTTCTGAGAGTTTCTCTTCCCCATGTGCCTGTACCTTTCAGGGCGGAACTCCTCAGGCTCTGGCCAGTACTTTGGGTCTTTGTGGAGAGCAAAGGTTGGCACCATCACCACAGTTCCTTTAGGAATGAAAACCCCATTGATCTCAACATCTGTCTTACAGACCCTCTCAAGTCTTCCAGCAATCGGATATAATCTGAGAGTTTCATTCACTACCATGTCTAGATACTCCATCTGTAGCAGGACATCATAGGTGGCATGTGCCTACAAGAAGGGAGAGAGATTTTCATAAATTAAGATTTGGAATTAACTTTCATCTGTGGAGAACTGCTAAGGTATTACACTACCAAAGGAAAACTCATATTAATGGAGAACCTTAGCATTTACAAAGCATTTTAATAAATGGCATACTTCAATCTGCTCAATGCATCTCTAAGAAATGTAGGGTAATTATGAAATACAGAAAGACTTTAACAATCCCAAACCCAAGACCTGAAATCCTCAGAATTACCATATACTACTTTTTCTTTCTTATATGAGGAACCATAACTAACAGATTATGATAATTAGAGTCAACAAAAACTTGACACACTGAGAGTTACCTTTCCAAAGAGGAGTCACACATGTGTACTTGAAGGTATATACAACATAGGAAGAGAACAAAACAAATACCTATATGAAAATGTCCTCTATGGGCATTCATCTGATTATAGATAAAGTGGAAGTATTAGATAGGTCTGAGGAGATACTAGTTTCTTCTGCATTAAAGGTGACAAAAGACAGATGCAAGTCACTGCTACCACCATAATGTTCAGTTTCAACGCTGGTAAAGGTCACAGTGATCAATCCACAATAAGGATCCATCACTTAACCCCAATCTCTGTTGCTGGTCCACCCTGCTAGTTGTTCTTTCAGGGCTTTCCTATGAGGTCTGAAGATAACAAAGAGCCAGAGAGACCACCCATAAACCAGGTAACCTCACAACCCACAGCCTCCTAGTTTGGGCACAGTTGGAAAAACTGATATGAGAAACTTGTGACTATGACAATATGGGATATTTTGGACAGACCATAATGTCAGATTAAGAGTTTGATTCAAAGAAAGAAGAACACTCCTCCATTGCTGGTAGGAATGTAAATGTGTGTACAACTATTTTCTAAATCAATCGGCACTTTCTTAGAAAATTGGGAATAGCTTTACCTCAAGACCCAGCTATACCATTCCTAGGCATGTACCCAAAAGATGTTCCAGCATACAACAAGGATATTTGCTCAACTATGTTCATAGCAGCTTTATTCGTAATAGCCAGAATCTGGAAGCAACCTAGATGTCCCTCAATCAAAGAATGGATAAAGAAACTTTGGTACATTTACACAATGAAATATTTCTCAGCTATTAAAAACAAAGATAACATGACATTTGCAGGCAAATGGATGGAACTAGAAAAGATCATCCTGAGTGAGGTAACCCAAGCTTAGAAAGATACACATGGTATATACTCACTTATAAGGGGCTTTTAGCCACAAAATACAGGATAAGCATACTATGAGGCACAGACCCAAAGACAACAAATAATAAGGAGGATCCAAGGAAGGATGCAGAAATATCACTTGGAAGGGGAGACAGAATAGACAGAGGTAGTGGTTGAAGAGAGGGAACAAGGTAGGAGAGGGGGTACAGAGAGTTAAGAGGGTAATAGATCAGACCTGGAGAGGGGGGGGGAGAGGACAGAAGCCTGTAGAGAAAAAAGAAACTGAGGGTGGGGACATCGCTGTGACCTAAGTCACGGTCGGCTCCTGAGAGAATATGAGGAGCTTCAAGCAGAAACCACAAAGACTAAAGAGGACATCCTCTAACTAGACTAGTCTCCTACTAAGAGGGAGAAGAACACCAACCCACCCACAAAACTTCAACCCAAATTTTACCTTGCCTACAAGATGTACAGACATAAAGACAGAGGGAATACTCAACCAATGCCTGGTCCAACCAAAGACCCACCCTCTCTATAGAAAGGAGCCAACCCCTGATACTATGAATGATATTCTGCTAGGCTTGCAAACAGGAACCTGTTAGAGCTGTCATCTGAGATACTCTACCCAGCAGTGTCTCAAAACAGATACTGAGACTCAGGGCCAAACACTGGACAATGAGTAGGGAATCTTGTTGGAAAGTGGGAGGAAAGACAAAAGGACCTGGAGGTTTCGGGAGCTCCACAAGAAGACCAACAGGGCCAACTAACCAGGGCCCAGAGGGTCTTGCTAAGACTGTAGCATCAATCAACGACTATGCATGGACTGAACCTCGGCCCCCTACAAAGATATAGCAGCTTAGGCTTCATGTGGGTTGTCTAGTAAGGGAAGTGGGACTGCATTGGACAAGGACTCACTTGCCAGCTTTTTGATCACTTCCCACTGGTGGGACTGCTTTTCCAGGCCACAAGGCAAGAGGACATGCTCAGCTGGGGTGGATGGGAAAGGGAGTTCCCCTTTTCTCAGGAATAGATGAAGGAGTAAGGAGGGAGAGTGGGACTGGGAGGGGAGGAAGGATAGGGCTACAACCAGGATGTAAAGTGAATAAAAACAAATTTTTAATGAAATAAAAAAAACTGAGAAGAAAAAAATTGGCTGGGAAGTGAAGAGGTGTTAATCAATGAGTAATTGTGGGATGAATGTGATAAAATACTTTGCATGAAAAAGGTTTCCAAATAGATCAGGGCACAGGGATCTTTTACAAGTCGGTTTCTCCAACCAAGGACCATGTATGGATATAACCTAGAACCCACACTCAGATGTGGCCCATGGTAGCTCAGTATCCAACTGGAGACCCTAGTAAAGGGTACTGGGACTCTTTCTGTCATGAACTCAATGGCTGGATCTTTGACCCTCCCACACACATGCCCAGGAGTAACAGCCTAGCTAGATCCCAGAAGATGACATTGCAGCCAGCCCTGAAGAGACAAGATAAACTAGGGTTGGATGGAAGGGGAGGAGGTCCTCCCCCATCAGTGGACCTGGAAGGGGTCAGGAAGGAGTTGAGGGAGGGATGGGGAGAGTGGGAGGGAATGGGTGAGGGGTCTATGCCTGAGATACAAAGTACCTAACCTGTGATTAATATAAAAATAAATTACATTAAAAAAAGAAAAAGGTTTCCATATCCAACAAAAATTAATTTATCCTTCTTGTAAAAAAAAAAAAGAGTTTGACTCAAGGGTCACCTATGAGCAGAGAAAGATGTGTGAGGCAGTGCTAAGTCAATCTGTCTATCCCAGCCAGCCAAGGCCAGTCCCACACAGCCAACAGCAGGTAACAGTACAGCACATGACATCAACAGATCAGACTGTCCAGACACTTGACTGGCCAGTCCTCACACTTCCAAGCCACCGTGATTTTGTGGCTGTTTCTTGGTAGTTTTTGGTGACAGATAGTGGATAAAGATATACCAACATTCACCTGCAAAGATGTTATTTCATCAAACAGAAAAAAACAGCATCCAGTGTCTATTCCTCATTAATTTCTCTTTTCAGAACTTTCTTAATTAAAGATGGTGAAAGAATCAATGCTTATAAATTTGTTGAAAAATTCTCACTTGGTGGGATAAGGAACCATTCCAGTCAATGCTTCTCCTCTCCTCTTCTTCCCTCTCCAGGCCTTGTGCCCTTACCTTGTTGGGCAGAGCTGCATCAATTTCATCCTGCAGCTTCTTCTGGACATCAGGGTGTGTGGCCAGCAAATACATAATGAAGGAAAGAGCGCTGCTGGTGGTCTCATAGCCAGCAAAAATGAAGATAACAGACTGAGCCACAATCTCCAGATCGGATAAAGCTGAAGGGAGAGGGAGTACAGTTTCTTTTATTTCCTTTGTGTGTCTGTGGGTGTATGTAAGTATGTATGTATGTATGTATGTATGTAAGTATGTATGTATGTGTGAAAGGGAGTATGTCATAGCATTCTTGTGGTGGTCAGAGGACAACTTGGAGAAATGTGTTCTCTCCTCACAACATTTGGGTCCTGGCGTTTGAAATCAGGAGTTTGGCGTGGCAGCAAGTACACTTATTTGCTAAACAATATTGCTGGCCTACTAGATCTATATTTAGGTAATGGAGATCAGTATTTTAAAAAATCATGGTTTGGATGAAGTAAACAACCCAACTAAATATCCCAAGTCCCTAAGGTCTACACTCCTTTGGCCATCTTCCCTCTCTGCCATCCTCAATACCTCCCCAGTGAAGTCCCGAGAGGAAGCATCTCTGTCTAGTGTGCACAGTTTCTTCAATACACCCCACAGATAATTAGGAATCTACCTATTTTGTCTCTCTGTACGAATCGAAATCATAACTGCTCAGTTACTGGCAGGCTGGAATCTGGCAGACATATTTTAACTTTTTAGCTTTTATTAAATTTTATTTTACTTGCACGTGTGTGCACATCTGTGTGCACTCTGCACATGGTGCACATGTGCAGGACACGAATACGGGTATGCAGGTTATTAGACATGGACTCAGAAGAGGACTTCTGGTATTTTCTTCCATCATTCTCTGTGTCATTTCTTGGGGACATGGTTTCTTGCTGAACTAGAAGCTCATTATTTCAGCTAGTTTGGCCAGCCACTGAGCTCTGGGTCTTCCTGTCTCCGCCCTCCAATTTGGGGGCTATGCAGGCACATGTAGCCATGACCTCAAGCTAAATTTTAGACAGAATAGTTTAATTTTTTGCTAAGGGAGAATACTGTCATCTATTTTGCTTATATAAATTAGCTTTCCCCAGGACTGGGAAAATGGCTCAGTGGGTAAGGGCACTCACATTTTGTAAACGTAAGGACTTTAGTTTGAATACCCAGCACCCACATAAAAAAAATCTCAAAATGTGTTGAGTTGGTATGCAATAGAAAATCTTGAATGCATGAAACATGAGCAAAGCCATGAACTGTGCCTGTCTCTGGAAATCGGAGGCAATAATGTTAAAGCGACTAAAAGTGTGGTCAGGGGATCAGTAACAATAACTGGGAGGTGCTCAGAAATCTCGCGTCCACCTCAATCTACTGGTCAGCATCTGGACTTTCAAGAGCTATGGTATGCACTTGCATAATCTATTGGACAAATAAGGGTGGCCAATCTTCAAAATACAATTCAGAAATTAAGGGCGCTACAGAGGAAAAGGAATGATTGTGGAGTATAGAGTGATGGCCTAGAAAATGGTTCAGCCTATTAAGAATGTAAGTTGAGAAAGACAGTCCTGATGAGACCTGATAGGCTAGAGTCAGAAGGAAGGGGAGGAGGACCTCCCTTATCAGTGGACTGGGGAAGGGGCAGGAAGGAGGTGTGGGAGGGAGGGAGGGCAGTGTTGGGAGGGGCTACAGCTGGAATACAAAGTGAATAAACTGTAATAAATAAAAAATATATTTAAAAAAGAATGCAAGTTGATCTGAGTTCAGTTATAGGCAGCTTACAAGCATCTGTAACCCAGGCTCCGGGGGATCTGATACCCTCCTCTGACCTCCCAGGCCTCTGCACCCATACGTTCACACAGACATACATACCTGAATAAAAGTTACAAAAGAATCTTTTTATTCAAAGGGTAATGACTAGCAATATTCTAACATATTGATCCTCATTAGAGAGTTTTTGGAGAAATCTCACATGGGAGGAGCCTCACCTGCCACTGAACTGCATCTGTGGAGCGCTGTGCCCGACACTGTGAACTGCATCTCTATTCCTCAAGACCCAAGCTTCTCACTAAGGCTGAACTTAGACAAAGCAGGACTGCCCCTGTATGTTTGCTCCTTATCCGCATGGCTCTTCTTTACAAGGTGGGGATTACAAAAAAAAAAAATGTGTGCACAATGACTCATGTTAACTTCCCGTAAAGTATTAATAGACAGTCAAGTGTAAACTTGCTCCACAGTCATATGGTATGAATCATTTGCCATGAAACTACACATAAAGATGCTCATCCACGCTCTTCTTTAGAACGGAGCTCTATTCTGCAGACAGTATTCTACTTATTTCACACATACACCCTTGCCCCCTTGCAGCTCACTCAATAAACTATTCTTTGTATATGTTCCCAAGGGTGAATTCATTCACTGCCAATTCTTTCCTCACTAGCATTCACACACACAGACAGAGGAGAGAGACAGAGAGAATGACTATGGAGATTATATCATTGAATGTGGATACAGAAATGTTTTCTCCAATCCCATAGCCCACATAAATGCCAGAAAGGTACAGAGGCCTTGCATGTAATCCCAGCTTTAGAGGGAAGAGACAGGGGATTCCAAGGGCAAGATGACTAGTGGGACTAGCTGAACCTGTTAGCGCTGGCTTTCACTGAGAGACCCTGCTTCAATCAACAAGATGGGAGAGCAATGGAGCATGACTCCTGACATCAGCTCTGGTCCTCCACAAGCATGCATATCTGTGGATCTACACACCTGCGAAGGTGCATACACACTTACATACCACACACACACACACAATGTTTTTTCTCTAGCCCATGGATTCATACTTTATTTTCATAGCTTCTTCCACTGAAAGAATTCTAGAAGGAACAATCCCCAGAAGAATAATTAAATCTAGATCCCAGCTTTTGGGTTGACATTTTATTTCACACTAAAAATTTGCAACTTTGAATAAATCAGTGATATCAGAGAAATATATCAGAGCTGTAATATCTTGTAACAGAAAGAAAGAAATTAATTTATAAAGATGTGGAAATGACGCGTAACACTTTGTGTGTTTCTACAGTGTGGCATACCAGCACATATCTGTCAAACCAACACAATGGACAAGACCAAGAATGAATCCTAGCTATAATTGTGGGCCTTTCCATGATAATATAAGCATGTAGGTTCGATACTCATGACAAGCATACTACCCCACTGATGAATGTTAAAAAAAAAAAAAATGGGAGCGTGTGGTGGCCGAGCAAGATGGCTCAGCAGACAAAAGGCCTGCTGCCAAGCCCAATGAACTGAGTTCCATTCCCAGAACCCAAAGGGGGAAGGAAAGAACAAAATCATAAAAGTTGTCCTCTTACCTTCACTCACAAACATACACACACACAAACACACACAAACGTACACACACACAAACACACACACAATTGCATGTGCATGCCCACATATATACACAACCAAAATAAGTGAATTTCTGAAACGTATTCTAAAAAGAATGGGAGGTTGTGCACACGAGGGCAGGAACGTGTGAAATCCTGTGTGTGTTCAGCTGAAATCAGCTGTGAGCCTATCACTTCTCTAAAACTTGTAAACTACGCTTTGAATGAAACCCTGACAGTGGGACACTTGTCCCTCTCCTACAGGGTAAATAACTCAGAGCTGGAATTAGGAAGCCTCCATTCTTCAACCATCACAGCGTCTGTTTCCTCAAAAGCCATGCGTGATGGGAAAACGCGTAGGTGAGACACTATGAAGAGTAGTGGGGTGTGTGCTTCAGACCAGGGCTTTCTCCACACGTTTTAAATCAACGACACCAGAAACCAAAGCATGACTGTAAATCAAACCCTGAGAGGACTTCCACCCTGTGTCCAGTGACTGTCACCGCTGTGAGGCTGCTCCTGATCACTGGGTGTGCAGACACAAATCTCCAGGCACAGTTTCAGACTCAGGGGGGATCAGAATGAGGCTGAGATGGAACTTGTTCTGTGGCACAAGGTCCAGAGACCACTGATGGCCTCCAAGCCTGAAATACATGCTTACAGCTGCCCTTCCGGCTTTGAACACAGTAATAACCCTGTGATTCTAGAAAGTTCCTCTGCCTGCTGTATATACTGTCTGCATCTGTGTGTTGGGTTGGGCTTGGAGGAGTTGGAATTGTTTGTTTGCAATTTGGAAAAGTATTCATCTACCTGAAAAGCCTCCTGCATATTTCCAGAACAAACCCCCGACTCTGAGGTTCCCCTTTGTTAAACATGAAGCATCCTTGCTTACCTTTATGAGATTCTTTCACTTTGGAATTCTGGGAGTTTATCATCAGCTGAAGGAAATCCACTCTTTGCTGAAAGAAAATAATTTTGAAAGATGCAAGGTCAGTTGAGAGGTCAAAGTGAGTCACAAGTTCAGAAGTACCCACTGTTCTGAGGATAATGTTATTTAAAGTCCAGAAGTCTGGCTGGGGTGCCCACAGTCATCGAAAAACAATACCCATAAGCACAATTCGCTGAGTGAACGCTTCGCTGAGTGAACAGTGGACGTGTGTCAATGGCTTTGGTCTTTTTCCTGACTCTGAGCCTGGGTTCTCTGGCTTCTGAACAGTCCTGCTCAGCCCCTTTCCATCACATGTGTGCTTACATAGAAAAAAGTTCTGGGCTTCAATCTTGTTTCCTATCTTAGTCCCAAACCATTGTCCTTACAGATGAACTCATGCCATTTCTAGACCCCGTCAGTAGTTTGGGGTAAATATCTTTAAGTGCCCACCAAGCTAGAATGCTTTGATTCTCAGTGATAGTGGGGGTACCCGGTCCTGCTTCCCTTTCTTGCTCCCTAGTCCATTTATATGCAGAAAAGCCTGACTATCCAGAGGAGCACTGTGCTACTCCAGGCCAGATGGGGCTCAAATTTAATTCAGAGCAGCCAGCTTTGTTTGCACATGCCTGTAATCACAGCTCTAGATGCGGAATGACGGAGAGAGTCAGGCCTGTGTCTCAAAACAATAAAAATTAAAAATAAAGCAGACTAAACTGGGCCAGGTAGGATAAAAATGACTCTTTTTAATGTGTAAAGTGATAAGCTTGGAAATGAAGAGACTTCTTGCCAATATGAACTCTGAGGAACGAAAACACCAGAAAATAAATGTTTATGGAAAGTGGTTGTCCTTTTGGGAAGGGATGTGTTAGTTTCTTTCTATTTTTCAAACTTATGTCAACTGATGCATTTAAAAAGTTGTGCATGGCAACTGAATAAGATATAATTTTGATACATGCATATTTTGAAATTTGCTTAAATCAGATTAAACACATTTTTCTCAATATCCACCACTCATCTGTGATGATAGCTTGAAAAGTCCATTCCTCTCACAGCTTTTGGAAGTTTTTTAATGGCTTCAACGAACATGGGTGTACAGAGCTCTCTCACACGAGCTGGTGTCATTGTCTGACCAGCATGAAGATAGCTAGATCAGGTGGAAGTTGTACATTTAACCTTTGCTCATCTTTTTTTTCTGTGATGTGAACTAAGATCACAAATGACTCAATCTTTGAAGAGATGAGCTATTAATAAAACTTGTTCCCTTTGGATCACCTGACCCAACGTCAAAGTCATAAACCCTGTTCTCGACATGCAAGTCTCAGGTAGGATTGAGCTGGACACCCAGGGCAACTTGGACCATTGCTCAAGGATGACAGGTTTGCTAACCATGTGTAAAGGCCTAAGTTTTATCCCAGCACTGAGAAAATAACAGACTTCAATTTTTTAAATATATATCCACAGAGTGTTTCATAATTTCTTTAATTTACATCCCCACAAATTGTATGCAAGGAATCTCTTTTTTCTGGAGTGTGGCGAAGTTCTTGCCTTAAGCTATTTTTATTCACTAATTTAAACTAGTAATATTTAATCTGGTTGCCAGGTATATCATTTAATTTTACATTCTTTCCCTGGCTCATTTTATTTCTCTATTCCCAACCACTACATTCTTTACTCTCTCCAAAACATCAAAATTACCTGTCCTTGACATACACTCCTCCACCTAACTTTTAAAGACGCAGAGAATATATATATATATACACATATACTTGTTTTATAGAGTGGGAAACAAATTATTAATAAATGAAAGTCTTTGTGTGACCAGTTTGTTACCTTTTCTTTCTCTTGCAGCCGATGCTCTTTCATTCGTCCTACAGAAGTTTTAAAAAAGCTTATGACATCTTTGGGAAACATGCATATATTTAATGCTTCAAATACTGGGGTAAGGAATGGAAAAAGTGCTAGACAGGAAAGATAAAAGAAACCATGATGAAAAGTCAAATTTTACCTGGAACAATTATTTTTAATCTGCCATTCAGAATAGTAAAAATTCATCAGGATCTCAACCAAGAGTCATTCCCTCTTGCTCAGGTTCCAGACCACTAGCCGGAAAGGCGTATATCAAGGTATGGCCACCAACACAGAACCTATATCAATGGTTCTTGCTGCATAGTTTCAGAGTTAAATTCCTTGACCTCTCACCATTTACACGTCTTTTTGGATAAATCAGAATTTAGCATGCTACTACAGCTAATCATGATATTCAAGAAAAGTCTTTCAGGTCTGGAGAGACGGCTCGGCAGATAGAGTGCTTGCCCTGTAAATGTGAGGATCTGTGTTCAGTTCCCAGAACCCATGTCAAAGCCACACGCAGTGTCTCAGCAATGGCAACATGAGAGGCGGAGACAATGAATTCCCGGAAGCTGGATGGCCACTTAGCCCGGCCTACTTGGTGAAGTTCTAGGCCAGTGAAAGAACCTGCCTCAAATAAAAGGTGGCAGGTGCCTGAAGTTTTCCTCTGAGGTTTACCTCTGCAGACTTATGCGCACCTACTCACCCATTCATGAATATATATGCACACAGAAAATAATAAAAGTGATGATGATGATGATGATAGCATTAACCAAAAACACAAAAAATAAAGAAAGCCTTGTAAAATGGAGACAAAGCAACACCCAGAAGGGAGTTTATGGGTGTTAAAGAAAAAATAATCTTACATGAAAGCACTTTATAGCATGTGCCACTAAAAGAAAAGTGAAAACACACTTCTGGCGTAGAGAGAGTCGATACTACTGACCATGGAGTGAACTAGTGAAGTAAAAAGCATGGGGCAAATAAATGAAAACAAAAGATGCTTCTTTGAAAATATCTCAGAATTAGCAAAATGTCCGCTGGGATTGTTCTAGAAATGGTGATGACTTGGATTACTAGCATTCACAGTGGAGTGGGAAGGGAATAATATTATGAAAAACATAAGGACATATGAAGGAATCCTATTAATCGCTGGAAGACTAGAACAATAGCCTCAATTGTATAACTTAGCTAGATGTACAGTTTCTTAGAAACACAAAAAGTATAGAAACTAGCTCAAACAGAAAAGCATACCATGCATAACAGACCCGTGACAAAGTGAGAGGTTATATGCTGCAAAGCAAATACACAGAGGCCCATAGTGGTTCTCACAGTCTACAGTAAATGGAGAAGAACTATGATAAAAGCAGATTATCATGTGAGTGCATTCCAGGACCATATTTCATCTTTACCTCCTCCAGGTTTAAAAAAAAAAATATGTCCACAAGGAAACCCTGAAACCAGAAGGTTTCCATGCTGAAATCTAAATATTTTCTAAAAAGCATTCCTTCTCAAACACTTCAAATATAGAAAGACATGAAAACATCTCCAAAATTCTCCAAAAGGCACTAATATTAAGAGCAGACAAAAAAAAATCTCTCACATGCAAAGAAAACTGCAAAGAAACATTACTTGCAAATATAGTTGCAAAGTTTTCAACACAATGTTAGTTGTGAATCAAGAGACTGTAAAAGAGCTATATTATCAAGGATGCTCTGCTCTGTAGGATATCAATGCAAATAAAAATGAGTAAAGCAGATGAACACATGCAAAGTCTTTGAGAAAAGCTAACAACCTATTATGGTTAAAGACACTTCCTTAATTTGTTCAGCACCTTACTATACAACTCAACACGTCCTCCCCCCAATATATATCCAGAATAACTAACAGTGTGTGTTCGAACACTAACTTGTGTAAGAATACTCATAGCAGCACTGTTCACAACAGCCGAAAACTCAAAACATTAGAAGTATCCATCAGTTACAAATAGATAGACTGCAGCATGCCCATACAATGGAATATGAAGAATTAAGTCCTAAGAGACATCTCAAGATGCATGAACTTTTAAAACATACTGGTTTGGAAGCCAGACACAAAAGGTGACAGAGTATGCAGTTTCATTCATGTGAAGCATCCAGAAGAGTCAAATCTATGTAGTTAGAGAATATGTTTACGTGTTGCCTATGCCTGAGGTAGGTAAGGTGTTGATCCTTTAAAGTACAGTTTGGAGAGGACAAAAACGTTTCACAGCTGACAACAGTGATGGCTGAAAACATTTTCAGTATACCAAAAACCACCTCCTGGTCTGTTGAAGTGGCCTATTTACAGCATATGTGGATTATCTTCCACTACCCTGTCACTTAAAAACAAAGAGTGAAATGTTAGCTCACGTACTCACTGACAGGAACAATGGATCAAAGATATCAAATTTTAAGAGCTTCTTGATTTTTTCCACAAAAGGATCCTGTGGGTTGTTGAGGGAATCAATATTCACTCCAAATGATGTTCCAGTGATCACATCCATGCTGTAGGCCCCGAAGATGCTGAGGAGAGAGATGGAAATTAACAATTAAACATCTTCTTTGTCCACCTAAGACCCATGAGGTATGAATCAGGAGTAAATTCATATGTCCAGCCAAGACAGTCAGATTACCACACAGAAAGCCTTTCTATGATCTCCTTGCTTCTATCACACTGACTTCTGAGAAGTTTGTCAGGGGACAGCGCTCTGCCTTTGTGCCATTGGACGACAAGCATGCTGTGAGTGTTAGCTCTAATTATCAAACTGACGTAGTCTAGAATCACCTTAGAAGACAGTCTCAAAGAGATTGTTTATGTCAAGCTAGACAGGCCTGTGGGGGATTGCTTTGATTGTGTTAATTGATGGTAAAGACACAACCCACTATGGGTGGTTCTGAACTGGTTAAGTGTGGAAAAGATAAGCTAAATATTAAACATGCATTCATTTTATTTTGTTCTTCACTGTGTCAATTCCCTCTACCATGTGGCCCCCAGGGATCTAACTCAGGTCACCTTGGTGGCAAGCACCTTTACCCACTGAACTATTTTGCCAGCCCACGGAAAGATTTATTATTTCACTGATAGCCTGAAAATGTCCATGACATTTTAACTTTCCTGGTATACACACAGAATCCTAATATGTGCCAAGTACTTCCTCTGCTCTTTTCTACTGAGTCAACACTAACAAATTTGTTTAGGTCGTGCTCCCTTCTAAACTATGCTTTTTCTAGAGTTTCAAAAATGACAGTTGAGTTGACAAGTTCGTACTGAATCCTGTATACAGAGGTGAGACTCACTCTCCATCAGCCACCCTACCTGCTGCAGGAAATACTCCTTTCCGTGGTGGCCCATTACGGTCCTAATGTTGCTACAGATATGTCTCCATTTCTTCTTGTCTCAACTCCAGCAGTAATCTGAGCTGTTGTAAACACTTGTAACACTATACAACCCGCTTTTGACTGGTCCTGAAGTAGCTCAACAATGGGAACTTCAGCTCCTCGGCAGGTAGTTAAGGAGTCCCGAGCACAATTTTTATGATCTGAACATGCATATTTCCCCCACAGAATCATATATGTGATCACTGGGTCTCCAGCTAGTAGCACTGTCTGGGGGAAATGTGGAAATTTTTGGAGGTATGGCCTCATTAGAAGAAGTAGGTCAACTGGGTGTGGTGGCACACACCTATAATCCCAGCACTCTGGGAGGCAGAAGGAGCAGATCTCTGTGACTTCCAGGCCAGCCTGGTCTACAAAGTGAGTACAGGACAGCTGAGGCTACACAGAGAAACCCTGTCTTTAAAAACAAAAAGAAGAGGAATAAGAGAGAAAAGAAGAGGAGGAGGAGGAAGGAGAAGAGGAGGAAGACAAGGAGAAGGAAGAGGAGGAGGAAGAGGAAGAAGGTGGTGGTCACTTGGGGCAGGCCTTGAGTCTATAGCGTCTATAGCTTCCTCTTTCCTGATTGCAGATGCAATGTGATCAGTTAGCCTCCTGATCTTTCTGCCACAGTGGACTGTATCCCCCTGCAACTGTAAGCCAAAACGAAACCTTTCTTCCTTCAGTCACTTTTGTCAGCACATTTTGTCACAGCAGCAGAAAAGTGATGAAAACAAAAGCCCAGCACCCAGCAGCCGTGCAGTACTTACTCCTTCATGCTGGTGAGCTTGCCTTTCTCTGACCCCTGCCGCATGTTTTTCACCAACACATCCGTATACTGGTTAATGATGGGGAACATCTACACACACACATAAAAATATATATATACCATGTGTAGTCAGTGAGGGACTCAATGCCCGGTAGACAATGCTTTTCCAAGGACAAAGCAAGAGGTGCCACTATTTCTTCATTACCTCCTTGAGCTTTCCACTGGTGAAGGTTGGAGACAGCAAAGCTCGGATTCTCTTCCATTCTTCATCCTCAGAGATGGAGATGGCTTTTTTTAAAATTCCCGATGGACCAAAACTCTAAAATCCAAAGCAAAAGAGATGTGGCCATATATAAGTTTGGAGGACTGCAAAGTTGTGGGGGAAAACCGTTAACAGGCATCACTTACTTACAAATTATTTAGAACTATAATGTCATTAAATGGTACAGGAAACAGATGTTTCAAATGCCTCACTCTTTAAGAGGCTGGAGGTAGAGAGAGAGGGGTGTCAGTTATGGAGGTTTGATAAAGGTAAGCTGGAGTTGAGCAATGTATCAATGTGCATGTATTTCAATATCATGCTTAACTCCACTAATATATACAATCAATAGATGCAGTGAAAAATTTTAAGTGATGTGTTGCACAGAGAGTCACAAAAACTTATGAGGAGCAGCTAAAATTGGGGCCAACTGGGGAAATTTTATGTCCTTTAAAAATAAATGCACTTTCTCAACATTCTGTTCAACACACTACTGGAGCTCCCAGCTGGCACAGTACTTTAATAAAAAATAAAAGAGTATTTAGATCACAAAGAAAAAAATTCCCGTTTTCATTAAAATAATGTCAAGATAGAGAACTGATGAAGTGCATGAAGAAGCAAGCATCTGGAACTTAAAAATGAGTCAATTCACCAAAACTCAGGCACATTGGTAAAGTATGTGAGGAATATGCAAAACTGCATTAACACACAATGGCTTTTACACTCATTCCATAGACAATGAAATGCTTTAGGTAGGAATCTAACAAAATCTAACAAAAGTAGTGAAAATGCTCATAAATGAAATCAATGAAAATTTGATAAAAAGTGAAGAAATGTGAAATATTCATAGATCAAAATGTTCTTCTGGAGAGATGGCTCAGAGGGTGAGGACTTGTTGCTCAAGCATGAGAACCTGGGTTTGAATCTGCAGCAGCCACATTTTAAAATATGGGCATGGGTGCCTATCACCCAGCGTTAGGGAGGCAAAGACAGGAAGAAGCTCATAGCTCACTGGCCAGCCAGACTAGTCAAAACAGAAGAGTAATAGGACACCCAACATCCTTCTCGGGCCTCTGCAGGTTCACAGAGACACACACATCACACATGAACATACACATACATAAAACATACACAGCTTACATACACTTAGAAGGCTGAAAATACTAAAAATATTGTTTCATAGACACACACACACACACAATGGCGTTTGATTCGGCCATAAAGAAGAACAAAATTATATCATTTGCAGGGAAAAAATTGAACTGGAAACCTTCACTTTAAGTGAACACAGATTCAGAAACATAAGTATCGTCTATCAGTACCAATAATAGATTTTAAACTACACACATATAACAAAATATTATAGGAACTGGAGAGAAGGCTCGGCAGTTAAGAAGACTTGCTGCTCTTTCAGAGGATTGAAGTTGGTTCCCAGAACATATCAGTTGGCTCGTAAATACCCATAACTACAGCTCTAAGGGAGCCTGCACCCTCTTCTGACCTCTGTGGGCACCTACACTTGCACAGACACAGACAGACAAACACACACAAATACAAAATGACTGTAAAAATGAAAATGTCTCAAGAAAACTCACTGCTTTGTATCATAAACATATGCCAATGATATAGTACTTAAAGATGATAGTTTTCATCATCTTTAAGAAGATGACAAGCTACATGTGGCAACTCTAATAGACTTGTGAAGAGACAATTCCTCCGTATACAGAGGTGCACCGGTGAAGAGGCATGGAGTTACATGCCTGTGTGCACACACACTACAAGACAGGGGCGTGTGACGTTATCGCTGGTGGCCTTGTGCACCTGGAACCCCAGCTCAGACAGGCAGAAGCAGGAGAATTGCCAGTGCTTGCTGACAGCTCCAGGTTCAGTGAGAGACCCTGTCTCGGGGGGATAAGAAGACTCAGAGAGCAGGACACCCAAGCTCCTCCTCCAGCTTCTGTGCGTGTGTAGGTGTGTGCATATACCACATGCACATGTGTGTAAATACTCACACATCAAAATAACCCTAATATATGAATAAATAGAGATTAGGATACTGTAAATGGAGGCCTACCCGCCGGTTTGTGAAGATAGAATAGCATTCCTTCACCAGTACGGTTTTGATCATGTCTGGATCTGTGGTAGCCAACACAGGCTGTCGACCATCATACAACCTGCATTGGCAAAGCACAGAGGATTAGACCCAATCAGACGGCTTATGTAGCTGGAAGCATGCCTGGGAACCTGGACTCTGATCCAGATGTGATATAGTCCACAGGTATATAGCACCCATCAACATGAGCACCTAGATCAAGTCAGGGATTCTGACCACAGGTCTGTGGCCTCTCATGAAATGAAGGGTAGTATAGCTCATGCAGGCAAGAGACAAACACAAAATAGCTCTACTAAGAAATGATATTTAGAACTGAATTGGGACATTTGCTAAGCCTGGGTGGTACATGCATGACTATTGCCTATATGCTATTTCTCATAATTTTGCATGATCAAAAAATTGCATTACCATAAAGGATATTAAATCAACGAAAAGTTGAAGGTAGGTAATTTAAGTGCAAAATAGTAAAAAGAGCATCTGGGGATGAGCCAGAGGGAGACTCCGTGCTGTGTGTTCTGAGCAGGACCAGAGGTCTTTATGGGATGCATTTACTCGGCCAACGTTGTGGCCAGCCCTCAGTTTTCTGAAGATGTGTGGGTTAAGTTAAAAAGCATGAAGAGGTCTTGCCTCCCTTTGCTTGTGTGTGGCACATAGCACAATGCTGACACCTCTGGCAGTGCACTCACCCAACCTTCCTGTGGTCCTGAAACAGAAGAATTTATCATAATTCATTATGATGTTGTTGGTGAAGAATGAACATCACTTTCTCCAGAAGGATAAGCAAAGAAGAAAGGAAGAAGGTAATAACATAGCACAGCTTAAATGTCTCCTGCTAATAATCACTATTATTAATAACATATAATGATAATTATTGCAGCAGTTAGCCAACCTCCAAGATCTAAAACTCCATCAGTCTACAGAGAACGTGGTCCTGTAATTATATACCACACTTACTGTTCAAAGTCAGGATCATAACTGGACGTGGTAGCACACGGCTTTGATCCCAGCACTCAGAAAGACAGAGACAGGTGGATCTCTGAAAGTTCAAGGCCAGCCTGGTTTACAAGTCCAGGACAGCCAAGGCTACACAGAGAAACTCTGTCTCAAAGAAAAAGCCAGTTTCATGAGGGGCCTGGAAAGATGACTCCATGATTAAGAGCATGGCTGCTCGTCCAGAGGACCTGGGTTTGATTCCTAGCACCCGCATGGTGATTCACAACTGTCTGTAACTCCAGCCCCAATGGATCTGAGAGTTTGCCTATGAGGCAACGTATGTATGCATGCACGTTGTACATAGACATGCGTGCAGGCAAAACACTCATACACATAAAATAAAAATAAATAAAAATTTCAAGTTGGGTATCTTGAGCTGGACACAGCAGTATGTGTATCCCTATTATAATTCCAACTTTCAAGGAGCAGAGGCAGGAGGATTGGGAGTCTAAGGGCAGCTTCAATTGTTCAGAAAGGTTATCTGTTTTCCCAGGACATATTTAGGGAGCTAATATCGAGCAAGACGGTCTTGAGTTACACAAGACTCTGACTCCAGGACAAATAAGACACCAAGAGTCAGCAGAAGCCGTAGCCATACAGATTTCTATTGAGCAGGCTTCCCTTAATGAGACTTTTACATGAACAAAAAAAAATCTACATGCATTTTTAGAAGCTGGGTTCTTAAAACATAGATATATTTTCAATGTTTTATGGTAGCTCACAGTCTTTCTTTAAAGCACATATTAGGTTCAATTTTTAAATAAATTTTGTCTCTAAAGCCAATATAAATAAACATGAGACATATATACACATATATTAAAAGGTCTCAAGTGATTCACTGAATGTTATTAGAGGGGTCCACAGAAGGGAAAATTGGAAGAGTAGAATATCTAAACACTGGACTGAAACTCGGGTAAACTGTTCCTGAACCTTCAAGTCCTGGAGGAAATCAAAACATACAATTTTCTCAGCCAAATTCAGTGTGCAAATCATGGCAGCAGGAGACAAACAGGACCTTTGGGAGGGAAAATATTTCTAACACATAGCTTCCGCTCCCGTGGGCTTTTGTAAGTATTTCAAATCTGGCCAGTGAAAGTTACCATAGTACTTACCCCCATATTTTCCCATATTTTTTATGACATTGTTGGTCAAATTCCCAGATTCCCTGGAAAGGTAAGGAAAATGAAAATCCATGATTATTTTAAATATAGTATCCTTATCTCTAATCGTGGTGCAAATGATTTGATTCTTACAAAACCAGGTTTACCATCCCTCAATGGCAGTAAAAGAGGCATTTCTTATTCACAGATGTCTGGTGGAAAGGAAATTAAATTCTAGAGGTATTTGAAATGGGGATATAAAAGTTTCCTAAATTTCCACCAACATCACACATGCACAATATCTCACCTGTGATTGTGAACAATTGCTAACCCACTGCACATGCTCAGCCACTTTCTTTTCGCTATGAATGATAGTTAACACCACATCCCTCTCAAAAGCCTTTGCTTCTCTACATGCTGTGCCTAAAATCTTCAAACTCTGAATCTTTCCTTCTACAGGCACAGGGCAGCGGGGCAGTGGAGAACAGCAACAAAGGGAAGCCAGTGAGATCATTTATCTCCTTATAGAATTAGGACACAAGAAACCAAGGCCATCTTTCACTTTAGACCATTTAGTCTCATACAAGTCACTGAGGGAGAAGGCAAGTGAATGAGAATCATGAAGAGGGGACTGGAGAGATGGTTCGAGGTTAAGAGCATTTCCTCCTGTTCCAGAGGACCAGGCTTCAAGTCCTAACACCCACATGGCAGCTGTCTATAATTCCAGTTCCAGAGAAACACCTTTGTGAGAATTGGGTACTCATACACACACGTGTATGCACACAAAACCTTCATACATGTAAAACAATTTTCTTTTTAAAAAAACATAACAAAAAGGACATGCAAGGCTACACAGAGAAACCTTGTCTCAGAAAAAGAGAGAATTTGCCTTTATAGTTCCCTGTCAACATGAAAAGATGGGAAGATGCCACCTCTATACAGAACACACCAAAGGAAAATTCTCTCTCCTCTATACATAACATTGAAAATTAGATGCTTGAGTCTTCAGTTCTGAAACTTAAAAAGAAAACTTCTGCTAAGATTCAGGTGTAAGTTTTAATTATGGAGATAAAAATTCCAAAAACAAGGTTGTCCTTTGCTAGAATAAACATGAGACATATATAAACAAATATGAAATGGTCTCAAGAGATCCACTGCATGTTAGTAGAGGGGTCCACAGAAGGTGAAATTGGAAGAATGGAATAAAAGGACATTGCCTTTTGAGGATCACAAGTCTGTACAGCAAGGCTTCAACATGAGCATTGGTATGTTAGAGGTCTGAACTGATCAACTGTGCCTAACCAGATTCTCCAAAGACTGGCAGCGAAATTGATCTTAGGGAAATTGATCTTGCTTCATGGGGAAGCCAACCCTCATTTCTGAAATCCTACCTCAGTTCTACTCAAGAGCTTGCCTTTTTATTTAGAGAATTAAGCCAGTCTTGGGAACCACAAAAAGCAAGATAGGGAGCTGAAAAAAACACTCACTTACCTTCCTGTAAGCAAGAACTGTTCCCAAGAAAGGCAGAGGTTTGGGCCCAGGAATTCCCAACTTTTTAAAAGTTCCATGGGAATGGGTTCCATATCTGTGAAGTGAAAGAAATTGCTAGTACATTGGGATTGTCATTGTATACTACAGTGACTCACCAGGTGGGGATACAGACACTATAAAATTCAAGCAACACGTAGGCAACAAGTAACAGCAAAAACTCCAACATCAGCAACTGTTTGGTCTTCACTTCTCATGAGTTCGCTGTGGGGCTCTCAAAGACCACAAAGGCTGTCTTAAAAGGTAAATAAAATATCTGGGCTCTAAATCCTAAAGTTAAGCATTAATAAGTATCCTGAAACTTGAGTTTGAATATTCATGTGACAATGAGGCTGAATTCTTAGCCATCATTTCTTTCACTTGCTTTTATTTAGGAAATTGCTTGGATACAAATCATTTGTCCTACTTTTCTTCAGTAGAAGCCATGACGCACAAGTGTATTTGAGAGTTCTCCCTTGAGAGAAGAGTCGTATTCTCCACTTCCTCCTAACTCACACCTGAAGGTATTCTATTTCATCACTGGCCCATCCTCTTCCTTATCCACCCACACTGAGGGATTTGAAAGTCCTGACAGACAGGTATATCAAACACTGACGAGTGTAACAAAACAAGCAGTAATCTGAGCCGACCTTACAGCCTGGGGTACACCAGGAAAAATGCACAATGGTCCTAGAGGTGGGACAAGGAAGCAGAAAGTAGCCATGTGAGCATGGGACCACCCCTCCTCCCCCGCATCTCCTCCATCAGAGAGAACAGAGGTGAAGACTGTGCAAAAGCTTCTTCTGTTCCCACAGCCTGAGACCTTGCAGAAGGGGCCTTCCACCAAACACAGTGACCAGATGGTTGTGATCTGCTTCTGCTGAGCTCTGGTTGGTTAATCTGGGGAAAGACTGAGACTCAATCTAACTGAGTCTAACTGAGGCTGCCCAATCCTCCTATCCAGAAAGTAGAGTTCAGTAGAAGAGAAGTATCTATTTAGCCCCTTGGAGGGATTTGCAACACCCTAGGTCTTTGCCACATCCTACACTCAAGCAATGTCCCTTTCATTTTCTCTTTGGATTTTCCAGGCTGGTAAAGGAAAGAATTGTCTGATTCACTTCCTCAGGTCCTGATCACAGAGGAGAGGAGCCTGGGCAGTTTACTCACAGGTAGAGGAGCACCAGGCTGGTGACCAGGAGCATCCAGGTTTCCAGGGAAAAGTCTGGGATCAGGTCCATGGCTGCTTTCTTTAATCAAGTCTCTCTCCAAGTTTTACCATCAGTTGTGTGCTGCACCTTACAGGGCTGAGCCTGATGAACTCCCTTCCCTGGCCAGCTGTGTGTGAGTCAAGGCCAGCCTGCAGTGCTTAAATACTGGAAAGGAGGTGGGGCTGAACTTGCAGCCAAGGGAAACACCGTTTTGCATCACACATAGTTCCAAGAGTCGGGTTACTATCTATCCTAGTGGTTAGCAAAGAATCAACATGTACCCGCTTTGATCTTCGAATTTATTTGCTAAAAAATATCGACCAAAAATGCAACCAGTGCTGTTGTTATCACTGAGTACAAAGGTGATTGCTTCTTATCAAAAATTCAAGTGATATCATGTTTGTGGTACATTTGTGGTACACAATGAAATACTATTCAACAATTATAAACAAGGAAATCGTGAAATTTTTAGGCAAATGGTGGGATCTAGAAAAGACCATCCTGACTGAGGTATCCCAGAAGAAGAAAGACACACATGGCATATACTCACTTATAAGTGGATATTAGACATACAGTATAAGATAAATATACTAAAATCTGTATATCTAAAGAAACTATGCAAAAAGGAGGACCCCAGGGAAGATGTTCAATCCTCATTCAGAAAGGTAAATGGAATAGACATCGGAAGAGGGAGAAAATAGGGAACTGGACAGGAGCCTACCACAGATGTTCTCTGAAAGACTCCACCCAACAGGGGATCGAAGCAAATGCAGAGACTCACAGCCAAACTTTGGACAGAGCTCAGGGAGTCTTATGGAAAAGGGGGGACAGAAAAGGACCTGGAAAGTCAGAAGCTCCACATGGAGACCAACAAAGCCAAAAAAGCTGGGCCCAGGGAGGACTATAGAGACTGACGAATCAAGCAAAGACCATGCATAGAGAGGATCTAGACCCCTTACTCAGATGTGGTCCATAAAAAGCTCAGTCTCCATCTGAGCATTTTAGTAAGGGGAAAAGAGACAGTCTTTGACATGAACTCAGTTGCCTGCTCCTTTATCACTTCTCCCTGGTGGGGCGACCTAGTCAGTCCACAGAGGTAGAGGATCCAGACAGTCCTGATGAGATGTGATAGGCTAGGGTCAGACAGTAGGGGAGGAGAATTTCCCCCTATCAGTAGACTAAGGGAGAGGGATAGTAAGGGAGGGTGGGACCTAAACTCAAGTGCTCTGGAAGTGCAATATGCTCTCTTAACCACTCAGCCTTCTCGACAGCCCTTTAGCTTCCCTTCTTGTTGAACCCAGAATCACCTGCCTAGACGTGGCACTACCCACTGTGGTGTGGGCCCTCCATATCGCTAACCAAGAATATTCCCCACTGAGATGCCTTCAGGCCAGTCGGGTGGAAGCAATTTCCTCCTGTGATCTACTCTTCCGGAATATGTCTAAATAAAAAAGCTAACCAGCACACTGTCCTTTTGTCCCAAGATGCTTTAATTCCCAATAACTCAAAATCCACCCAAATAAACACACAAAATCAATTGAAAAGTTCTGGGTTTTTAAGCTAATAAAATGGACAAACCCTTAGGCAGTCTCACAAAAAGAAAGAGGGAAAAGACACAAATTAACAAAATTAGAGATCAGATCACAGATCAGATTACAGCTGACCCCAAAGAAAGCTTTAGGGATTGCTTTGAAAAACTTACTCAGAAGAGTTGGATAACCCGGAAGAAGCAGGATCTCTGAATGCACCCATGAGACCCAATACAAGACATGAGAGCACAATCAAAAACCTTCTATCAAAGAAGAGCCCAGGACCAGACAGATACACTGCTGAAGCATATCAAATTTTCAAAGACCTCATGCCATTCTTTTTAACTTGTTCCATGAAATAGAAAGTGAAAGTCTACCACCAAATTCATTCTATGAAGTCAATATTATTCTGATACAAAAACCATACTACAGATTAATTTATTTGATGGACATATGAAGTGGAAGTTTCTTGTTTCTTTGAAGACTGAGTTTTGTCATGTGATGTTTTGCTGCAAGCTGGGCATGTGATGTTTTGCTGTGAGCTCTCACATTAGAGGGGAGTGACTTTAGCCAGCTGAGAGCCTCCCTGGGTGGACTCTGAGAGGAGATATACAGAGACCCATAGTCAGTGAGGCATTGCTTTTTGGGTTGGTGTCGCTGTGCTGATCTTTGTGCTTTGACACTTGACTTTGCAGACAGAAACATTCCAGACAGCTTCTCAGTGCAATCCAACTGAGTCTTGCAGCTTTCGCTCATTTTGTGTTGCTGTTTGGTGTTGGCCTTTGGACTACACTGCTGGTATCCTGATGACTGAGTCTGGTAATCTCCTAAAGACCCATCTACCCTTATCAGCAAGAAGTAGATAAAAGAGAGCTACAGTCCTTTTCACTACTAATCTCCTACCTAAGGTTGTGGGGAAGGAGGGAGAGACTTGAAAGACAGATAAAACTGTTTAAGAACCCTAAATAAAGTAGGTTTGGTGAAAAGTCTAAGCCTACAGTCAAAAGTGCAAAAATCCTCAACAAAGTACTTGCACATTCAGCACATTAAAAAGATTATACATTTCAACCATCTCAGAAAGGCAAGATTGGCTCAATAAACATAATTCAACAAATGTAAATCACCACTTAAGTAGACTTAAAGACAAGAACTATATAACCATTCCAATTGATAATGAAATGTTTTGACAAAGTTTAACATGACTTCTTGAATACTATTCAGCAATTAAAAAGGAGGAAATCATGAAATTCGCAGGCCAATGGTGGGACCTGGAAACGATCATACTGAGTGAGGTATCCCAAAAGCAGAAAGAAACATATGGTATATACTCACTTATATAAACCTATAGGATAG
>CM053751.1:22675278-22690936 GCA_028658305.1 Pachyuromys duprasi
GGACACCTGAGGTAAAACTACAGTCTCTACATGCACTCTCACACACTCATGTACACACACAGAAACACATACACACAAAGAAAGAATGACATTTGTGGCTGTCTCCCAACATCTAAACCATGGTAAGGTGTTTGTAGGTTCCCTGACTTATTATTTCCTTGCTTTCAGGATCCTAAAATAGCTCAGTCTCAAATAATAGGCTTCCTCTCAAGATAAAACTGGGCTATAGCACTCTGAAATTTGGGACTCAGTGAAACTGATTTATACTGCAATGCTAGTCTGCCACACAGGAGAAGTGATTCCTACACCAATCTCCATACTGGACTTAAAGCTTTTAAGAACCATGATTTGCTCCTATGTGTACAACTGCCAGTCTTTTGATACCAAGGGGGCCTTGCTCGCCTTGTGGTTATAACACTGTGTGTGTATATACATGTATATATATCTACATATGTATCTCCACAGATGTGGATTCCAGAGGTGAGAGCCAGCTTCTTCCCCTATGGATCTCCACCTTGTGTGCTGTGAACTGTTTCTCAGTGAACCTACAGCTCGCTACTAGGACTGCATTGGCTGACCTTATGGATCATCTTTCTCTGCATCCCCTACCTGCAGCTGGGATTATAGGTACACATGGTCATGCCCAACATTTTACATAACTACTTTAACTTGGGTTGTAGAGTGCTTGCTTAGCATACGTGGAACCCAGAGGCTAAACCACAGTGTCATATAAATCAAGTGGGATGTCACATGCCTGTAATCCCAAGCAGAAAAAGTTCAATGTCATCTTTGGCTTACATAGCAAGTCTGATACCAGGTTGAGCTACATAACATCCTATCGCAAAAACTGGCAAGGCAAATAAAATGGCTAGTATATAACACGTCAGGAGATGAACCAGAATTGATAGGGAGTTATAGAAAAGCTTCCCTGGTTCTGATTGTTTTCTAAGTATTCTCAGCCAGGTCTAAAAGGAGATAAGAGAAGGAAGATCTATGTTTGGAAAGAAGCCATCTAGCTATAGTATGGAAGAAAATACCACAGGGCACCAGGTTATTGCTGGAGAAAGGATTCACACATTAAAGTGCTTGCAGCTCAGAATGAAGATCTGAGTTTGAATCCCCAGAACACATGTGAAACACAGACATAGTAGCACACACCTGTACTTCCAGTATTCTGGTGGGCAGATGGGGGGAGAAAACAGGACATCTGCTTCCTCCCTGTGTCCTGACATGGAAGAAGGCAAGACTTCTAGAACCTCCATATTTCTCTTTTTCTATCTGGGTTGCATTACCTGGATGGTCCTCTTCTAGTCCTATTCATTTAGAACTCCACAAATTGTAACCCAGGCCTGACATAGCATAGGTGACCAAGACCTGAGATTAGGCCACAGAACAAGAGCAAAACAAAAGCTATTGTTCTTCTAAAGCAGTGGTTCTCAACCTTCCTACTGCTGTGACTCTTTAATACAGTTCATCATAAAATTATTTTTGCTGCTACTTCATAAAAGCAATGTTGCTACTCTTATGAATTGTAACGTAAAGACCATCCATGAGGAAGGTCTTAGGCAACCCCATGAAAAGGTCCTTAAGCCCCAAAAGACATTGTGACTCAAAGGTTGAGAACCACTGTTCCAAATGAACATGGCAATAATATGACCCCTAAAGACTTTCTGCTCTACCCATACACCAGTACCTAGTTCAGCCATCATCTGAGAGGCCTCCTCCTGCACTGGACAGAAACCAAAACAGAGACTCACAACTGGACAATGTCAGATGAGTGGGAGACTTGCCAGAGCCCACTGGCAAAGTAGAACAGTACCTGACTGGGGAGTCAAGATTGAAATAAATAACACAAGGGATCAGCTCAAGAGGGCTGTCAGTAAAAACTGTAGCAGCCTGGGTTATTCCACAGCTCACTTTTCTAGTCAGAACAAAGCACATCAGTACAAGAAAGGGGTTCATGGAGCAGTCAAACTTGTTTTCTTAGAACATTTCTCTATAGCAGAACCCATCCAAGGTCACATAACCAAATTAAACAAGCTTGGCAAAACATCCTGTTATTTTCAAGGTAGAGGCCAGGGTGAAAACATAGTGTTCACTTGCTTGCCAAACAAGCAGCACTCCACAGAGACTTTATAACATTCATTCACAAGTGAGATGCCTTCCTAAAACCCCTCCTCTCAGGGTTCAGGGAGCTATGAGGAAGGGGAGGTAGAGAGTAAGCGCCAAGGCTGATGGATAGTAACAAGGAAACAGTGCCTTCCAGACACAACAGGACTGATGCACACATGAGCTCACAGAGACTGTGCCAGCACGCACAGGGCCTGTGCAAGTTCAAGCTAATGGAGTCCCAGACCTGAGGGGGAAAGTGAACATGGGTTCTCCTCCCTGACCAAAAGCAATCTGCAAGTCACATCTGCTCTCAAAGTAAAATTCTCTAATGGAGTCTCGATGGGCATAAAACCACACTTATGAACAGTCCCCATGCCCAACAGTAGACGAGCAACACAAATGAACTCAACAGCAAATTGGCAGATGTTTTGTCTCTGATTGCTCTCTTTGTCATTTTTGTCATTGCCATCTTTTGTTTGTATATTTGTTGTTCTTTGTTCTTTGTTGTTTCTATGGGATTTGTTGTATGGATGTGGGTGTGAGTATGTATGTTTGCTATTACTTTAATTTTTTTATTCATTGGGGGGGTTTGAACTTTTTGTTTGTCTGTTTGCTTTCTAAATAGGAGACAGAGGCACCGAAGTGAGTGAATAGGGTGGTGGACTGGATCTGGGAGAAGTTCATGGAGAGGAAACCATGATCAGAATATAAAATAAGAAAAAAATGACTTTCCTTAAAATATTGTTATTAGGAATGAAAATCCCAATGAAGACTGTTATGCCCAGTTTATGAGGCCCCCAAAGACCACCAGGAATCGACTCCCAAGCAAACACATGAGGGTGTACTTGATACAAGCATGAGCTCAGCCAGTAAGTTCCCTGTGAAAACAGAGAGGTATGTAACCCTGAGGTCTTGGGGAACAGGGTTTTTAAAGGGCAAAACCACAAATGAGGAATTTCCAAATCTTGGTCTGTTTTAGGCACCAAGGCCATAACGGTTCTGGCCTGTCCATCTGGAGGGTAAGCACTCCTGTTAGGGAAGGACAACAATAAGCACAAGTTGTGGTTTTTCTTAGTAGCGGGGCTATGTGCCCTTGCTCACCAGTTATGGGCTATCTGGGTGGGTTGCCAGGCAACAGTATCTCTCAAGTGCAAACCTGGTTACTTTTCTGTGGCAGGGCAGGTCTGTCTAAACTTGCCCACTTCTTTGTCTAAACTTGTACCCAGGACCACAGTCATGTTGCCCCAGGAATTAAATTTCAAATTTTGAACCTTTCATTCCCCCTTTTTTAAGAAGATACTGTCTTGAATCCTCGAGACATGTTCAGACTGTTTAACCTTGCTTTGAGGGGTCCTATCAATATATCATTTGAGCTTATTAGGTGGGATTAGGGGCCAAATCTCTTCTGAAATTACTTCAGTACTGACAATAGGACCTTTGGCATCAGGGGCTAACAAGGCTGAAATGCCAGCCAAAGGCTGGGCAATGGGGCAGTCCTCAGAATTGTCTCATTAGTTGATCCACATGAAGAGGCATGGAGAAATCATGTCAGCTTCTATTAAGTCCAGATTTCAGCTTGCAGACCATAGCTGATCCCTGAATAGTTAGTCAGCCAGATGAAAATCTGCTGAGACAAATTCAGACTAGAGATAGAAGTTAAAATTTGTTTAGTAATTAGGGAAAGTGAAGAATGCCAAGACCAAGGGAAAAAACTCATCTGGGGTCTGTTTGAGCTATGCCAGATCCAGATCTTCTGACTTCTTGATTTCCTGAAACTCATATGAATTTTAGTTTACAAAAGGAAGTATATTAGTATCATCATCTTATTAAGATCCATACTTTAGAAAAAACAGTTAACAGATGCCTATCAGATACCAGAAGTAGACTCATTCCACTAAGACCTAATAAAAGCTATGGCTTTTGGGTCAGGTGTACACATTAGACAGAAATTTTTAGCATGATGAGAAGCTCCATAAAGTCTCTCTCCAGAAGACAACCAAAGGATATTAAAATCTCAAGCTTGGGACTGGATAATAAGCACTCAGATTTCTATCAGCTTATTAGAACTCTATTCATCAATGTCATAACTCTGAACTTCTGAAATCTTATAACAACATAAGCACATCAATAGCAGAGGGGGAGAAATCTAAATATTTCCCATTTTTTACACGATGTACATTATTTTCTGTTGGTATAATGATCTTTTGGAATGTATACACCTTACCCTTGTTCCTTCAAATGCTGATTTCTCTCCCCCACTCTCTGGTTTCAATCCGGACATTGCATTGTGATACTTATTCTAAGCATCACCTGTCTCAACTTTGTGTAAACACGCCAAAATAAAGCAACCAGCCACACTGTTGAGCAATGGAGAGGAAGGAGTAGGAGGGAGAAGGGAGGAGCCAGAGGACAGGAAGACGCTAGGAGAGCAGAACAGGAGGAGAGGTCTTGGGAAAACATAGAGGAGGGAAGCAGACCTAAGATTTCACAAAAAACAAGTATAATGGGTGAATCTAAATGTTAGGAAACTATGAAGCTTGGAGGTTCAGGATGGAGTAACTATTGCCCAGCATTGTGTTCTAGGTTAATTAAATAAATCCCAGTCTCTGTGTGGTGATTTGGTTATACAGCTGTTTAGGATTTTAGCAGTGTTACTAAAAGATATATCAATAGTAAATATTAATAAAGCCAATACAACAGTTTTCTTATATTATTATAATTTATATTCATGTATTTTAAAACATTTATTTAGACCTATAAATATTTCTTGCATTTAAACCTTTGAAACATTTTCCTAGACCCTTAAATAATTTTTGTATCCTTATAACTTAAATTTTTATATCCTCTGACTTTACATAAACTTTATTTTTTCTATCCAGTTATTTACCATAAGACACAGGCAATTAACATGAGGCCTGTGAGCAAGGCAAACCTCTTTGCCTTTCTAAATAAAAGATCTAATACCTAGTAATTCTAAATAGCTGATAAACTGACCCATGAGCTAATTGTCTGCTCTTTTGCTGACAATTAGTTTAGCTTAGCCATCAATGTGATCAGAGACCTGAGAAGGATAAATATAAGCCAAATAAATGTACCAATCTATGTACCAATCAAAATGACAGTGACAACTAGTCAGTCCACCACCTAGGCAGTTGTCCCTGGCTCATGACATCATGAGCAGAGGCAGTCTGGCCATCAGGCACAGAAGTATAGAGACTGTTTCTGTGGAAAAAAAAAAAAAAAAACATCAGAGATCGATCTCGCCTCACCTTCAGCAATGTGAAACAATGACTTTCCAGGTGTCCACAGCTTTGTCCACAGTTTAGGCTGGGTCCTAGGGGTGGGCCAGTTGGGACACTCTCACCCAGTGGTTAGCATACCACAATCCAGAGCATTGTGTATTGTTGTATCCCAATCTCCTTGGAGACCTTGGGGAACTACTGCCAGGTTTTGGGGACTCTCTGTCATAATGCACTTCCACATATTAAATGTCCATATTCAATAGATCTCTGACAAGCTTGAGGGCCAGCATATCTGAGTTGTTCTTTATCTATCTTTAGTTATCTACTCTAAATTGCATCCCATGAGACAGAATGCCATTATCTCTACTTCTGGCATATTCCTTAGATGACCATTTTAGAACCATATCTATTTCAAGTATATCTGTACAGGCAAACTTTGTAGTTACCCATCCTAAGCTTAACCTTGAAAACAAACAAAAGACTAGGTAAACATCAATCTTGTAACCAAGTGCAGCCATTAGCATAACTTAAATATATTTCTAAACTAAAATCAAAGCAAAACTTTCAATCAGATACAGTTCATAGAGGGGCTAGCAAATCTTGCTGATCCTAACACATTGCAGTAAGACTGATCAGCAAAATGCTTAAAGGACAAAAGCTGCACTTAACACTAAACAGAGAACTAAACACAGCTGGTAGCCGTCAACAAACATAGTAATGAAACTGTACTTCCATCCTCTTTATCCCTGAACCAACATGGCGGCTAGCCACGTGTTGTCACAGGCCATAGCCAGCAATATAAAACACAGCCATCTGGTGTCATTGATGGTGTTTCCACCTCCCACAGTATAGCACTGTGGAACATTTACAGTTCCCCGTAACCAAGTTTTAACATTGTAATCAAATAAGTTTTAGAACCAACTGCATAACAGAACAGTATAGAACAATTTTAAACTGTACTTACACTCTTCTGGCCATATCAAACCTATCTCCCAGAAAGAAACAGCATTAATCCATTCACTCAAGAATTGGTGGTCAGGCATATATTTCATATAATTGAAAAAATTACTTGAATGCAACCCTGTATAACCCTGAGCTAACATGGAGCTGCAATCTTCTTCCCCCTTTAAAGAGCATAAGCAAATATTTCATTTTGAAGAATTGCCAGCCTTTTAAATGAAAAGCAACATATTTTACAGTACTTTCTCAAATCATATTTGCAGGTATGAAAAACCAAAGCAAACACAGTTCATATGCCCTCTAGCTTTCCATACACACTCTGACCTTCCATAACATTCTATATATCTTCATGTTAGGCTTTTCCTAGCTCTGTTCTGGTTTAACCAGACTTTTATCTCTTGATTTTTCAGACAATATAAAAACTTGCATCAAAATCCTTCTCATTATTTCTTTATTAAATAATTCCATGTGTTTTTACCATTCTGACATGATACACTGTAAAAACTGTAATTTTCTTTTTTTACTTTTTTATTTTATTAATTACAGTTTATTCACTTTATATCCCACCTGTAGCCTCCTCCCCATCCCCTCTCAATCCTGCCCTCCCTCCCTCACTCACCTTATCTTATGCCTTCCCCCGGTCCAATGATAGGGGAGGTCTTCCTCCCCTTCCATCTGACTGTAGTCTATCATCGGGTCTCATAAGGACTGGCTTCTTTGTCTTCCTCTGTGGACTGGTAAGGCTGCTCCCCCCTCAGGTGGAGGTGATCCAAGAGCCAGCCCATGAGTTCATGTCACAGATGGTCCATGGTCCTATTATTGGGGAACCGACTTGAATACTAAGCTGCCTTGGGCTATTTCTGTGCGGGGGTTCTAAGTTACCTCCATGCATGGTTCTTGTTTGGAGTATCTGTCTCAGAAAAGAACCCTGTGCCCAGATTTTTTTGGTTCTGTTGCTCTCCTTGTGGAGCTCCTGTTCACTCCAGGTATTTCTATTCCCCCCCCCCCCGCCTTCTTTCATAAGATTCCCTGAACTCTGCCCAAAGTTTGGCTATGAATCTCAGTATATGTTTTGATACCCTGCTAGATGAAGTCTTTTAGAGGCTCTCTGTGATAGGCTCCTGTCCCATTCCCTGTTTTCTCCATCTTCAGATGTCCATATCATTTGCCTTTTTGAATGAAGATTGAGCATCTTACCCAGGGTCCTCCTTCTTGCTTGGCCTCCTTACGTGTACAGATTTTAGCATGATGATCCTATATTATATGTCTAATATCCACTTATAAATGAGTATATAACATCTGTGTGCTTCTGGGATACCTCACTCAGGATGATCTTTTCTAGATCCGACCATTTGCCTGCAAATTTCATGATTTCTTTGTTTTTAATTGCTGAGTAGTAAGTATTCCGTTGTGTAAATGTGCCACAATTTCTGTATCCATTTCTCAACTGAGGGACACCAGGGTTGTTTCCAGCTCCTGGCTATCACAAATAAAGCTGCTACGAACATGGTTGAGCAAATGTCCTTGTTGTATACTTGAGCATCCTTTGGATATATGCCTAGGAGTGGTACAGATGGGTCTTGAGGTAGCACTATTCCTATTTTTCTGGGAAAATGACAGATTGATTTCCAAATTGGTTGTACAAGTTTACATTCCTACCAGCAATGGAATAATGTGCCTCTTTCTCCATATCATCTCCAGCATGTGTTGTCACTTGAGTTTTTGATCTTAGCCATTCTGATGGGGGTAAGGTGAAATCTCAGGGTTGTTTTGATTTGCATTTCCCTAATGACTAAGGATGTAAAGCATTTCTTTAAGTGTTTCGCTGACATTCGATATTCCTCTATTGAGAATTCTCTGTTTAGCTCTGGACCCCATTTTTTAATTAGGTTACTTGATTTGTTGCTGTTTAACTTCTTCCATTCTTTATATATTCTGGATATTAGCCCTCTGTGAGATATAGGGTTAATGAAGATCCTTTCCTAATCTGTAGGCTTTGATGACAGTGTCTTTTGCTTTACAGAAGCTTTTCAGTTTCGTGAGGTTCCACTTACTAATTGTTGATCTTAGAGCCTGTGCTGTTGGTATTCTGTTCAGGAAGTTGTCTCCTGTGCCAATGAGGTCAAGGCTCTTCCACACTTTTTCTTCTAACAGGTTTATTGTAACTATTTTTATATTGAAGTCTTTGATCCACTTGGATTTTAGTTTTGTGCAGGGTGATAAATATGGATCTATTTGCTTTTTTCTGCATGAAGACAGCACCATTTGTTGAAGATGCTGTCTCTTTTCCATTGAATGGTTTTGGCATCTTTGTCAAAAATCAGGTGTCCATAATTGTGTGGATTTATTGCTGGGTCTTCTATTTCATTCCATTGATCCACCATTCTGTTTCTATGCCAATACCATGCAGTTTTTACAACTGTTGCTCTATAGTACAGCTTGAGATCAGGGATGGAGATACCTCCAGAAGATCTTTTATTGTAGAGGACTGTTTTAGTAATTCTGGGTTTCTTGTTATTCCATATGAAGTTGAGAATTTTTCTTTCAAGGTCTGTAAAAAATTGTGTTGGTAATTTGATGGGAATTGCATTGAATCTGTAGATTGTTTTTGGTAAGACAGCCATTTTTACTATGTTAATCCTGCCAAGCCATGAGCATGGGAGATCTTTCCATCTTCTGCTATCTTTTTCTATTTCTTTCTTCAGAGATTTGAAGTTTTTTTTCATAACTTGCTTGGTTAGAGTTACACCAAGATATGTCCTTTGGGGCTATTGTGCAGGGTATTTTTTCCCTAATTTCTTTCTCGGACCTTTTGTCTTTTGTATACAGGAGGACTATTGATTTTTTTTTAGTTGATTTTGTATCCAGCCACTTGGCTGAAGGTGTTTATCAGCTGTAGGAGTTCCCTGGTAGAATTTTGGGGGTCACTCATGTATACTGATATCATCTGCAAATAGTAATACTTTAACTTCTTCCTTTCCAAGCTGCATCCCATTGATCTCCTTTTATTGTCTTATTGCTCTAGCAAGGACTTCAAGTATTATGTTAGAGAGAGTAGGCAGCCTTTCCTTGTCCCTGATTTCAGAGGGGGTTGATTTAAGTTTTTCTTTGTTTAGTTTGATGTTGGCTATAGGCTTGCTGTATGTTGCCTCAACTATGTTTAGATAAGTGCCTTGTATCTCTGATCTCTCCAGGACTTTAAACATAAATGAATGTTGGGTTTTATCAAATGTTTTTTCAGCATCTAAGTAGATTCTCATGTGGTCTTTTTCTTTCAGTTTGTTTATATGGTGGATCACATTGATGGATTTCCATATATTGAACCACCCCTGCATGCCTGGGATGAAGCCTACTTGGTCATAGTGGGTGATATCTTTGATGTGTTCTTGGATTTGGTTTGGGAGTATTTTATTGAGTATTTTCGCATCAATGTTCATAAGAGAGTTTGGCCTGAAATTCTCTTTCTCTATTGGGACTTTGTGAGGTTTAGATATCAGGGTAACTGTGGCTTCATAGAATGAGATTGATAATATTCCTTCTATTTCTATCTTGTGGAATAGTTTGAAGAGTATTGGTGTTAGCTCTTCTTTGAAAGTCTGATAGAATTCTTCGCTGAAATCATCTGGCCCTGGGCTTTTTTTTGGATGGGAGACTTTTGATGACAGCCTCTATTTCCTTAGGGGATATAGGACCATTTAATTGATTTACGTGTTCTTGATTCAGCTTTGACAAGTGGACTCGATCAAGAAAATTGTCCATTTCCTTTAGATTTTCAAATTTTGTGGCATATCGGCTTTTGAAGTAAGACCTAATGACTGTTTGGATTTCCTCAGTGTCTGTTGTTATGTCCCCCTTTCCGTTTCTGATTTTGTTGATTTGGATGATGTCTCTCTGCCTTTTAGTTAGTTTGGGTAAGGATTTGTCTATCTGGTTGATTTTCTCAAAGAACCAGCTCCTGCTTTCATTGATTCTTTGAATTGTTTTATTTGTTTCTAATTTATTGATTTCAGCCCTAAGTTTGATTATTTCCAGCTGTCTACTCCTTTTGGGTATGTCTGCTTCTTTTTTTTCCTAAGGCTTTTAGCTGAGCCTTTAGGTTGATTGTATGAGATGTTTCAAATTTCTTCTTGAAGGCACTTAGTGCTATGAATTTTCCTCTTAGCATTGCTTTCATTGTGTCCCATAAATTTGGGGACGTTGTGCCTTCATTTTCGTTGAATTCTTTATTTTTCCCCTGACCCAGTTTTCATTGAGTAGCAACTTGTTCAGTTTCCATGTGTGTGTAGTAGACTTTTTGTTATTTCTCTTGTTGTTGAGATCCAGCTTTAGACCATGGTGGTCAGATAGGATACAAGGGATTATTTCAATTTTCTTGTATCTATTGAGGCTTGCTTTGTGACCAACTAGATGGTCTGTTTTGGAGAAGGTTCCATGAGGTACTGAGAAAAGATAAGTTCTTTTGTGTTTGGGTGAAAAGTTCTGTAGATGTCTGTTAGGTCCATTTGATTCATGAACTCTGTCAGTCATTGTTTCTTTGCTTAATTTCTGTTTTGTTGACCTGTCCTTTGTTGAGAGTGGGGTGTTGAAGTCTCCCACTATTAATGTGTGGGGATCTATGAATGGTTTCAGTTTTCTTAATGTTTCTTTTACAAATGTGGATGCTCTTGTATTTGGGGCATAGATGTTCAGAATTGTCATGCCTTCTTGGTGGAATTTTCCTTTGATGAGTATGAAATGACCTTCCCCATCTCTTGCTTGCTTCTTGGGTCCATTTGCTTGGAAAACTGTCTTCCAGCCCTAACTCTTCGGTAATGTCTATCTTTGTGACTTAGCTGTGTTTCTTGTATGCAACAGATTGTTGGATCTTGTTTACATATCCATTCTGGAGAGTTGAGTCCATTGATGTGAGGGAAATTAATGACCAATGGCTGTTAGGTCCTTTGATTGTGATGTTGACTGTGGTAGTGTGTTTGTGTGCTTGGCTACTTTTAGTTTTTCTGTAGTGAGGTTATTTATTTCCTGTATTTTCCTGAATGTGGTTAGCTTTCCTGGGTTGTATTTCTCCTTCTAGTATCTTCCATAATGTTGGATTTCTGGGTAGGTATTGTTTAAATTTGTTTTTGTCATTGAATATCTTGTTTTCTCCATCTATGATGACTGAGAAATTTGCTGAGTATAGTAGCCTGGGCTGACATCTGTGTTCTCTTAGGATCTGCATGCTATCCATCCAGGCCCTTCTGGCTTTCATAGTCTCTGTTGAGAAGTCAGGTGTGATTCTGATGGGTTTGCATTATATGTTACTTAGCCTTTTTCCCTTGCAGCTTTAGTATTTTTTTTCTTTGTTCTCTGTACTAACTGTTTTGATTATTATGTGGCAAGTGGATTTTCTTTCTAGTCTAATTTATTAGGTGTTCTGTAGGCCTCTTGTATTCATATAGGCCTCTCCTTTAAGTTGGGAAAATTTTCTTCTATGATTTTGTTAAAAATATTTTCTGGGCTTTGGAGGATGGAATCTTCTTTTTCCTCTATTCCTATTATTCTTAGATTTGGTCTTTTCATGTTGTCTTGGATTTCTTGGATGGTCTGTGTCAGGAATTTTTTAGAGTTAACATTTAATTTGACAGATACATCGATTTCTTCCATTGTGCCTTCCACACCTGAGATTCTTTCTTCTGTCTCTTGTAGTCTATTGGTTATGCTTACCTCTGTAGTTCCTGTTTTCTTCCATAAGTTCTTTCTCTCCATGATATCCTCAGTTTGTGTTTTCTTTAATTTTTCCAATTCTATCTTCAGATCTTGAGCCATTTTGTTGATTTCCTTCACCTGTCTAACTGTATTTTCCTTCAATTCCTTCAGCTGTTTTTTGAACATTCCTGTTTCTTTTCTTTCTTTCAGTGATTTAAATATTTCCTCTCTTGTTGATATAATGTTCTTCTGAAATGTATACACTTTACCCTTGTTCATTCAAATGCTGATTTCTCTTCCCCAGCCTCTGGTTTCAATCCGGATATTGTATTGTGATACTTATTCTAAGCATCACCTGTCTCAACTTTGTGTAAACATGCCAAAATTAAGCAACTAGCCACAATATTGAGCAATGGAAAGGAAGCCAGAAGAGGAGGGGGAGCCAAAGGACAGGAAGGTAGGAAGCAGAGAAGGAGAGAACGGCAAGAGGGCTCTGAGGTAGAGATCTTGAAATGACTTATAGAGATGGACAAGACCTAATATATCACTAAAAGTGAGTATAATGTGGGAAATCTAAATGTTAGGAAACTATGAGGGCTTGGAAGTTTAAGATGGAGTAACTATTGCCCAGCATTGTGCTCTAGGTTAATTAAATATATCATAGTCTCTGTGGGGTGTTTTGGTTATACAGCTGTTTAGGATTAACAGTACCTTTAATAAAAGGTAAATCAATAGTAAATATTAATCACCACTTACAACATTCTCTAAAGGCCACAAACTGGCTGCATCTTCCTGTGTTTCTTTGGTCATAATCTGTTTGTCTTTATCTTCCTCCATTTCTTTATGGATAGCCATAATGATACACTGTAAAAACTGCAAATTTCTTAATTGGCTGAAACAGTATGGCTTGGTTTCATTTGGTAAAATTAATAAAATAAATACCAACCTTTTGTCCTTCCCCCAAAGGGTTGAGAAACTGTTTCAAGTTCTTTGTTAGACTGCCCAAAGTCATTATTTTAAAAAACCTGATAAACTTTAAAATGTTTCATAGCCTTAAACATTCTTTAAAAGCTATTTTTGCAATATTAAAATAAACACATTTTAAAAAGAAACCTGTTTTTGCAATATCAAAATAATGTACCCTTTTTAGGAGTGAAGTCAAAAAGCATAACCATAATTTTAAAAGTCAGAACCAAATTTTACCAGTGCAAACAATTCAGTGCCTCTAAAATCAATACCAAGTATATGATTTTGATGCTATAAACTTTGGCTGTCAGCAGGAAAAGTTCTTGTATACAAACACATGGAGGTACAGCTTTAATATCTTATATATACAGAGTTTCAAACCTTATTTTTTTATAAACCTGGTTTTTAAGACAGGACAGAAATTATGTAAAATCTTAACATACCTAATAACCAATAATCTGTAACCAAGACATACAAAACATAGTAAACTTATATACTCAAAACAGACAGACAAAACTACAAAACTTATTTGTACTTCTTTTAGTTGTAATTTCAAGGGAGGAACATCTTGCTACCTGTTTTATCCAATTCTTATGACCATAGATGCTTGCAGCTTTCTTACCTGAGAAGTTCCTGATGCCACTTTAAGAGCTGCCTGCGTGCACAGAAGGCTCTCTGTGGGTGGTCTGCATGCTATGGCATGCATTAGTAAGTCAGAAAAGCCTCCAGGAGTCAATTCTTTCCCTCTGCAATCACGGTTATGGAGATCAAAGTCAGAATGTCAATACCTTTGAGGCAAGCATCTTTTCATTCTGAGCCATCTTGCTGGCCCACATCCACCCTTTCTTACAAAACTTTCTTTAATCTACACACTCTTATGTGTCCCAGCATTACACTCTCCTTTGGAGTGCTTTTTACATATGTTTACATTAAGAAAAACGATAATTGTAAAAAACCCTTATTTCACTACCATACTATTTTTTTTCAGTTTCAATGACCTTTATATGACTTTTTTATTCTGCATCTGTCTCTCCATCTCTCTGTCTCTATTGGTAGACAACTATCTATTCTATCCCCCCAGCCCCACGGTGTATGTGTGTGTGATGTGTATGTGTGTATGGCAAGAATCAACTCGTCTCCACCTGTGCAACATTGGGGTTACAAACTTACACCATCATGTTGAGCTTTTTACATGAATTCTGGAGGTGGAATTGAGGTTATGCTTACACACAGGCATTTTGCCCACAGAGCTACGTCCTTGTATGAACTCCTCTAGAGAGATATTTTCGTATTGATCCTCACTTCTCAAACAACTGACCGAAATATAATATATGGTGTGGCTTACCATACTATGGATAGCCACTTGTTTGTGAGGATGTTTTAGTGAAAAACATGTTTTCACCCTGGCTTTCACCTGGAAACAAGATATTTTTGCCAAGTTCACTTCCTTTTGTTGGTATGAGAATCACACAGACAGGTGGTCGAGGTAAACAAGTCTGACTTTTTAGTGAACTGCATGGTATCAAAGTGCTTTGCTCTGACTATAAAAAGGGACTATGGAATAAACCGAGTGCCTAGTCTTCTACCAAGAGCCCTCTTGAAAGGATCCCAAGTATAGAGTCTTGGTTTTTATTACATTTTATTTTATTTTTATTATTTTCTTTCCGTCCTCACTCCCCACTCAAGGACTGTTTGAATCTGCCAGCAGGCTCAAGCACCATACATAGTAAGCCTAGGGGTTAAAACTCCACTCATGTTCTCTTCAAAGAGGAACAGAACTCTGGATTCTAAAAATATTAGTTGGCCAAGCAGTGGTAACACACGCCTTTAATCCCAGAACTCAAGAGGCAGAGGCAGGAATTCTGAAAGCTCAAGGCCAGCTTGGTCTACAGAGTCAACACTACACAAAGAACCCTGTATGTATGTGTGTCTGTGTGTATACATACATATATATACAGTATATATATATGTTAGTATTTTACTTGATGGACATAAGGGGGATATTCTACCCAGCACTGTATTCAGGACAACCACAATTGAAGTCACTAGACAATAATATCCCGCCTCAACACTCTCTTCAGAGCCTTAGCAACATCCTTATTCCGGAGAGTATAAATCAAGGGATTCAGAGTGGGAGTGATGATGCTATAGAAAACGGAACCTACTTTGTCTTGCAATGGGGTACGCTGAGACCTTGGTCTCATGTACGAGAACATGCAGGCACCATACCAGAGAGAAACCACAATGAGGTGAGAGCTGCATGTGGCAAAGGCATTTCTCTTACTCCCAGCTGAGTGCATCTGAATGATGCTGTGAAGAATGAATCCATAGGATGTAGAGACAAGAAGGATGGGGAAGAGGAGAAGCACAACACTGCAGATGTAGACTGTGGTCTCATACAGAGTGACATCTCCACAAACCAGCTTCACAACAGCAGGGTACTCACAGTAGAAGTGGTGGATGATTCTCGACCCACAGAAAGGGAAGCTCATCAAGATGGCTGTGTGGATTAGGGAGTTCACAGATGCACTCAGCCATGACATGGCAGCCATCATCACTCCCACCCTTCTGCTCATGAGCACAGTGTAGCGTAAGGGGTGGCAGATGGCAACATAGCGGTCATAGGACATGAGGGCCAGGAGGAGACACTCTGCACCACCAAGAGACAAATACAGGAAGTGCTGGATGGCACA
>CM053751.1:22700073-22710123 GCA_028658305.1 Pachyuromys duprasi
AGTTGTTTTCATTGGATTGAAGTTTTCCTTCTAGTATCTTCTGTAGGGTTGGGTTGCTGTGTAGATATTGCTTAAATTTAGTTTTGTCATGGAATATTTTGTTTTCTCCATCTATGTTGATTGAAAGCTTTGCTGGGTATAGTAGTCTTGGTTGGCATCTGTGTTCCCTTAAAAACTGCATGATCTCTGCCCAGGCCCTTCTGGCTTTCATAGTTTCTGATGAGAAGTCTGGTGATTCTGATCGGTCTACCTTCATATGTTACTTGACCTTTTTCCCTTGCTGCCTTTAATATTTTTTCTTTGTTTTGTAGGTTTAGTGTTTTGACTATGATATGACGTGAGGTATTTCTTTTCTGGTCTAGTCTACTTGGTGTTCTGTAGGCTTCTTGTTTGTTTATGGACATCTCTTTCTTTAAGTTAGGGAAATTTTCTTCTATGATTTACTTAAAAATATTTTCCAGTCCTTGGAGCCTGGAGTCTTCTTTTTCATCTATTACTATTATTCTTAGGTTTTGTCTTTTCATGGTGTCCTTGATTTCTTGAATGTTTTGTGTTTGGGACTTTTCTGATTTTACTTTTTCTTTGAGTGAGGAATCAGTTTCAGCAAGTGTATCCTCGGCTCCCGAGATTCTCTTTTCCATCTCTTGTATTCTATTGGTAATGCTTACCTTTGTGGTTCCTGATCTTTTCTCTAAGTTCTTCAGTTCCAGTTTTTTCTCTGTTTGTGTTTTCTTTATAGATTCCAATAGTTTTCATGCTTTGCATCATTTCCTCCTCTGATTGAAGGTGGCTCCTATTTTTGTGTTTGTTTCCTCTCTATATGTTTCTAATTGTTCCTCTATGTGGGCCATTATATTCTTTTGAATTTCTTTGAGAGCTCTCTTCATTTCCCTTTTTGTTCTTGTAGTAACTGGATAATCATAGCTTTAAAATCATTTTCCTGAGTTTCTGCTGAATTAAAATATCCATTAGTTTTCGGTGTTGCTAGTGGGGCAATGGTGTTCTGATTTTTGTTGAGTGAGTTCTTACGTCGACCCTTGGCCATTGCTTATATATAGTCTTTGCTATTTGTTCTTTGAGTCTGAACTTCGGACTGGAACTGTTTTACTTTGGTGTCTGTCGAATTCTTCAGGAAGATCAGTGAGATCCAAAGTTTTGAGAGTGTGTGTTGTTGCTTCAGTTGTTCCTGAGGGAGAAAAAGCCACTGGCGCAGAATCATAAACATGTTTGGGGGGGGGGGGCTGTGTGTAGCTGCTTGGGATATATGGGTTGGGAGCAAGCACAGGAGGGGATGCGGATGCTAGCACAGTTAGCAAGCACAGATTTTGGGCATAACACGCCTGCACAGGATTCCTGAATAGCCCTTGGTCTACAGTCTGTGGCGGGGTCGGCAGGCTGGCCTCTGAGGTCTGCGGCTGGTGCTGTGGGCAGGACACATACTCTTTTGTGGACTCTCTGAGCCAGCCCTGAGTTCTATGCTGGAAGCTGTGGGCCCAGCAGGCTGCACTCTGCTCCCTGAGTTGGGATGCACTATCTGCTTCCTCAGCTGCTACCCCCAAGGCTGTGAGGGATTGCCGGAGATCTGTGCTTGGAGTGTGCAGCACTGTGCTCCTTGCAAGTTGCTGTGTGCACTGTGGGCTGCCTCCTCTGCTTCAATGCTGGTTGGGGTATCTCCACCACTGCCTTTCTGCTGACTATGGTATCTCCCCCTGCTTCCTCTGCTGCAGGCTTGGCTACATCCACTGCTGCTTCCACCCGTTTTGGGGAAGTGCCTGGGAATTTATTCCCCAGAAGAAGTCCACAGAGATGTCCGAGGTTGACCTGTGTCCTATTGTACTCAGATCAGGTTTTGTCTCCCTTCTCCCCAGGCTCCTCGTATGGTTATTTTGGGTTCCACAGCCCCTCAATTAGACAGGGAACCTCAGGCTCTGATGCCCTGGTGCGCACAGTTCTTTTGTGGCAGAGAGTTGGGCACACAGCAAGTTTCTGTGCTCTCGGGTGGAGCCTAGTTCAGAGCTGGCACACACGCACCCGCCATTCTGCAGGACCTTTTCCCGGGGAAGGCTGGGTGACCTAGGTCAGTCCCATTTCTTTCCTTCCCTATAGGTTTTTCTCTCAACTGGGACTCCCAGCCTCTGGTGTTTTTGTGCCCACCGTTCAGCCTGGGAAGGTGATCAGGACGTGCAGGTGTGTGGCTCTGGCAACTGAGGATCTCTTCTGGGTTCTGACTGGGTGTCCTGGGAATGGACCAGGCTGGTTCCTGCACCTTGGGGCTTCCTCACACCTGGAAAACAGGATCGCTGTTCTTTTAGGGCCCAGAGTTCAGGCTCTTGGTCACTGTACCGAAAATATTGTTCTGCAGCTCAGAAACAGTGTCCTCCTGGCGCCGCCATCTTGTCCCACCCCGAGATGAGTGTTTTAGAGCCATATCTATTTCAAGTGTATCTGCATAGACAAACTTTGTAGTTACCCATCCTAGGCTTAACCTTGAAAACAAACAAAAGACTAGGTAAACATCAATCTTGTAACCAAGTGCAGCCATTAGCATAACTTAAATATATTTCTAAACTAAAATCAAAGCAAAACTTTCAATCAGATACAGTTCATAGAGGGGCTAGCAAATCTTGCTGATCCTAACACATTGCAGTAAGACTGATCAGCAAAATGCTTAAAGGACAAAAGCTGCACTTAACACTAAACAGAGAAGTAAACACAGCTGGTAGCCCTCAACAAACATAGCAATGAAACCGTACTTCCATCCTCTTTATCCCTGAATCAACATGGCGGCTAGCCACGTGTTGTCACACGCCATGGCCAGCAATATAAAACACAGCCATCTGGTGTCATTGATGGTGTTTCCACCTCCCACAGTATAGCACTTGTGGAACATTTACAGTTCCCCGTAACCAAGTTTTAACATTGTAATCAAATAAGTTTTAGAACCAACTGCATAACAGAACAGTATAGAACAATTTTAAACTGTACTTACACTATTCTGGCCATACCAAACCTATCTCCCAGAAAGAAACAGCATTAATCCATTCACTCAGGAATTGGTGGTCAGGCATATATTTCATTTAATGAATAACAATGACTTGAATGCAACCCTGTATAACCCTGAGCTAACATGGAGCTGCAATCTTCTTCCCCCTTTAAAGAGCATAAGTAAACATTTTGCATTCAAGAATTGCCAGCCTTTTAAATAAAGAACAACATATTTTACAGTACTTTCTCAACTCATATTTGCAGGTATGAAAAATCAAAGCAAATACAGTTCATATGCCCTCTTGCTTTCCATATATACTCTGACCTTCTTTAACATTCTATATATCTTCATGTTAGGCTTTTCCTAGCAACATTCTTCTGGTTTAGCCAGATATTTCTCTCTTAATTTTCTGACAACATAAAAGCTTGCATCAAAATCCTTCTCATTATTTCTTTATGGGTTTTTACCATTCTGACATGATACACTGTAAAAACTGCAATTTTCTTAATTGGCTCAAACAGTATAGCTTGGTTTCATTTGGTAAAATTAATAAAATAAATACCAACCTTTTATCCTTCCCCCAAGTGGTTGAGAAACTGTTCCAAGTTCTTTATTAGACTGCCCAAGGTCATTATTTTAAAATACCAAATGAACTTTAAAATGTTTCATAGCCTTAAACATTTTTCACAATCTGTTTTTGCAATATCAAAATAAAGTACCCTTTTAAGGAGTGAAGCCGCAAAGCATAACCATAGTTTTAAAAGTCAAAACCAAATTTCACCAGTGCAAATACTTCAGTGCCTCTAAAATCAATACCAAGTGTATGATTTTGATGCTATAAACTTTGGCTGTCAGCAAGAAAAGTTCTTGTATACAAACACATGGAGGTACAGCTTTAATATCTTATATAAACAGAGTTTCAAACCTTATTTTTTTTATAAACCTGGTTTTTAAGACAGGACAGAAATTATGTAAAATGTTAACATACCTAATAACCAATAATCTGTAACCAAGACATACAAACCATAGTAAATTTATATATTCAAAACAGACAAAACTACAAAACTTATTTGTACTTCTTTTAGCTGTAATTTCAAAGGAGGAACATCTTGCTATCCATTTTATCCTATTCTTATGACCATAGACACTTGCAGCTTTCTTATCTGAGAAGTTGCTGTTGCCCTTTAAGAGCTGCCTGCCTGCACAGAATCCTCTCCGTGAGCGGGCTCCATTCCCAAGCAACCAAATCTGGGAAGACCTCAGCCACCAGAGATCAGAGCAGTAGCAGAGACCTGCTGGACCAGGGCCTCCCAGAAATAGGCAAGAGTTAAGTCTAGGGAGTTAGAAGCAATCTGTCCCAATACACGGTCCCACAGTCCCACAGTCCAATACAAACAAAGATTCACAAACACAGGGAACAAAATAGAAAGACAAGCATAAACTAATCCCTGAGTAGTCATTCTGCAAATCAAGCTCAGACCCATTAACCTTCAGATGATCCACCACCTGACAGTAGGACCCTTCTCAATTGCCCACCAAAGAACTAATGAAGCCAGAAACATCTTTCTGACTTTAGCAGCTGTGATCTCCTGGCACACCTTCCTATCATGACATCTTGCTGCCCATACAAATATGGACATCTTGAAGTGTTTTCGGAATAGAGAACAGAAAGTAGACATACACACAAACACTGCACAGAGGCACTGAGACAAAAAAAGAAAAACACCCACCAGCTGGCATAAGACCTTCCATGTCAGAGTCCTAGAGTCTTGGGGATCCCAGACGAGTCCCCAAATGTTATGCCCAGTTTGTGAGACCCCCAAAGACCACCAGGTACTGACTCCGCTGCAAATGCATGTGGGTTTGCTTGATACAAGCTCAAGCTCAGGCCACAAGTTCCCTGTGAAAACAGAGAGGTATGTAGCCCTGAGGTCTTGGAGAACAGGATTTTTAAAGGGCAAAACCACAAGTGAGGAATTTCTAAGCCTTTTCCAAGCCTTGGTCTATTTTAGGCACCAAAGCCATAACACTCTGGCCTGTCCATTTGGAGGGTATCTGCTCCTGTTAGGGAGAGAGAACTAATAGCACATCTTGTGGTTTTTCTTAGTAGCAGGGCTATGTGACCTTGGTCATCAGCTAGGGGCTATCTGGGTGGGCTGTCAGGCAACGGTATCTCTCAAGTGATAGCCTGGTTACTTTTCTACAGCAGGGCAGGTCTGTCTCAACTTGCCTGCTTCTTTGTTTAAACTTGTACCCAGGACTATAGTCATGTTGCCCCAGGAATTAAATTTCAAATTTTGGACCTTTCAAGACTTAGGAGCTAGATGCTGTGGTGAAAGCTTACTAGCTCTAAAAGGAAGAGAAAGTACCTAGCTGACCTTCCTACGCAGCTCACACGCCAAAGGAAAAAGCCCAAAGCTAAAAGCCAAAAAGCCAAAAACTAAACAGCTCCTCCTTCTTCTCCTTGCTGGCTTAAATACTCTACCTCAAAGTCCCTCCTTTCTCTTAAATGTCTGTCATCTGGTTTCTTGCTCCACCTCCAACTACGGTTAACTTTATTAAACCCTGTGTATATAAAGCTCTTGGATTAAAGGTGTGCTAGGGCTGAGCCATACCATAATCACCTGTTCACAATAATCAGAAAATTCTTGGATTAAATGTGTGTGGTTTTTACAGTTCACACTCTCAGGGTTCACAATGGGATCAAATATCCTGCGACAATAAAAATGCATAGATGTAAGCCAGGCAGTGGTGACACACGACCTTAATCCCAGCACTTGGAGGCAGAGACAGGCAGATCGCTGATTTCAAGACCAGCCCGGTCTACAGGCAGAATTCCAGAACAACCAGAGCTACACAGAGAAGCCCTGTCTTAAGTAAACAAAAAATATAACTATAAATGTGTCTGTCTGTGTGTGTGTATGTGTCTGTATACATTTGGAAGCCAGAGGTCAACATCATGTGTCTTCTGCACTCACTCTCCACCATATTTTTAATAATGTATTTAATTTCATTTTATGTGCATTAGTATAAAGAATTGGCGGTACAGACAGTTGTGAGTTGCCATGTGGGTACTTGGAATTGAGGAGACAGTGTTCTTAACCACTGTCTCCAGCCCCTGTTCACCATATTTTTAGATGAAGCTGGAGCTTGATGGTTTGGCTAGATTGGCCAGCCAGCAAGTCCCGAGGACACTCCTATTTGCACACATTCCCACACAGCACCCCTTTTTCCACCTTGGTTCTGGACTCATATCTCAGGGTCACTGTTTCTAGCATTTAAAACAGCAGTTTTCAACTTGTAAGTCATGGCCCCTTTGGGAGTCAAACAACGCCTAAGACCATCTGAAAACACAGATATTCACATTATGATTCATAACAGTAGCAAAATTACAGTTACCAAGTAGCAGCAACAGTAGTTTTATGGTCGGAGGTCACCACAACATGAGAAACTACATCAAAGGGTCGCAGCGTTGGGAAGGTTGAGAACTACGCCATCACCAAAGCCAAGCTTAGTTCCTTAGAGCTCCCACCAGTCTGTCTTCTTCCCAACATCACTTTAGTAAAATTGTTTTCTAACTATGACATTCTGATTTCGTTTCTCTTGCTCAGAACGCACACCACAGCAAGCACAGGCTCTCAGACACGCATGTGTTATATTAAGAGTTATTACGCAGCCTTTCTGAGGTGCCGTTAGCTCCTTCAGAGGAACAAGGCGGTCAGGAAGCCAGCAGCCATGGCTTTTAAAGACACCAGAAAGATGCCCTGGAACCCGAGGTGGCGATTCACCGGATTCAACTCATGCTCACAGGTAGAACAGGGTGGAGGATTTGTCTAAAATCTGTCAGGGACCTGATGAATTATTTCAAGATTTTGTAGTAAGATTAATGCAAGCGGCAAGCAGACTTGTAGGAGATACAGATTCCAGATTATTATTATTAGTAAAACAATTGGCCTATGAAAATGCTAACAGTGCCTGCCAAGCGGCTTTGAGACCCTTTAGGAAGAAAGGAAATATTTCTGACTATATTAGGTTATGTTCTGACATTGGGCCGTCTTATACTCAAGGAGTGGCTATGGCTGCCGCCCTGCGAGGGAAGACTTTAAAGAGGTATTATTTCAGCAACAGAAAGGCCCAAAGAATGGAGTATCTGGAAGTTGTTATGGTTGTGGGCAAATGGGACATCAAAGAAAAAAATGTCCTAATGCTGGTAAGAAAGAAGGGAGTCAAAGGGAACCTGGTCTATGCCCCAGATGTAAAAGAGGAAAGCACTGGGCTAATGAAAGTAAATCTAAAAGAGATGCTGCCAAAAATGCTTCAATGCAGGGAAACTGGAAAGGGGGCCAGCCCCAGGCCCAACAACAATGTTATGAGGTGCTGCAGAACTTCATCTCACAGCAAGGAAATCCACTCAGGACCTCTGTAGAGCAACCACAGATTTGCACAGGACTGGACCTCAGTTCCTCCATCTATACAGTATTAACTCCTAAAATGGGGATACAGGCCCTACCATTACCTAAGGGGACAATGGGATTATTACTAGGAAAATGTAGTACACCTATGCAGGGAATTTTATCAGCTCCTGGGGTAATTGATGTGGGTTATGAAGGGAAAATAAAAACTATGACACTACCCAGACAAATACAGACAGCACTCTGCGGACTTAGAGGGTTTGTGGGAATTTTTTGTTTGCTTGCTTGTTTGTCTGAGGCAGGGAGGGTCTCTCACTGTTGTCTGGGAGCTCACTATGTAAACTAAGCTGGCCTTGAACTCTTGGATATCTGTTTACCTCTGCCTGGGATTAAAGGCATGCACCACCATAAAAAAAAAATTATGACACACTCTCCAAGTGGAACTTCTGTAATAAAACAAGGTCAAAGATTAGCCCAATTAATATTGCTTCCCCAAGTTCAGACCAAAAAATGCAAGTAAGGAGAGGAGATGCAGGTTTTGGATCCTCTGATACTTATTGGATACAAGCTATTGGTCCCAATTGGCCTGAACTAGTGTTACAAATTAATGGAAGAAAATTTACAGGGTTGTTGTATATAGGAGTTGATGTCTCTGTCTTAACTGCTGATCAGTGGCCTATGCATTGGCCTAAACAATCCTCTATTGCACAATTACAAGGGATAGGACAAAGGCAATGCCCTGAACAAAGTATTGAGGAATTAACTTGGAAGGATGAGGAAGGACATGAGGGAACCTTTAAACTTTATATTGTTCCTGGCCTTCCTGTTAATCTGTGGGGTAGATATATGATGAGTAACATGGGAGTGTATCTTTACAGTCCTAGCAATGTAGCTACCAATCAGATGTTTAATCAAGGATATTTACCAAATTCAGGATTAGGAAAATTTGGACAAGGCAGAACTCAGGCATTAATGCCTACCCCAAGAAATGTTTTAAAAAGGATTGAGTTATTTTTACGGAAGGTCACTGAACAACCTGTACCTCATGCAGATCCATTAACATGGAAAGTGGATATTCCTGTGTGCATGAATCAGTGGCCTCTTTCCCTTGAGAAAATTAAAGCAGGAGAGCAGTTAGTACAAGAACACCTTGATAGCGACCGTATTGCTCCATCAAACTTACCTTGGAACTCCACTATTTTTGTTATAAAAAAGAAATCAGGAAAATGGAGACTTTTACAAGATCTCAGAAAAGTAAATAAGACCATGGATTTAATGGGTGTCTTGCAACCAGGAATACCTACCCCTTCTGCTATACCTAGAGATACTTTTAAGATTATACTAGATTTGAAAGATTGTTTTTATACTATTCCTCTTGCTCCTCATGACTGTAAAAGATTTGCTTTTAGCATGCCACCAGTATAATTTTAAAGAACCTATGAAGAGGTATCATTGGCATGTATTACGTCAAGGTATGGCAAATAGTCCAACCTTATGTCAAAAATTTGTGGCTCAAGCTGTTTTTAAAACTAGACAAGCATATTCTTCTGTGTGTATTATTCATTACATGGATGACATTATTGGCTCATAAGAATGAAGGGATTTTATTAAGTGCTTTTGCACATTTACAACGAACTTTGAAGGATCAAGGCTTAATAGTTGCACCAGAAAAGGTGCAGACAAGGCCACCTTATTTGTATTTGGGACATAAATTTTACCCTCAGATTGTTATGCCTCAGAAAATTCAAATAAGGAAAGACAACTTAAAAACTTTCGATGATTTTCAAAAGTTGTTAGGTGATATTAATTGGCTTAGACCCCATTTGAAGATAACTACAGGAGAGCTGAAACCACTTTTTGACATTTTAAAAGGAGAGGCTGATCCTTTGTCAGAAAGGGAACTTACCAAAGAAGCTCGTGATGCTTTGCAAAAGATAGAATTAGCTATTGAAAAACACCATGTTCAATATATAGGTTATTCAAAAGAATGGGGTGCATATATTTCTGGCTACTGTTCATACTCCAACTGCTGTATTGTGACAAGAAGGACCATTACTATGGTTGCACTTGACTGTGTCTCCTGTGCGAGTTTTAACACCATATTATGAAGCAGTGGCTAGTTTAGTTCAAATGGCTTGCATAGAATCTCGAAAATATTTTGGTAGAGAGCCCTCCATAATTGGAATTCCTTTTACCAAACAACAAGTAGACTAGTTATTTCAAAATGCAGATTGTTGGGCCATAGCTTTTGCTCATTATTTAGGACATATTGGCAATCATTTTCCAAAATATAAATTACTTCAATTTGTCAATGAGCATGCTTTTGTATTTCCTAAAATAATTAAACAAGAGCCATTAACTCAAGTTCCAACAGTGTTCACAGATGGATTTTCAAATGGAAAAGCTGCACATGTATTACAGGGACAAACTTTGTTTTGCAAACATTACCAGCCTCAGCTCAAGTTGTAGAATTATGAGCTGTAACTGCAGTTTTTAAAAATATGGCCTCTTCAACTAAAGGAGATCAAGGGGATACAAATTGGAAAGGAAGAAGTCAAAGTATCACTATTTGCAGACGACATGATAATATACATGAGTGACCCCAAAACTTCAACCAGAGAACTCCTTCAACTGATAAACACATTCAGTAAA
>CM053751.1:22710623-22774361 GCA_028658305.1 Pachyuromys duprasi
TGAGCAGGGCACAGGGGTCTTGTATGAGACGGTTTCTACAATCAAGGACCATGTGTGGATGTGGCCTGGAACCCCCGCACAGATGGGGCCCATGATAGCTCGTTGTCGGACTGAAGACCTAGTGAGGGAAACAGGGACTGTTTCAGTCATGATCTTGATGGCTGACTCTTTGACCCTCCCCCATACAAGCCGGAGAGTGACAGACTGGCTAGGTCCCAGGGGAGGACATTGCAGCCAGCCCTGAGGAGACAGGATAAGCTGGGGTTGGATGAAACGGAAGGAGGTCCTCCCCTGTTGGTGGACTTGGAGGGGGCAGGGAGGAGGGAGATGAGGGAGGGAGTGGGAGGGTAGGAGGGAATGAGGGAGGGGGCTACGCCTGGGATTCAAAGTACTTAACCTGTGATTGAGATAAAAAAAATAAATTTTTTAAAATCTATTTTTGTTATTTAAAAGGAAATAAAATGTTGTTATTTGCAAAAAATATATATATATGGCCTCTTTCTCTTGCAGCTTGTACACTGATGACCATTATATTGCTAAGGCTTTGCAAGTCCTAGAGACTGTAACATATGTTGATATGGCTAATAAATGAATGCAAGATCTATTTAGAAAGATACAACAAAGTATCCAGACCTGTGTGCAGCCTTGTCATATAGGGCATATTAGAGCTCATTCAGGACTTCCTGGACCTCTAACTTTAGGAAATGATTTAGCAGATCAAGCCACATGCTTGATTGGATTAACCCAACAAGAATTGGCTCAACAATCTCATGCCTTACATCATCAAAATAGTCAGAGCTTAAGAAAACAATTTAATATTACCAGAGAAATTATTAGACAAATTGTAAGATTATGTTCTTCTTGTCCTGAACATTTTAATTTACCAAATATGGTGTCAGTTCTAGGGGATTGACTCCCAATCATTTGTGGCAAATGGACATAATTCATATCCCAGAATTTGGAAAACTAAAATATGTTCACGTAACAATTGATAAGTTTTCAGGATTTATCATGGCAACTCCCTTAGCAGGAGAAGCCATGTTATAAGTCATTGCTTAAAATGTTTTGCTACAATTGGTATTCCTTCCATTATAAAGACTGATAATGGTACTGCATATATTAGTGAGGCTTTTCAGCGTTTTTGTGTGCAAATGAATATAAATCATAAAACAGGTATTCCATATAATCCTCAAGATCAAAGAATTGGGGAGTGTGCCCATGGGTTTCTTAAGAACCAATTGTGAAAAATAAAAAGGTCAAGGTATATTCCCAAACAACACAGAATTATCTTAATCATGCTCTCTTTATTTTAAATTTTTTGAATGTGGATATACAAGACCATTCTGTGGCTGACTGATTGTGGCACCCTAATGCTAAAGATTATTACACCCAAGTGAAATGGAAAGATCCAATTACTAGAATATGGCAGGGCCTGACCCTGTATTAATATGGGGAAGAGGGCATGTTTATATGCAGAAGGAGCCAGGTAGATCCCAAAAAGGCTGGTGAGATTTGCAGAAGATGTTCCCTGGAAGGAGGATATTCCTGCTGCTGACCATGGTGAATTCTGTCCTGATGGTGAATGCAGAGCTATATTGGACTTATGCTCCTAACCCAACTTTGTTTCATTCTGCTCTTGAGAGACCATGTTGTGTAGAGAAACCTCTTAGATACAGTTTGACGGGACTTGATTGATCTGGTGATCAGGACAATTCTCAACAAAATGAGGAAGAACGGGAAAAAGAGGACTGACTATGGGACTTCTGTCTGATTCTGGTTTTCAGTTGACCTATATTTGGAAGCTTGCTACAGAAACTCTTGGGAGGCCCTGTAATTGCCTATGTATATTCTCCTTATGCTTTGTTGCTTGGGAAATGTTAACATTTTTACACAGATTCAAACTTTGTTTTTTGCCATCAGTGTAAACTACAAGTTCTGGTTGTTTGACGGGCTTTTCTTATGGTTCCTGTGAATGTTTCTCAGGCTTGGTACTTTGATAAGGGGTCATCTTGTAAGTCACTTTTATGGAGTGTTATAGGACTTGACTTATTACTCTTATTAGGAGCATGTCTCCTAACAGTGATCTGCATAAGATTAAACTCCAGTGTCTACCCTAGCAGAGGTTGGTAGTCAAAGACAGGTAAGATCTCTCTGAAGAATATTCAACCTAAGACATGGCATGAATGATGGAATTCATGTACCAATGATAGATAAGAATATATCTTTCAAGAGAGACAAGCTAAGACAGGCACAATCTTCTGTTCCATAGCTCTTAAGTTATGGCCAATTTTTAAAATGTGAAAAAGGGGGACCTGTGGAGAGCCACTTGATTGTCAGGGGGCTTTAGTGAAAAATATGTTTTCACTCTGGCCTTCACCTGGAGACAGCATGTGTTGCCTTTTGTTTGTGACAGTAGGCAGGATGTTTTTGCCAAGTTCACTTCCTTTTGTTTGTAGGAGAATTACACAGACAGGTGGTTGGGATAAACAAGTTTGACTTTTCAGTGAACTTCATTGTATCAAAGTGCTTTGCTCTGACTATAAAAAGGTAATGTGGAATAAGCTGAGTGCCTAGTTTCTCCTGGAAGCCCTCTCAAACAGATCCTATGTGTAGTCTTGGGTTTTTTGTTTTTGTTTTGTTTTGTTTTGTTTTGTTTTGTTTTGTTTTTCAATCCTCATTCCCCACTCAAGAACTGTTAGACTCTGCTGGCAGACTCCAGCAACCTATGTTCAAATTAATAAAAACAATTATTGTATAACACCCTTACTTCACTACCATACTATTTTTTTTTCAGATTCAATGACCTTTATATGTCTTCTTTACCTTTGTTATTCTGCATCTAGACAGACTGCATCTGTCTGGCAGTCTGTCTCTATCTCTCTCTGTCTCTATTGGTAGACTGCAATCTATTCTATTCCCGCCCCCCGACTATGTGTATGTGTGGGTGTGGGTGTGGGTGTGTGGGGGTGTGTGTCAAGAATCAGCTCACCTCCACCTCTGCGACACTGGGTTTAGAAGCTTTTGTCACCATGTTGGGTTTCTTACATGAATTATGGGGATGGAATTCAGCTCATGCCTACACAACAGGCATTTTGCCAACCAAGCTATGTCCCCGTGTGAACTCCTCTAGAGAGATACTTTTATATTGATTCTCACTTCTCAAACAACTGACTGAAATATAATGTATGGTGTGACTTATCATACACAGTAAGCCTAGAGGTCAAAACTCCACTCATGTTCTCTTCAACAAGGACCAGGACTCTGGATCCTAAAAATATTAGTTGGCTGAGGAGTGGTAGCACTTCCCTTTAATCCCAGAACTCAAGAGGCAGAGGCAGGATCTCTATAAGTTCAAGGACAGCCTGCTCTACAGAGCCAATGCTACACAAAGAAACCCTGTATGTGTGTGTGTGTGTGTGTGTGTGTGTGTGTGTGTGTGTGTGTGTATATGTATATGTTAATGTTTTTCTCTGATTGACATAAGGGGGATATTCTACCCAGCACTGTATTCAGGACAACCACAATTCAAGTCACTAGACAATAATATCCCGCCTCAACACTCTCTTCAGAGCCTTAGCAACATCCTTATTCCGGAGAGTATAAATCAAGGGATTCAGAGTAGGAGTGATGATGCTATAGAAAACGGAACCCACTTTGTCTTGCAATGGGGTATGCTGAGACCTCGGTCTCATGTACGAGAACATGCCAGCACCATACCAGAGAGAAACCACCTCTCACAGAGAGGTGAGAGCTGCATGTGGCAAAGGCATTTCTCTTACTCCCAGCTGAGCGCATCTGAATGACGCTGTGGAAAATGAATCCATAGGATGTAGAGACAAGAAGGATGGGGAGGAGGAGAAGTACAATGCTGCTGATGTAGACTGTGTTCTCATACAGAGTGATGTCCCCACACACCAGCTTCAAAACAGCTGGAAGTTCACAGTAGAAGTGGTGGATGATTCTCAACCCACAGAAAGGGAAGCTCATCAAGATGGCTGTGTGGATTAGGGAGTTCATAGATGCGCTCAGCCATGACATGGCAGCCATCATCACTCCCACCCTTCTGCTCATGAGCACAGTGTAGCGTAAGGGGTGGCAGATGGCAACATAGCGGTTATAGGACATGAGGGCCAGGAGGAGACACTCTGCACCACCAAGAGACAAATACAGGAAGTGCTGGATGGCACAGCCCACAAAAGAGATGGACTTCTTGCCAGACAGGTAGTTGCTAGCCATCTTGGGGATGGTTGTGGAGACGCGCATCAGATCCATGAGGGACAGCTGGCTGAGCAGGAAGTACATTGGTGTGTGAAGATGGGGGTCAGAGCAGATGAGGAGGATGGTGAGGCTGTTGCCACTCACTGCAGTAAGGAAGACCAGCATGATCAAGAGGAAAAGGCAACGGTGGTTGAAGGAGTCATCAAAGAGCCCTTGAAGGATGAAGTCTTCCAGAGAGGTCTGGTTCCACCTCCACATGCTCCTTTCCTCAGTTCCTGCAGAACAGAAAGAGGACAGCAGTATGATGCAGAAAACATAACTTTAGAAACAACAAGGAAGATAGTTTGGTTTTTTTTTTATTTTTCATCATGTATATTTGTTATATAAGGTGAGTACTGCTCCGTGAGTACATTTTCCTTTTATTATTTTATGTGTATGGATGTTTCCCTTGCCTTTATGTCTGTGCATCACATGCATACAGTACCTGTGGAGGCCAGAAGAGGCTGTTGGATCCCCTGGAACTAGAATTACAGATGACTGTGAACTGCAATGTGGATGCTGGGAATTGAACCCAGGTCCTCTGGAAGAGTAGCCAGTATTCTTAACTACTGAGTCATCATTCCAGCCCTCAGATATAGACATTTTCAGCAAAGTGTACATCTGTTTCTAATCACTTAAGATCTCAAACTATTCAAATAATTTAATCATGCCAAACATGACCACTCTAAAATTCAAAAACATACAGACTTTACATTTTCTCTTCTCATTATAAAATGCAGATATGTGCGTCTATACATATGTATTTACACCATGCATTGTTTGTTTGCTTTCATTGTTCTTTATTGTTTTACAGTTTTACACCTGTATATTGGGCTTTAGTCATCTTTACCCCACCATTTCCCTTTCTTATTCCTCTCCCTCTCTTACTGTCCCTGTTTCTCAAGGCACCTCCCCTCTATCTCACATCTTCCTTTTGTATGTGGCCCACAGAGTTACTTGTCCAAGCACAGGTTTATATAGTGGAACAGGGCATCTTATCTGTGGCCGCACCACTGAGGAGAATGACACTGTTGCTTGTCAGAGGTCTCTCTGGTGAGCCCTCTTAGGCCAGTTTCCAGCTGTGATGAAATGCTAACAGGCCCAATCTCACGGAGGTCTCCTGAGTTCCTTCTGACTTGTTTTATCATACACTTGCACTCCAGAATAATGTCAGCCTTACCTGATATGGAAGCTCAGTAAACGGTTTGCATGCCAGGTAAGCACTGTGATGGGAAAGTCTCGGGAGACATCTCTTTCAGGAAAGTTTTTGCCCAGGCTGACATGTGGAGCTGAGTTCAGTCTCCTTCATCTTCATAGGAAAACATTGGATGTGGCAATGCTGGCTTGTAATTTCAACACTGGACAGAGACAGGCAGATCCAACTAGCTTAGCCTAGACACTGGGGCTCAGGCCCCAGTGAGAATTTTGTCTCAAGAAAACCCAACAGAGATTATCCCTGAAGGAAAGCACTCAAGGCTGACCTCAAACCTCCACACTCAAATACAGACACACACACTCACACACACAAACACATGCATGCAATCTCAAGCATGTGCACACATGCACACACACAAATCATAGGATGAGAAGTCAGAAAAGAAAATCAGTCAAAAGAATATCAGTTGAAAGTCAGGCTAGACCCCACAAACATGATCCATTATCACACAAAAGCCAGTAAACAGCCATGTCAGTTCTTTTATTTGGGAGGGGTCTTTTTTCTTTTTTTTAAATCACTTTACAGCCATATACCAGTTCCTCCCATCCTCCCTGTCTCTTCCCAGTCCCACCCTCATGCCCCATCTCCCCTAATCTTCTTCTCAGAGAAGGGTGGTCCCTAAGGGCTACCAACCCACCCTGGTTCCTCAAGTCACAGCAGTACTAAGCACATCCTCTCCCACTGAGGCCAGAGTAGGCAACCCAGCTAGGGAAAAGGGATCCAAAGGCAGGGAACAGTCAGGGACAGCCCCTACTCCCATTATTAGGGGACCTACATGATGACCAAACTGCACATCTGCTACATATGTAAAGAGGTCTAGGTCCAGCCCATGCAAGCTCTTTGGTCGGTGTTTCAGTCTCTGTTAGGCTTCATGGGCCCAGGTTAGTTGACTCTGTAGGTCTTCTTGTGTCCTTGACCTCTCCAAGTTCCTTCCCTTCCCCCTTCCACAAAACTTCCCTAGCTTGGCTTATTGTTTGGCTTCGGGTCTCCGCACCTGGAAAGGAAAGCTGAAACATCCTGTAGACGTTGGGACCTCTTTTTCTCAGGCACCCATCAATTTTCAATTAATTTTCAATTAATCTATTAATGAGACACCAAAAATAAATAAATTTTCACATGAATTTGGCAAAATGGACTCACCATGACCAAGCTGACAGAAGCCAACGCTTTCTCTGGACTCCCCTCCCACATCTGCTGCTCTCTGCAAAACAATAATTTACAGACTCATGAGATGCTTTACTCACAATAGAGGTCATTTCACAGAAAACAGGTGTGGAAACTGGCTGACGTACATGGAGTTTATTAGTCTTGGAGGGTATGGAGTATGTGTAAGGTGTGTTCATGTGAAACACACATATGAGCAAGGAGGCCAACAATGAATCTCAGATGTTTCTCTGGAGAGACCCACCTTATGCCTTGGGACAGGGTCTCTTACTGGGACCTGAGGCTAGACAGTTAGGCTAGGCTAAGGATTTGCCTGTTTCCAGCTCCCAAGTGATGAGTTGCAAGCACATGCTACCACCATACCAGGATTTGATGTGGGTTCTGGGTATCAAACTCAGGCTCTCAGATTTGTAGTTGCTGCTTACTGACTGAGCCATCATACCAGCCATTTATCAGCCTTCCTACCAGAACTTCTACATCCTGATACAACTAACCTGCTAGCTGGCAGTGCCTGTTAAGAGCCAGCTATTTTGGCTGCTAATGGCAATACCTTGCAGGCACTGTCATCTTGGATGTGCTAAATACTCTTCAAAACCAACATCTGGTTTATACTTCTGTTTCTCCTACAGCACATAATCACAGAACCAGACTCCAAGTACTCACTGGACACAAACAGGAGTGAGTCCTCTCACTATGAAAATCTCTAACTAGAGGCCAGACATATGGCTCAGCTGGAAAAGGTGCCAAGCCTAACAGTCTGAGTTCAGTGCCAGCAACCCACATGGTGGAAGATATAACTAACTTGAAAAAGTTGTCTCCTGACCTCCATCAGCCCATGGTGGCATAGGGCCAAAACCACAGACACACACATGAATCACAAATAAAAAATTTAAAAACAAGCACCATGCCTATAAGAATAAAACTGTAATGTCATAGCATGTCTTCACAATTCTCTTACGATTATCATTTGCTAAAACTGTAAGTTTGTTTTATGTATATTATTTATGTCATTCTCCTTGTCATCTTTTTTTTAAAACATGCCACAGTGTCTGGCCTGATATCCACTATGTAGACCAGGCTGAACCTCACAGAGATCGGCCTGCCTCTGCATCCAGAGCATTGAGATTAAAGGCCTGTACTGCCATACTCAGCTTATCATTCATTCCCTTATCAAACACAGGAGATTTGAATAACTGTTAAGGTCGTTTCTTGTATTAAACAGACTGGATATAGAAGAGTGGGGAAAAAACAAATAAGAATAGAATTTCTGGCCCCAAACTGCCTTCTAAATATGTATGTTCACAGCCAGAGGGAAACGCTACTCTCCACCTAATCAGACGTTTCTGTGATGAATGGCAGTGAGCGCAGAGACTCCTGACTGCTGGGACTGAGGATGAGTGACAGTTCAGTGCTCACTCCTAAAAAGACATTTACATCACTCCTGCTGAGGTTCGGGAATCATCAAGCGAGAAAGGATGGGCGCAGGGTGTCAGAGGCGGAAGATAAGGGGAAGTACTGCAAAAGCTGTCCTCCTGGCGCTGCACAGCAAATGCAACCAGGACCCTGCAGCCTCTGGGAGTGGCGGCCCAAGCCTTTAACCGCTCGCTTCCGAGGCTGAGGCAGGCATGTCTATGAGTTCCATGCCAGTCTGGTCTACAGGCTGATTTACAGGAAAACCGTGACTATATAGTGAGATCCTCACGCGCACGCGCGCGCACACACACACACACACACACACACACACATACACACACACATACACGGGGATAAATAAAGCAAAAAAGCAATGAAATCCAACTTCCCCACATTTTATTAGTCCAACACATAACTTTTGAATCATTTCATATGCACAGAACTCCATCTCTTCCTTCATCTGTGTCCAACTCTATAAATCTCTATCCCATGGGTTTTTCTTCATCTGCCTCTTACCTCCCTTTCTGCCTTAGAAACCTTTCTGAATAAATTTTTATCCCTATTTACAACCCACAAATAGCCTTTTCCCTTTCTTCTCAGAAAGCCTTCTTCATATTCTGGCCAAATGCCACCCTCTGACTTTAAGCACAGCTGACAATTAGCTACCTTCTAACAAGCTTCCCAGGATGCTTCAAGCCCCAGTAGTATCTCACCTGGGATTCCTTCCATGGGTACTGGTGGGCACAAGAAGCACAGAAGAGAAATGGAAAAGGAAGGCGTGTCCCAACAGGTACACACATACTCTGTTCATGCCAAGAAACGTTGTGTGAGGTGTTCATCAGATTTCCTTCTCCGGCCCAGGAAATATCCACTTACTACTGAAGCAGAATAGAAGATGACAATGCAACAACGTTGTACCAGTTACCTGAGTCACAGCCTCACGGGAGACACAGGATGTGTGACTCCAGGAGGAGCTCACAGACCCTGTGCAGATGCTGATCCTTCTCAGCCCACGGCAACGCCCATTCTACAACTGGTCTGCTCTCACCCCTACTACATCATCCGTGGAAACATCTAGATGTTGCCTCTGACTTTCAACATCCATCTACATCACCTTTCCACCCCAATTTCTGAGCTGATTCAGCAGGACTCGTTGCTATTTCCTTACTAAGATGCTAAACATGAGCTGGAGAGATGGCTCAGTGGTAAGATCACAGATCCAGGTTCAATTCCCAGCATTCACATTGCAGCTCACAACTGTCTCTAATTCGGGTTCGAGGGGATCCAACACCCTCACATAGACACACATGCAGGCAAAACATCAATGTGCATAAAATATAAAGAAATTGTTTTTAAAAGATGCTAAACATCATCAAACTTTGATCATCAAAGTTTCCAAAATCAAAAGAAAATCTGATTCATGTTTTCTGCTTTCTCATTGATTACAGTTAGCCTTCCTCATTGTTTTGTACTCATCCTTTCTATAACAAAATCTAAATTTTTAGCTTACTGTCAGGGATCCCCTTCCCTGTTTACTCAGCAGTAATCAAGACAGAGTTGCCCTGACATGAGCCAAACACAAGAAAAGAGGAACACTGCCTATGAGAAATGAAATGTTCCTCATCCTGGAAGACCTACGATTTCAGCTGAGAAAGGCAGACATGGGGTAAATGGCATCTGGGATTTTCACCCAAATGACACATCTTGGTTCAAGGGCTAATGGTTCTACTCTGGGAAATATTACCCAAGATACCAATTAATTTATGTTCCACACATAGAGATAAACATCCCTAAAGAGTTTACTCAAAGTTTGCACTTTGGAGTCAGGGGAATGAGGTATTTTGGAGAAGTTGACTCTGATGATAACATGGGAAATTCTCTCTGAGGGTCAATTAACTGTGAAGACAAACAATTCTAGAGTCTCTGGATTGTTTTTCATTTTTAATTCCAAGCCTCTCTCATAACTGTACATTCAGTCCCTTAAGAACATTCTGAGAAAGATCTAGTCTCTCTTATGTAGTGGACAGACCATCTTGAGGGTTTCATCAAGGGTCTTATTAGAGAAAAGAAAGTCATAAAGAGTACACAAGTCATTTCTACCCTCACTCTCGATTAGATTCCCCCATTGCATAGGATACATGGGTAAATTATGTCAAGTGATGCCTTGCTCAGGGGTAAAACAAGAAAATGTCATAGCCCTTCATCTCTTTATTTACTTTGATCTATTTCCCATACATTGACCTCCTTCTCATTATAAGGACATGCTGAAGAAGCCATGAGGAATCAGACTAAAGGAATTGTGGCATATAAACCCAATGGAGTTTTATTTAGCCATAAAAAGTATAAATGTATATTATTTGAAGGAAAATTAGTGGACTGTAGATCATGTTAAGTGAAATAAACCAGACTCAGAAAGAAAAATGTCTTCTTTTGTATGAAGAATCTAGGTTTTATATCTATATAATATATATGTATATGCTTGCTTTGGCAGCGCATATACTAAAATTGGAATGATATGGAGGAGATTACCATGACCCCTGCACAAGAACGACACACGAATTTGTGATGCATTCCATGTTTTGAAGCTGAGAATCACAGCCAAACATTGGGCAGACCGCAGGGAGTCATAGGAAAGAGTGAGGTAGCAGAAAGACCCAGAAGGGACAGGAACTCTATAACAAGACCAACAGAGCCAACAAATCTGGGCCCAGGGCAGCCTGCAGAGACTGATGCACCAACCAAGGACCATGCATGGAGAGGACCTAGACCCCCTGCTCAGATTACAATCCATTGGTAGCTCAGTCTCCAATTGAGTTCCCTTGTAAGAGGAGCAGGGCCTGGCCCTGACATGGATCTGATGCCAGCTCTTTGATCACAGCCCTGTTGCCAGGCCACAGAGGAAGAGGATGCAGGCTGTCCTAACCAGACCTGATAGGCTGAGGTCAGATGGTAGGGGAGGAGGGTTCCCCCTTTCTGAGAACTAGGAGAGGGAGAAAGGGAGGGGCACTGGGACCGGAAGGAGATGATGGAGGGAGCTATAATGAAATGTAAAGTGAATAAATTATAAGAAAATAAATATATATGCATACATGCACATATGTATTATACACTTATGCCACAAAAAGCAGAAAGTGCTCCCTTGTCGGGAATAAGGACAACAGTATGAAAGGGGCAACGAGAGACACTAATGTGATAAACATGAGCAAAATACAATTATATGCATGTATGCAAATGTCATAATAAATCCATTATTCTGTATGCTAACTAAAATAAATAAATAAAATACAAGAAAAGGGTCTTACAGCCTGAGAGATGATGGTTCAGTACCTAAGAGCACTTACTGCTCTTGCAAAGGACTTGAGCTTGGTTTGCAGGACTGATGCCAGGCTTCTCACAGCCACCTGAAACTCCAGATCCAGGGAATCTGATCACACCTGTGATCCTCAAGGGCAGTTGCACACACATGAAGCTAGCCCTACACACACACACACACACACACGCACACTTACACACATACTTAAAATAATTTTTAAAAAGCAAAAATTGATTGTTGTTACTCTATCATTATTTGTATATTAAATGTCTGGATAGGCTCCATATTCTTATTCTTTTTGTTGAGTATATAGCTTTTTAAATACAATTTTTATTTATTACAATTTATTCACTTTGTATTCCAGCTGTAGCCCCCTCCTTTAGCCCCTCCCAACCCCACCCTCCCTCATCTCCTCCCATGCCCCTCCCCCAGTCCACTGATAAGTGGAGGTCCTCCTCCCCTTCCATCTGACCCTAGCCTATCAGGTATCATCAGGACTGTCTTTCATAGTCTTCCTATGTAGCCTGGTAAGGGTGCCCCCGCCTCAGGGCAAGGTGATCAAAGAGCCAGCCACTGAGTTCATATCAGAGACACCCACTGTTCCCCTTACTAGGAAACCCTCTTGGACACTGAGCTGCCATGGGCTACATCTGTGCTGGGGTTCTAGGTTATCTCTATACGTGGTCCTTGGTTGGAGTATCAATCTCACAAAAGCCCCCTGGGCCCAGATTTTTTGGTTCTGTTGCTGTCCTTATGGAGCTTCAGACCCTTCCAGGTCCTTCTATCTCCCCTTTCTTTCATAAGATTCCCTGCACTCTGCCCAAAGTTTGGCTATGAATCTCAGCATCCACTTTAATACCCTGCTGGGTAGAGTCTTTCAGAGGCCCTCTGTGATAGGCTCCTTTCCTGTTTTCTGTTTTCTCCTTCTTGCAATGTCCATCCTGTTTGGCTTTCTGAGTGAGGATTGATCATCTTATCCAGGGTCCTCCTTCTACCTTAGCTTCTTTAGTTATACAGATTTTAGTATGTTTATCCTATATTATATGTCTAATATACACTTATGAGTGAGTATATACCATGTGTGTCTTTCTGTTTTTGGGATAGCTCGCTCAGGATGATCTTTTCTACTTCCCACCATTTGCCTGCAAATTTCATGATTTCCTTGTTTTTAATTGCTGAGTAGCAGTCCATTGTGTAAATGTACCACAATTTCTGTATCCATTCCTCAACTGAGGGACATCTGGGTTGTTTCCAGATTCTGGCTACTGTGAATAAAGCTGCTATGAACATGGTTGAGCAAGCTTTAAATAAATTAAATGCACCATCACTTTATTCAAAGAATTTTTTTCTTTTTTCTTTTTTCTTTTTTTTTGTTTTGTTTTGTTTTTTAATACAGGGCTTCTCTGTGTAGCTCTGGCTTCCTGGAACTCAGAGATATGCCAGCACTTGTTTCTTAAGTGCTGGGATCAACGGTGTGTGACACCACTACCCAGTTTATTCAAAGAGTTTCTAATTCTTTGATCTGTTATTCTCCTTTACACCAGAATATAGTATCTCTCTGGTTGAGGCAGCTATTACATCTGTGTCGTTCGTTACTGGACCAACACATGATGGGTGTCTGCTCCATGCCCAGCACTACATGGCTGTTCAGCATTTGTGGACTGTTTAGCAAGCACATGGTCCTTTCCCTAATAGGGATACAAATTGCCAAAGTCTTGAGGTTATTGCATTAATCAGTCTGAATGGGCTGGGACATAGATCAGCAATAAAGCGCCAGCCTAGCATTCCAGAGGCCTGGATTTGATCTCCAGCCCTGAAAAATCAAAAGAAACATCCCAGGAAGGAAGGTGTAGAATTTGTGTTTCCAAGTTGTTTGGCTTTGCATATTGACTTCCAGGTACGTACGTTTTTCTACTAGTACCATGATTTCATCTTTTGTAATAGTTAAATGGAATTCCATTCTACATAAGCATCACGTTTATCAGTTCATCTGTTGATAGGCATATAGAGTGGTACCATTTCCTAGGAACAGTACAGGAATAGACAAGAATGTGCAAGCATCTCCAATGTATGTTGATTTCTTTGAGCACACGCCCAAAAGATACAGGGGGTCCTATGGTGGTTCTATTTTCAGTTTTATGGCAAACCTTCGCACTGACTTCCATAGTTGATGCAGCAGCTTGCACTCACACCAGAACTTGTTTTCCTGATAACCATTCTGACTAGAATAAGGTGTAATTCTAGAGCACTGCTGACTTGTATTTCCCTGACTGCTAATGGCGGTGAGTGCTTTTTTTCAAATGTTTACTAGCTGTTTGTATTTCCTCTTTCATTAACCATCTATTTAATTCCTTAGCCCATTTGGAGATGAGAAAGTTACGGTTGTCTAATGTAATTTTTATATACTCCGGATAATACTTATCTACCTAATGTGTGGTTGGCAAAGATTCTGCAGTGCTACAGTCTCTCTCTCTCTCTTCACTTTGGTTGTTTCCTTTGGTCTACAGAAGCTTCTCAATTTTGCATAGTGTCATTTGTCAATCCTTGGAATTGTCTCCTATGCTGCTGGAGTCTTCTACAGAAAGTCCTTGCTTACACCTATACTTTTGAAGTTTTGCCTATGTTTTCTCAACAGTTTTAAATTTTGATTAAGACTTTCATCCATTTAGATATACGTTTTTGCATGGAGAACCCAGCTCCACAAAGTGGATAACCAAATTTTCTAGCACCATTTGCTAAGGAGGCTGTCTTCTCTCCACTGTGCTTTTCATAGTTCTCTCCGAATTTAGGGAGTCTGGCTATATGGTTTATTTGTTGTTCCTATGGTTTAGTTATTTGTTTTTCTATTCTATCCCATTGCTCCATGTCTGTTTTGGTGCTAGTAGCACATTGACTTTGTCACTGCAGTTCCGGCTGCTCAGGGGTTTCTCTGAGTGTGTTTTCACATGATTTTTTTTCACATGATTTTTTTTTCTGCTATAAAGAACGTCGTTGGAATATTGATGTAGATTGCAATAAATCTGTATGTTCCTTTTGGTAATGTAGCAATTTTCACAATATAATCATATCAACCCATGAGCATGGGAGGAGTTTTCATCTTTACTATATTCTTCTTTTTTGATGATTTATTTATTATTTATACAGTATTCTGCCTTCATGTGTGCCTGTAGGGCAGAAGAGGGCACCAGATCTCACTATAGGTGGTTGTGAGTCACCATGTGGTTGTTGGAAATTGAACTCAGGACCTTTGGAGGAACAGCCAGTGCTCTTAACCTCTGAGCCATCTCTCCAGCCCCTACTGTATTCTTCAATCACATTTTTGGCACCGTCAAGTTTCACTGTAAAAGTGTTCCACCTGGTTTAGTTTATTTCAGGCATTTTAAAGATGTTTTATTTTTATTTATGTGCATGTGTGTGTGAGGCAGATGGATGGAGAGAAAGAAAGACAGTGAAAACGCCATGTGTGTAAACTCAATAGAGATTCTGGGAACTGAATTCAGGTCCTCTGAAAGAACAGCAAGCTTTCTTAACCACTGGGACATCTCTCCAGTCCCATCCTAGGTATTTTCTAAAGTATTTTGAAGTGGGATATTTGCCAAGATTTTCTTCAATGTAAGTTCATTATTATTGGCATATGGAAAAGCTACTGGTTCCTTCTTGGTAGATGGCTCAGTATGTAAAGTGCTTGCACTAGTATACAGACTTGAGTTCAATCTCCAGCACTCCAGTGGGGCCAGTGGGGCAGCTCTCCCAGCAGTGAAGAGGTGGGAACAGGTGAATGCATGGGTCACCAGCCAGCCATGGTGGCCAATCAGTGAGCTCCAAGCTCAGTAAGAGATTTTATCTCAAGACTGAAGCACCAACCACAGAGAATCCATGGGATGGACCAAGACCCCTACATATATGAAACTCTTTCGATCAGTGTGACTTTTGAACGTTCCACATGGTAAGTGTTTTCCTTTTTTATCTGCTCTTCCATCTGGATTATTTCATGTACCATGTGCCTTCCAGGGTCACCCATGGAGTTGCAGAATTTTCTGCTTTTTCTCTTTTTTGAGACTGAACAATATTCCACTGTATGCATACACATTTTCCTCAATCCATTTGGTAGAAATTTACATCCTTAATTTTTTTTTAGTGTTACAATCTAATATGTAAAATGTGTTTACATTTGGGGGTTTTGTTTTGTTTGTTTTATTTAAAATGATTTTTTTATTCTTCTCTTATAGATTGCATCCTGACAGCAGTTTCCCCCTCCTCCTCTTCCCCCAGTTTCTCCCCCACACTTCCCCACTATCTCAGATCCAACCCACCTCCCCTCAGAAAAGAGCAAGCCTCCCAGGGACATCAACCAAACACTGTATAACAAGCTGCAACAAGCCCAGGCACACACCATCACATCAACACAAAGGCTTCTCTTTTGCCTTTACTTTTGAGAGCTGTTTCTGCCAATTGCAGTACAATGGGTTAACAAGATTGTTCTTCTTTTTTACACTTCAAATATTCTGCTCTTTTACATTGCATCCAATGGGAAAGGTAATGTCATCTTTATCTTTTTTTTTCCACTTGATAAGAAATCATAGACATAAATGTAAAAGTTAAAAGTATAAATTTCTCAGATGGAAACACAGCTGTAAATTTATAGTTTTGGGTGAAACAATGGACTTTAAAATGTAACGCCAAAATTACAAACACAGTCACAAAAGAAAAATGAGTAATTAGACTTCATCAAAATAGGAAGCTTTTGTACATCAAAGAACACTGCCAACTCCCTGCTGGCTAGCCTTCCTAGTCATCAAGACTCTTCCTTGTGTAGGAATCCTATGAGTTACAACCGTCAGCCTCACAAGACACACCCATGGGAACATCGGTACAGAGGATCCACCCCTCAGGAGGAGACTCATTCCTGGGACCACAAATCTGGCCAAGAACCCATCTTTAGAGCTCACAGGCCCAAAAGAAAAGCCAATTACTAATAGTTTGCTAAATTGACATAGTATCAAATTGTCTTCTAAATGCTTCTTTATATTCATAGGTTAGGTTAGTTCTCAGTCCCTACCACAGAAATTTCTTTGTTCAGTGGGCAGTGGCCACAATCTGTCAAAATGCAGAGAGCAGAAGTCTGTGGAGTACTCAGTCTCAAATGAGACATCTGTATCACATCCTTGCCCCCAGAGATCAAGGGAACATCGGAGAAGATGGGGAAATAGGGAAGTATAGTTTAAAGAGGCAGCTCTCTGGGAGCTCTGGGCAAGGTGAGGGTGTGGTGCTCATGAACTTGCAGAAGCATTGGTTGCCTGCACAACCTCACGGCGCTCACCACCCCAGCATGGATAAGTGAGGGACTACCTACAGCTGAGGAACTGCTAGCAGCTGATCGATGCTGGCGGAGGGAGAGTCCATGTTCTTCAGAAAAGTGGCATCAAGTAGGTTGACCATGTTCCGGCAGATGGTTTTACAGGCATGCACATTTGAGTGGCACTGGTTTTGTGCTCAGTGGATTATAAAGAAAAGAAGAGGACAATAAATCTGGATAGGGGTGTGACAGGAGACCAAAGATGAGTTAGACAGGGATATGGGGCAGACATGATCAAAATGCATGTATACATGTATGAATGGCCAAAGAATAAATTATGATAAAGACATACTACTTGGAAAGAAAAGAAAAACAATCTATGGAACAAAAAAAACATTTTAAAATTACTCATTTGATAAGTACCTAACAATCATAACATAAAGAGTTGTTACAAAGCCAAAAAATAAATTACCTGGTTTTTACTGGCAAAGGACTACTCTTTTTTACAAAGACATAGAGTAAGTGACCAATGAGCATATTGTATGATTCCATCTCTATAAAAACCTCAGTGTAGATAATCCACGAGAACAGAACATAGGTTGGTGTTCGCTTATGTTTCATGGAGAGACAGGAGAGAGAAGTTAGAAGTAACAGTAACTGATGCAGGAGATTTTGTTTTGTGTTCTAAGATGTTAATTTATTATTGTTATGTGTGTGTGCAATGGCATGTATGTAGAGGTCAGAGGACAACTGGTGGGAGCTGGTTTGTTCCCTTCTCTGTGTGGGTTCTGGAGATGGGTTTCAGATGGTGAGCCTTGGTGGCAAGTGCCTTTGCCCACAGTAGCATCTCACCCACCACCTCACTGGGCGTATTGAAGATCTGCTCACAGGGTTTTCTGCAGGCAAGCCAGGTAGCTTTATAACCCTGCAAAGCAGAAATCAGACAAAAGCTGACTAATGTACACATCATGGTCTCCTACAAAAAGTCATGCAACTGACAGAAACAGGTGTTGGGAGATGGTTTCAGACTAGTAATCAAAATACATCTGCCTCAGCCAGGCGTGCTGGCTCATGTTTTTAATCGTACGTAGCACTTGGGAGTCAGAAGCAGGTAGTTCTCTGAGTTCAAAGCCAGCCTGATCTACATGGCGAGTTCCAGGCCACCTACAGCTACCTATTTCATATACATGTGTGAATGCCTTCTCCACCATAAGGAGCTCTACCCCCAAACTGTGAACCAAAGTAAACACTTTCCTCCTTTAAAAAAAAAAAAAAAAGTACATCTGAGTGGCTGGAGAGATGTCCCCGTGGTTAAGAGTGCATACTATACACAGAAGTTTACTTCCTAGTACCCACATTGAGCAGCTCACAACTGAACTGACTCTAGCATCAAGAAATCTACTGCCCTCTCTGGCCTCCACAGGTACCTGCACTCATGTGCACAAATACACACACACAATTTAAAGTAAAAATTTAATTATTTTATAATGCATTTGCATGGAGACGGGTTATCTACACTTTGTAATGTGGGGAGCTCTACACCACAGAGTATGAGGGATCGCCACACAGAGACAGCAAAGGCAGAGACAGATGACTGTCAGTGGGATCCTCACCTGCTTCTCAAAACGGCTCTTTTGTCTCCACTACGGACAAGTCATCAGCTGTGTCCTTGCCCCTTACGGAGCTCTTTGAGGTTGGCAAATTCTTTAAGAAGGGGAGTTTGTGCTTGTATGCCCTCCAAAGCCTCCCTAAACCCAAAAGCACAAGCTCCAAAGAAGTAAATACGAGGCAGGCCCCGCTGACCCCAAACATGCCATTGAGGAGGATGGTCTTCTCAGAGGGGTGCGACTGGAAACAGGTTGTGCTGCCTATGCAAGGGTCCTCACGACACGTAAAAGTGCTGGGCATCTTGAAGCCATACAGGTGGTACTGAACTCCCAGGGCTGCCCCCTCAAGCACCAGCCGCGCCCCAAGCTGTGCCACATAGGCCCAGAGGAGTGTGAGGCTTCTCGCCCCTGAGACATCCTTGCGATGATCCCCCTTGCAAGTCCGGATTTCTTGCTCCTTGTTCTCCTTTCCTGGTTCCTCCCAGTGTCCAATCACGTGATACAGAGTGACCCCCATATAAATGGCACTGGGTAGAGCCATCAAGATGACTTGGAAGGCCCAGAAGCGCAATGGAGAGAGAGGGCGGAAGACATTGTAACAAACAGTCTTGCAGCCTGGCTCCCCTAAATGACACATGAATTCATTCTCATCATCACCAAAGACCCCAGGTCCACTGGAAACCAGAATCAGGAGCCGGAATCCCATGAGCACCGGAAGCAGGAAGCGCCCCACAGGGGTGGAATGCTGGCTCTCCTTAGCCAACAGCTGCCTCAGGAACCCGCCACACATCCTGCCGCTGAGCAGAGAACAGTTAGTGCAGGAGTCTCACCGGCCTCTCACGGAGGCTGCCGCCTGTCGTGTTCACTGCTAACCCAAGGATCTGCAAAGCAAACCGTTTTGCTCCTCTCTGAAGCTGATCACATACCATGCAGCCAGCGGCAAATGCCTGCAGTGTAATACCTGAGCTAATCACCTTTATAGACGTAAAAGGAGGGAGATAGTTAGCTCACAGTCATGGAAGTTTGAACTCCAAATAGCACAGCACAGACTTGGTGAAGGTCACGCATTGAATGAGCATGTTATGTCTTGGAGGGCCATGAAGAGGAAGGCATGTTGGAGCAAAAAACCTCAACCCAAGAAGAGTGGAAGATGGACAGAATCCTACGATCACCTTCAAGAGTACATTTTCATGGATGGTGGATTGGCTCAATCAGTAAAGTGCCACACAAGCATGAAAACCTAAGCTCCATCCTCTGAAATCATGCAAAATTGCTTCATGTGGTAGTGCATGCTTCAAACCCACTGCTGGGCAGGCAGAGACAGGAGGATCTTAGCCAATTGGACAGTCTCTGGCCAACAAAAGATCCTGTCTCAAAAGCAAGGTGGATGACTCCCAGAAAATGATACATGACATTGAGCTACAGTCCACATTACTTACATATATACATACATACATACATACATACATACATACATACATACATACAGAGAGAGAGAGTAGAAACAGGTCCCCAGTGATCTAAAGACCTCCCATTAAGGTGTGTCTCTCTGTGTGTATACCGTGTGTGTGCATGCACGTGTGTATGTGTGTGTGTGTGCGTGCATGCGTCGTGTGTGTGTGTGTGTGTGTGTGTGTGTGTGTGTGTACCTAACCATAGAGACCAGAAGAGGGCATCAGGCATCAGTTCCTTATCAGATCCTTTTGAGCTGGAGTTACAGGCATTTGTGAGCCACCAGATATAGAAACTGAGAACCAAACTCAGGTCCTCTAGAAGAACAGCAAGCATTTTGTTTGTTTGTTTGCTTGTTTGTTCAAGACAAGGTTTCTCTACGGACCCTTGGCCATCCTGGACTCTATTTGTAGACCAGGCTTCCTTGAATTCAGAGTGATCCTCTGCCTCCCTGAGAACTGAAGGCATGTGCCACCACGCCTGTGCAGCAAGCACTCTTAAGCACAACACCATCTCTATAGCCACAGACAACGGCTCTTTCAAGTCCACAGCACCTTCTAATACATGAACTTCTGTGAGGCACTCACCAAAACCATACTTAATGCCTAGTCTCTGGTTCCCCCTTATTTACCACTTAAAGAAATATAAAAGAATAATAAGAATTTATGTAGGTGTCCTAGTTTAATTTCTAGTGCTGGGGGGAAAAAGCTTCAGGACGAAGGGCTTTTTTCTAGCCTACAATTCCAGGACACCAGCCGTCATAGCAGGGGAAGAAAGGTGGCAGGAACTTAAAACAAGCTGCTCACTTCACATCCACACTCAAGAGCAGAGAGAAATGAAAACATGCGTGCTTTGCCATCAGCTCGCCTTCTCTACGCTTCTATAGCCCAGGACCCAAACCCAGGGAATGGTACCCCCACTTTCAGGCTCGGTCCTCCCAAATTAATTAAAGTAATCAAGGCAAACTGCCTCCCACACACACAGACACACTCACGGGCCAACCTAATGTAGACAATCCCTCACTGAGACTTCCTTCCCGGAGATTCTAGTTTGTGTCAGGTGACAATTAGAATTATCACCACAGGGGGCTGGAAAGATGGCTCCATGGTAAAGAGTGCTTGTTGCTCTTGCAGAGGATCCTGGATCAAATCTCAGTACCCACACTGGTGGCCCGTGACCATCTGTAACTACAGTTCCAGCATATCCAATGCCCTCTTCTGGCCTCCATGGCAGAATACATACAAATTTACACTCACACACATAAAATAAAATAAAATCTTTTAAAAAATAAACCTATCACAGCTTGTATGGATTAGGGATCTAGAAAGCAATGGGATGAAATAAACAGAGTGAATGTCGGCACATACTCTAATCTAATGCTCTTTATACCTTACCAGCTTGGGAACAAGAATTTGCCATGATTAAATGCCATAGGGTTTGGGGGCAAACCAACGTGAAGGCAGAAATTCAAATTCATAATCTTTGTTCTTTGACTGTCTATCTCCCTCATGATGAGAAGTAGCCATTATCGAGGACAAAGTTCAGAAATGTCCCAGTTCTCTGGTCATAACACCAAGTTTGCTATCTTTATCTCTGACCTAATAGGAACCTTCTTCGGTGCTAGGCAGCTGCTTCCAGCCATTGCCATTTATCTGAAAGATTTACACATCTTCCCATTCTCACTCCCAAATGATCGTGTGCTATGATCTAACTGTCAGTGTCTTCCCCATGGTCAGAGGCTGGGGCCTGGTGAGGAGGGGGGGGGGGTGTGGCTCAGCAGTAGAGTACTTAACTAGAGATCCCCAGTGGGAAGTTTGGAGGGATGGCTCAATGGTAGAGCACCTGCCTACAGTTCCACTGTGAGATACGTGGGATATATCTGCCTAGCATGCAAGAGGCCCTAGGTTCAACTCCAGAATAGAGAGAGAGAGGAAGGAAGGAAGGAAGGAAGGAAGGAAGGAAGGAAGGAAGGAAGGAAGGAAGGAAGGAAGGAAGGAAGGAAGGAAGGAAGGAAAAATAGAAGTAAGACCTGTAAGTCATGAATAAGTTAGAAGAGATTCTAGAGAGCCCGCAGCCGCTTCCATCGATTGAAGACACAGAGACAGCACCGTCCACGAGGGAAAGCCCTAAACCAGGCATGTTAACTGCTAGTACCTGCGTCTGGACTTCCCAGCCTCCAGAACTGGAAAGCAATGAAGTCTTGTGGATTAGAAATTTCTCAGTCAAAAACATTTTATAGCAATTTTATCATACTAAGATACTATGTTAGCCTCTTGTTCCAGGAAGCTCCACGGATGGTTCTCTGCCTTTGTGAGAATTTTACAGATGAGTCCTGTATTTACATCACGCCCCGACACACACACGCACAAACACTCCTCCCTATTTTGCGCATGTCCCTCAGCTCCCTCTCAAAGTCGTGGTCTCTTATTCTTTTTTTTTTTTTTTTGGTCTCTTATTCTTTAATTGCTATTGTTGCATATATACATACACACACAACCTGCTAAGCCTCTCTGTATTATTACATGTATGTACATATGTATGCATGTATGTGTGTATGTACGTACATTAAAGGTGCTTGCTGCAGGAGAAGATTAATTCTCTCCTTTAGAAGCCATTACTTGCCTGTAACTCTCTCTAGGAATGGGACCTTGTGAGGTTTCCCCCTCCACACTGGCAGGTAACCTGGTGGTGTCATTTTCGGGTCTTGTTTAGACCCGCATGTTGCTGAGTTTTCATGGGTGCGTTCGACGTCCTGGCGCTCTGGCTCCCGTGATCTTTCTCCTCCAGTCTTGCGAGGTGTTCCCTGAGCTGTAGCTGTGGTCCTCGGGGGCCAAGCGCCTCACAGCCTACATTCAGTGGTTCTCTACACTTTGACCAACTGCAGCTTTCTATCATGTCTCCACCTGCTGCAAAACGAAGCTTCTTTGAGGGGTGAGAGCTACAGTTAGTCCTGTGTTTCAGGGTAGTGTTGGTTAGAGTGAGGAGGACCAGCTGTTGCCACCGGTGTCATTTCTAACTGCAACTGTCTCTAGCGCGCATGCGTGTCGCTGTGTGTGTTATGTGGAGGGCGCATGTACATATCCTAGCAGGAACGCAGAGGTAGAAAGCCCTTCGCGTCAGTCCTCATCCTCCACCTTGCTGAAGGCAGTCCTGTTCTCCGCCGTGACTGGCAGGCTGGCTGGCCTGTGAGCGTCCAGGGATTCGCTCTGCGCACGCTCTCCACACAGCACTGCTGGGGTGACAGACAGGCACTGCCGCACCCCAGCTCCTATGTCAGTTTGGAGGACTCTAACTCAGGTCCTCAGGCTTTCACAACAAGCGCTTAACTCGCCGAGCCACCTTCCAAGCCCATGAGTCTGAAACTTTCTGAGTGCTAACACAACAGCACAAGTAGAAAATTCTCTCCTGACCTCCTGTGACGGGCTACAATCAACCGCTGGTTCGCTGAAGCAATAGGGAAATGGATGGAACAGGAAACTATCACACTAAACCAAGTAACCAATGCCCCAAAAGACATATAAGGCATGCTTTCTCTCATATGCAGGTTCTAGATTTTAACTTTTGCATATGTATATGTATGTGTGGATATAGGGCATGATACTAGAAGCGGGACTATACCTAGAAACCAAAACATCAAACTAGAGGGGAAAGAGGTCTTAAGATGAGGAAGGGAAAGGGGAACAGAGTAGATGTGACTTGGAAACGGAATGTGGGCTGAGAAGGGGATAAAGGGACTAACCTAGCAGTAAGGCCTGAGAGGGGAGTGAGGAGAGAAATAGCAACAAATCAAAGGATGTGCGAAAGAGCCATAATGAAACACGCAAAACACACATAGGTCTGAGGACATAGCTCTGTTAGAGCTATGCACAAGTCATAACACACAGCACTGCATAAACCAGGCTTCATGGTACACACCTGTAATTCTAGCCTGGGGAGGTAAAGGCAGGAGGCTCCGAAGTTCAAAGTCATTCTCCATTTGACTGTGAGCTTAGGGCTAGTCCTCAACAGATAGACAGATAGGTAGGTAGGTAGTAGGTAGGTAGGTAGGTAGATAGATAGATAGATAGATAGATAGATAGATAGATAGATAGATAGATAGATAACAGAAAGATAGATGGATAGATGAGATGAGAGAGATAGGTAAGTAAATAGATAATAGAGACATAGGTATGTAAGTATATAGATGATAGATGATAGAAATAGATATATAGATGATAGATAGTTGATAGGTATGTAAATAGAGTGTAAGTGAAGCAACAAGCACACACCAAAATTAGGAAAAGAAAGGAAATTCTGGAATTTGAACAGATTTTCAAGTACCTAAACAGATTACTTGAAATCCCATCATAATTTTAATGAGAAGTTTTCAAAGCATCTGACATACTTTGGGAGGGGAGGTGTCAGAATCTCGCCAGCGACTGAATCCACCCCAGAAAGTTTAGGAACTGAAGAGAAACGAATCCGAGAGGAGGGCAGAACCTGGCAGCGCAAGCCTAAACTCATCGCTCCACCTTAGTCTGCCTGGCCTAGAACGCCTTCTAGATGTTTCTCTTCAAAGCCTGTGGCGGCGAAGCCAGCAGAGACGCTGAATCTCAGGCCATTCCCTGCCTTGAAGATCTTCTGTGAGTTTCAGAGCTATCTGAGTAATCATGAGTGCATGCAGCCACAGGCACCCCTTCAGGATGACCTCAACCGGAGCCGCTTACCTGCACTTGACTGTCAGCTCCAGGCAGAAGCATCAACCACGAGGAAAGAGGGCAAAAGGAATCCCCACACTGGAGTCTGCAGGGTCCAGAATCTCGCGGCGGCCCTGCCTCCTGCAGCCACCCACGCCTTCGCCTTTTCATTTCTGGTCAGCCAAAAGAATTCCAATTGAAGCACCAGGCGACCCCGCCCTCGAGACACAAGCTCTGGACAGCTCTGGTGTCAAGGGCACGGGACGCGTTCTCTAAGTGAATGGGGCTTTTGAGATCATCTGAAAGCAAAGGAAGGTTTATTATGTACATTCCATTGGTTAATTGTCTCGGGTGTTTGACCTCACTGGGAAGCTGGCTCTGGAAGTAGGGCTGACCTCTCCCGTTCCAGACCCAAGTGTTCATCACAGTGTCCTCCAATGCCCCTTGGCTGGGGATTAGCTGCCTCCTAGACTCTGTGCCGAGGAGGAAGGGAACGGCAAACAAAGAGTGAAAACATTATATCCTAGAAAATGGCCAAAAGGAAAATACAGCAGATGCTACCGCTGTGTGTCCGGTAATACAGAGCTGGAAGTTCAGCCCTGGGTTGCTCAGGCAAGGAGAGAAAGTCAGTGGGGAACTCCAGCTGACTGTCCCCCCTGCCGGGATCTAGTGAGCACGTGATTTGGTGAGGTCACCTCCATCTTTTTCTTTGTTCTTTATTTTTCTTCTTTTAGCTTTTCTTTGTGAGACTGTATTTTAATTACATTTCTCCTTTCTCTTCCTCCCTCCAAACTCCCCCCCATGTGCCCCTCCTATCTCCTTCCAATCCATGGCCTTTTTTTTTTCATCAATTCTTATTGCATGTCTGTGTACACAGACATGCTGTTAGCTCTAACCTGTTGAGTCCATATGATGATACTTGTATGTGTGTGTTTTAGGGCTGACCATCTGGCACTGAACAGCCTGCTGGAGCACTCTGCCCTGGGAAGGGGCACCTCTCCTCTCTGCCAGCTTTACCCCGTTGCCTGTAGGACTGTGTGTAGGGACACCCTGCTCTGCCCAGGAATTTCTCTGTGGGAAACTCCATCCTGCTAGATGTTTGTAAGCCCCAACATGGGACTGTTTGTCTTGGCTACACTGTCGCTTTCTATGCAGTCATTTACTCTGGCTTGTTCATGAACTCACTCATTCAAAACTGAAAGTCGGTCCAGAAGTACCCACAAAATCGGTTTACTCACATATGAGTGTGTGTGTTCTTGAGCCTGGGGTCTCTTTTCCTTCTGCTGGCTTGCCTTGTCCAGCCTCAGTGTGATGGGTTTGCTTCATCGTGTTATACTTTGTTTTGTCATATTCGAATGTTATCTCTTAGAAGCCTGATCTTTTCATGAGAAGAGAAGAGACAGAAAGGGGGCGGCCGGAGGGGAGGGGAGGCAGATGAGCTGGGCAGTAGAGGCAGAGGCCCTGCAATCAGGATGTGCTGAAGGAGCACATGGTTAGTGGCCACTTGTGTCCCCACACGGGTCTGCACCAGGTAGGTCCTCTGCACAGCTGTTAGAGCTTTCAGCCTCGAACTCTTACGGGACTCCTGAGTGTGGGGACAAGGAGTGCCAACCTCGAAACCTGAGCCTGGTCAAAATTCTACGCCTGGGGAGGCCATGAGCCCCAGGAGGAAACCGACTGTTGATGTTTTACTAACTAGACATGCTTCCGTCTGCTTAATGATGGGATGAGAAAAAATATATTTTACTAAGAGGGAAAAATGAAAAAGTTACTTGTTTATGTTTGCACGTACAGACTAGTGTTACCCAGAGCTGGTTACACAGACACTCGTGACTATTTGAAGTGCTAAGAGAAATAAGGATGACCTGCTCAGCCCTGAGCAGGACATCTTCATGACCTGCTCCAAAGCCTGGGGTACTTCTGAGATGTGGGGAAGAAAGACTGTAGGGGTCAGGGCATGGAGAGGAGCACTGTGAACTACTGTCTTCTGGACATCGCACGGCAATCGTGAACTCACGGTTACCTGCTCAAGACTTACACACACATACACAGAGAAAGGAAAGTATCAAAGGGGCTAATTAGGAAGAAGGTAGAGAACAGGAGTAGGGGAGGGGGAGGGGCAGGTAATGCACAGAGAATACAATGACAACTCAAGTGTGTAAGTGTGAGATGGTTAAAAAATGAAGGGGGGCTGGGGAGAAGGCTCAGCCGTCAGCTCACGGCCCTCTATACAACTCCAGTCCCAGGGAATCCAACGCCCTCTTCTGACTTCACCAGGCACTAGACACATATATGGTACATGTACATACATGCAGGCATACACTTACACAAATAAAAAGATAAACTAATGTAAAAAAAAAAGTTTAAACAATGTCCTGTGTGGACCGAACCCCTCCCCACCAGCCCCAGCAGAGCTGACAGAGCTTCAGCACACTTTCCTTCCTCTATCACCACAGCCAGGATCCCCTCCGGAGATGCAGCTCTGAAAGGGGGCGGGCAATGCTGGGCTTATTCCTGGACTTCATGTGTAGGGGCGAGAGTGCCCACATCTGGGTGTGTGCCCTTGAGATGTCTGGTTGGTTAGTACTGATCTAAGGCAGTTCTCAGCCAACATCCCTATGTACGTGCATGTTCATGTGTGCATAGGTGCACCTGTGTGCACATGTTGGGGGGGGGGGGGAGGGTTAGAGGTCAGAGGCCAGCCTCAGCTGTCATTCCTCAGGGGTTATCCACCCTGTTTTCTGAGACAGGGTCCCCTGCCAGCCTCTGACTCACCGAGTCGGCCAGCCTGGCTGGTCAGCAAGCCCTAAGGATCTACCCACCTATCTCCTCAATGCCTGACTACAAACATACCCCACCATGACCTTTTTTAACACATTTCTTTTATTTGGGTGAGTTGGTACACGTGTTTAATCCCAGCACTCGGGAGGAAGAGGCAGGTGGATCTCTGGCCAGCTTGGTCTACAGAGCAAGTTTCAGAACATTGAGGGCTACACAGAGAGATCCTTTCTCAAAAAAATAAATAATAATAATAATAAATTTTAATTTTCTAGATTTATCTCATTTTAACTGAAATTTCATACAGTCTATCCTGATTACACATTTTTCTTCCCACAGCTCCTCCCAGATCCTCTCCACCTCCGCAAGCACCCAACCCCATGTCCTTCCTCTCTCTTTAAAAAACAAACAAAACAAAAACAAGAAACACACACACAAAAAAAAACAAAAACAAAATACACACAAAAAAGATAGCATTGGGCTCATTTATGCGCCAATCACTTCTGAGCAGGGGGCCCACCCCAAAGTATGGCTAATCCATTCAGGGAGACCCCCGTGAAGAGAACTAACTTTTTCTTTGCCACTGAGTATCAGTTGCAGATAAATTCTCAGTCAAGGCTGGGTGCCCATGTCCTCTTCCCCCTCTCGGGGCTGTGAGCCCAGCTGGCTTGAACGTGTGCAGGCTCTACACCCAGTTTTGCTTTTGTTTTTTGTTCATTTGTTTGTTCTCATGTCACCCAGGCTTCACACTCACAGAGCTAGAGCTCCTGCTTCTACCTCCCAAATCCTGGGATGACAGACACCTGTCATCAGACCTGGCTCACACAGATTTTCCCAAATCCAGCAAGACTATCTGGTAACACACATGCGAAATCAATAAATAAATATATCATCAATTTTATTGCAAATTTGTCAGATCCTTTGCCGAACACTTGAGAAATATCAGCCGTAAGCTGTAACTTTGCTCATCCTTACTGATCCAGCCAATCAGAGAAACGTGACTACGTTGCATTCCCTCATACGTGAGCACATGTGTGAGCGAGCACCAGATCCGTGACATTGCATGTAATTTACACCTTCTGTCACTCACTCCTTGCTCTGAATGTCCATGTATGGAGAAGGGTGAATTGTAGTCTGATTTGGTTACTGTATTCCTATTTATTTATGCATCTCCTGGAGGGTGTTTTCCTATGATAAATAATGTTAGTGAATTTGGTGTAGATAAATCTTGATGACTGTAAGTTGTGGTGGGAGGAGAGAACTGACAGTTGTTCTCTGCCCTCCACACTCCACACTCCACACACACACACACACACACAAATGAAGGAATGAAGGAATGAGTGAATGCAAAAGAAGAAATCTTAAGTCAAGTGTATTCTTTTGCATAATCCCAGAATTTGTAAAGTAGAGGTAGGAAAAGTCAAAAAATAGGAAGAGGCAGAGAAGAGAGGGAGGAAGGGAAGAGAAAAAGAAAGAAATTACAAGTCAGGGGGGGCGGGCTATGTAAGGTGCTCTAACTAGATACCTTTCTAGGCAGTCGCAAATATTGCCTCATTTGACCCATTTTCCAGTCCTAGAAAGTGGACCTTAATGCCAATGCCCTCAGGTCATAGAAAACGACGATATGAAGAGGTTAAAAAAAAGTCGCTAAAACAGTGAATGGAAGAGGTAAAATGGAGACAGAGGTTCAAGAATCATGTTTTCCCGGCTGGCTAAGCCACCTTTCAGGGAGGGGCCTCTGGGACAAGCACATCTGAATCTCTGCCTGTCGTCGGCAAGTGCTTGGAAACCAAGAGTTGCAACCCCACCATTTGGGGTTACACAGATGGCCCAGCCTGAGAGTTTAAATGTCTGCACTGGGGGTGGGAAGTGGGGAGATGCCCAAGGTCCGGGCAATAAGAAAATTTTTCAATTATGCATGAATTTCCCCCGATTCCTCAATAGTTCTATTTATACATGTCCACAGCCCGGCGCAGTGTGGGTATCAGACGAGAAGGCTACAGTTGGCACTGGGGGCTGGAGGGCGGGACGTTCTGCCTCGAGATGTTAAAACACCAAGACAAACTTCTCTTTCATGGCAACTTTCTTAGGCTTGCTGCCAGGAAGCCCTCAAAGCACTGCTTTATGCCACCATCAATGTCCTCGCTGTCCCTTCTCTTCCCACAGATGAGACCAGCCTCCTCCCACAGCCAGATGTTAGTGATGTGTGCCAGGGCCTGGGGTAGCCGGGCACTCAGAGAGCGGCATCACCCAAGGGTGGTGAGTAGAGAGACACACAACAGCCTAGAATAAGGTTCTCAACATGTCGGTCGCCACCCCTCCAGGTTCAAATGATCCTTCACAGGGGTCACCATAGACCATCAGAAAACACAGGTATTTACATTACAATTCATAACAGTAGAAAAATAGAGTAATGAAGTAGCAACAAAAGTGATTTTATGGTTGGGGATCACCACAACATGAGAAACTGTATTAATAGATAGCAGCATTTGGGCAGAGTGTGGGGAATCTTATAGAAGAAGGGGGAAATAGGAAGACCTGGAGGGACGGGAACTCCATAAGGAGACCAGAAGAGCCAAAAATCCTGGCTCAGGGGATCCTGCAGAGATTGATGAATCAACCAAGGACCATGCATAGAGATGAGATAACCTAGACCCCCTGCTCAGATGTAGCCCATGGGCAGCTCAGTCTCCATGTGGGTGTCCTAGTAAGGAGAACAGGGGCTGTCTTTGACATGGACCAAGTGGCTGGCTCTTTGGTCACCTCCCCCTGGGGGTTGCAGCCTTGCCAGGCCACAGAGGAAGACAATGCAGCCAGTTCTGATGAGACCTGATAGGCTAGGGTCAGATGGTAGGGGAGGAGGACCTCCCTCATCAGTGGACTAGGGGACGCGCAAAGGGAAAGAAGAGGGAGGGAGGGTGGAAGCTTGAGGAAATGAGGGAGGGGGCCACGGCCGGATACAATGTGAATAAATTGTAATAAATGATAATAATAAAGAAAAAATGTAAAACTAGGTGTGGTTGTGCATTTTTGTAGCCTCAACACTGTTTGGGGGTGAGTGGAGAGGAAAAGATTTGGGCTTGCTGGCTGCCAACCCGGCTTCAGATTCAGCGAGAAACCCTGTGTCAGGGAAATGTGGGCAAGCGCCATAAGGATCCCCAGCGTCCTCTCCTGGCCTCTGCACATACACAGCAGGCCGAGCACACGTGTGCTGGGGAGAATTCTGCTGGGAAACAGTGCAGGGGTGTCAGCACACTTCCTCTCTCCCACCTCCATTCCAATCAAATCCCTTGGAGGCCAAAAGGTGGGTTTAAGGGTGGATTCCACGGGGATGATGAACTACGGCTTCTCTAATAAAGCCGTATCAGGGATCCCAGAGGAATCCGGGGTCCAGGCTCGCCTCTAGACGCACTGCGCAGAGCCCAGCGTGGAATCCCAGCACTAGAACCCCAGGACCAAAACCCTCCGTGGCATGGCGTCGTTTTGGAACACTGGCTGACTAGGGAAATCCAGCAGAGCACGGTGGTACAGGCCTGTAACCCAGCTGCTCAGGAAGCTGAGGCAGGGGGATCAGCGAAAGCCTCAAAACCAAAGAAAGACAAAGGGGGCGGGGAGAAGAAGCAAGAGGAAGGGTCGGGGAAGATGAGACCAAGGAGAAGGTGAGAAAAGGGTGGGGAAGGGAGAGGGGAGGAGGAAAATGAGAGGAGGGAGCAGGAAGAACTGGAGGAGGAGGAGTTGGAGGAGGGGGAAGGAGGAGGAAGAAGCAGCAGCAGAAGAAAGAGAAGCTGGAGAAGGAGGAGGGTAGGAGGGTTAGGGATGTAATTCTCTGCTCCCGAAAGGTTCGGCGCTTGTCTAAAGTTATTCTGTACGCTGTAAAATCTGGAAGCATAAATCCAGGCAAAATTAAGTCCCTGCACCCCCACGTCGGCCTTTGCCCGCGGTAGTAGACCGGGTGCACCCTGGGATCATCAAGTGAGGTAAACTACACCAGTTCTTGCTCAAGACTTGGAAGTTGTCCCGGTCCTACCCAAGGTCTGGCGCCACCTAGTGACCACTTTCAAGATTACAGCGGGATTGAATTTGACGCAGTTTCCCCAGCAAGTTCCCAAGCCCACTGGCTGCCAAGGTCAGACAGTCTTTGACTATTCCTGAAATTGTACCCTTGTCGCAATGCAAACCAACTTTAACCCTTATCGCTCCATCACAGGGGAGCTGGTTAACTCGAGCAGGAACCTGCAGAAAGTGAACAAGGGAGGGCAGATTGTTCCCTGGCGTGGGTGCTCCTCAGGGCCTGGACCTACAGACCAGTGAGTTAACCTGCTGCTGTTCACAGAGCAAAAGGCAAGAGAACTATGGGTAAGAAATAAAGCCTGAGGCACCAACAGCAGCACGTGCGTCTCTCTCGGCCGAAGTTCCCTTCGGCCCCTAAAATCCTAATGTGTCTCGGTAGCCATGTGGGCACTGGAAAGGTTTATGCTACAGTCTAGAAACGCCTTGGTTAAAGCGAGTGCTCACAGACAAGGGTAAGCACACCTTCTCTTTCTGCAAAGGGAGTCAGCACTCTGCACCTTAAAAACACCCCACTGCAAACCTTCCTCTGAGGAACGACCTAGAGGAAGGACAGGCTTTTGCTTTCCTGTGTGTGTGTGAGTGCATGCGTGCGTGTGTATGTGCGTGTGTGTGAGTGGGGGTGTCCTTATGAATGTATACACACGTGTGTGCAGGTGTACTCCGGCAGGCATTTCTGGAAGCCAGAGGTCAGAATGGCTTCCTCAATCACTTCTCCACTTACTGTTTGTTTTGGTTTTGGCAACAGGATCTCACTACGTAGCCCTGGCTGGACTATCGCTTGTTATGTAGAGCCTGCTGGCCCCAAAACTTACGGAGATCTGCCTGCCTATGTCTCCTGTACCAGGATTAAAGGTGTGTGCCACCAAACCCGGCTCTTTGCTTGCTTTTAAGCCAGAGTCTGTCACAGAACCTGGAGCTGGCCAGCTCACCCAGCTGTCTAGAAAGCCACCAACAGCCCCTAGTAACCCACCTCCACTGCCATGGTGGTCCTGACTCTGCCCCCTAGTGCTGAATTACAGGTGTGCACAGACACACCAACTTTTCTGTGGGTGCTGGGAATGTGAACCCAGGTTCCCAAGTACTTTATCCACCAGGCCATCTCTCCAGCCTCGGATGGTGCAATCTTGAGATGCCCAGCAAGAACATGCAGGGGAGCATGGAAGATCACCCCTCCCCCTACATTTTCACTGTTGATCTAGGCGGATCCATTATCTACACCAGGGGAGGAGGGGCTGGCAAACCCCTGTTCCCATCAATTGCATCAGAATGATGCTAACTCTGAACTTTGATGCCTCCTGTCTGCGGCCCACAGTCAACACCAGCACCAGCCTCCAACTCTGTACCTTGTACCAGGTGCGGCAGACTTGTGAGTTGGGGTTTTCAGATGAGATCTCAGCGTGACCTCCAAGGAACAGGATGAAGCATGCTCTCCTTTGCTGACCCTGGAAAGCTATAGGTAGCCCCGGGAGGTACTGGAGTCAGAGTGTAGGCAGTGTGCTTTCTTCTGCCTCTGAAGCACCTTAGCCATGGCTTCGAGGCAGGAAGAGTGGATTCTTTCAGCCTAGCTACAGAATGGGTGGGTATGTGGACACAAAAAGATGTATAAAAGCATAAGCTGTCATCTGGGGAGACGGCTCAGTCAGTTAAGTGCTTGCTGGGCACATATCAGGGTCCAAATCTGACTTTTTAAAATGTTAAAACTAAGAACAATGTTTACAAGCCAATTTTTACAGGACAAATCTTTAGCCCCAGGGCTGGGAAGGCAGAGCCGGGAAGATTCCTGGGGCTTGCTAGCCAACCAGTCAAGATAAACCTGTGAGTTTCAGGTTCTGTGAGAAATCTTTTCTCAATATAAAACGGGGAGCAGTTGAGGCAGACACAAAACATCAACCTCTGGCCTCCACACAAAACATCAACCTCTGGCCTCCACACATACGTATAGGCACAAGTACAACACAGAGAGACAGACAGGCAGGCAGAGAGCATGCAGCATCCCAGCAGCTGACATGCTAACTCAGACGCCCTCCTGAAATAAACAGTGGTGAAGACTAGCTAGTGAAAACAAACATTAGAGGACCAACGCTTGCAACCTCCGTAAAGATCAATGGAAAAAAAGGGAGGGGGGGGTTCCTGGCACCGGTGGGAAGGAAACAGCGTCCAGTTGTCTTCAGCTCCTGCCCTGGGTTCTAGGAGAAATCCTGACTCCTGCTTAAAGGCTCACTCAAGACACACAGCATCAAAGTCTGTTTTATCGTTAATAGGGCCCATGCCTTAGCCATTAGTGAAAAGAAAATTTCTCAGAGGAAAGAAGGAAATGGCTTTGGTTTGCAAAGCCCTTAGCTCTCTCTGCTCTTTAAGGAAGTGGGGAGGGTTACCCCTGACATAACCACTAGGGCCTGGAGAGATGGGTAAGATGCTCACGGCACAACTACAAGGTCCTGAGTTCAAATCCCCAGAACCCACGGGAAGCCAGATGCAGTAGTGCACCCTGTAATCCCAGCGCCACTGCTTACAGAGAGACGGGTCTGAGAGGAACATGCCGGAAGCTCCCCCGCAGGCCAGCTAGCCTGGTGGACACCGGCAAACTACAGAGACGCTGTCTCAAACAAGACAGAAGCTGTGCTCTGATATCTACATACAAGCGGTGGCATGCTCACACTCACACTCGTGAGCATGTGCACACCACCCACTCACACACAGAGAGGGGGTGAGACCGAGAAGGCTTTAAATGCTTATATTAAAAGATCGAGGTTGGGAACAGTGAGGCAGAGCGTCGGGCTTAAGGCCAAGTATGAGGCAGCCACACTAACCAGACCAGGGGAAAGAAAAAACTCAGAGCCCATTTTGGCAGGTTCCCCAAAAACCCTCCTGACTTATCCATGAGCAAGGCATGGCTGCCCCTTCCCTTAATCAAATTGATTGTGTGTGTGTGTGTGTGTGTGTGTGTGTGTGTCATCATACCTTATACGTATTTTTCTTTGTTTTTGAAACAGGGTTTCCCTCTGTAGCCTTGGCTGTCCTGGAACTCACTCTGTAGACCAGGCTGGCCTCGAACTCACAGATTTACCTCCTCTGCCTCCTGAATGCTGGGATTAAAGGCGTGAGCCACCACCAGCCTTTATACATCCCCTGTGTCCAGTGTACCTCACTGTAATAAACTGAGGTGTGGGAAATGATCACCTCTAAGAAACCCTCCAACTATGGGCATTCAGACGGAAAACCTGAGGACCAGAATTCAACCCTCCCAGGCAGTGTCGGGAGAGAACTGACTCCTACAAGGTGCCCTGTGACCTCCGTGTGTATGCTTCAGTGCACACGCACACACGAGCACATACACACACATACAGGCATATACACACAGCCCCAAGAAAACGAATTACAGAAAGGACCTTGGCCGTGCTGATCAAATACACTCGGTGTGCTCCAGACTCCAGAGAGGGTCAGCAAGAATCTCACAACATGAGAATATGAAGTGTGGGGCTGCAGTCACGGGTTGGTGCCTCCCATCCTGGTTAATAACCCTGAGGCCCCTATCCTTACAGCACTGTGTAAAAAACGCTGCCGTGCTCAGCTCTTTAGAGCCGGAGCCACTCCAGTCGCTGGAAGTCACACCAGGAGTGAGGCTAGTACAGGGGCTTGCCGCCATGCTTGGAAACCCGAGTGCAATCCCCACCAACCAAAAGGTTGAAAGAGGAGGACTGAGCCTTGAAAGCTGTTGTCTGACTCCACATGTGTGATGTGGCATACACACATGCACGCGTGTGCACTACAAATAAATGCAATAAAAATGTTAACGCATTTCAGCTGGGTGTGGTGGTCCACGCCTTCAATCCAGCCCTGGGGAGGCAGAAGCAGACAGAGCTCTTAGAATTTGAGGACAATTTGATCTACGTCAGAGAGTTCCCGTCCAGCCAGGGCTGCAGAGCGAGACCGTGTTTCTAAAAGTTAAAATAAAATAAAATAAAAAAAAATCAGGCCAGCCAGACTGCTCATCAGGTGGAGGCATTTGCTTACACGCCTGAGGACCTGAGTCTGATATCCAGGACACACGTGGAAGGAGAGAGCAGACTCCTGCAAGTTCTCTTCTGACACTCGTGGATGGGTGTGCAAACACACACAAATAGATGATTGGTAGATAAATGATAGATGACAGATGAGATGTGGTGTCACCTTTCTAAGGAAGGAAGGGTTTGTCCTGGCTCACAGTTCACGGCCACGCTCCATCGAGATGAGGAAGGCGTGGCAGCAGGAGCATGAATCACTTCACATCCACTGTCAGGGGGCAGAGAAGGCCACGCTGGCCTTCTGCTCACTTTCTTCTCTTTCACTGAGCCAGAGTCCCCAACCCTTAGGGTAGTACCATTCATACTGAGGGTTAATATCTCTATTAACCCCGTCTAGAAAACCCTTTCTAGAGATGCCACAGGCCTGTCTCCATGCTGATGCCAAACTGAGAGTCATATTAAGCCTGACATCATCCAAAGAAGTCAAGTAATCTCGGGTGCTGGATGCAATAAACCTGAATAAACTCGCTAGCTTGAGAGCTCACACGGCGACAACGTGTTTGTTAGTTTCCTGCTAGCTGTGCTGTGGGTGACTGAAGACACCAGAGACTGTCTCCCTCCTGTCCTTTTCTCTGCCCCGCAGCCCTCTTGCCATCTGGGGTAAAGTAGGTCATTGCCATCTCCCTGCTCTTAGTAAGGGTGGTCCTTCACAGCCGTAGCCACCACCTTCGAGGGCTTTCTAGCATTCACAGCAAAGCCAGTGGGAGACTACACTGTTCAACCACGTGACCTCTATGGTCAACTGAGAGGCTGGGGTGTAGCTCAGCTGGCAGAGTGCTTGCCTCGCATGCAGGCCCAGGTCCCATCCCCAGTCCTCATAGGCCAAGCGTGGTGCCACACGCCTGTAATCCCAGGGCTTGGGAAAAGGCAGCATTGGGATCATTATCAGCCACACAGGAAGGTGAAGGCCAGCCTGGGATACGTGAGATCTGTCTCCATCAGTCAATCAGTGAAGTCTACTAAAAGCAAGGGAAGCTGGAATCAGGTTCCTCCTTGATTTCACAAGTGTGGTCTACCAGGCCCACGCTTTGGACATGTTGAGAACTTTTCTAGAAGGAAGAACTTCTTATAATGTGGTCTTACAACACCAGGCCCCCCTGCTGACAGGGTAAGGATGTCACAGTTGTGACATCTACCACTTCTTGTACAGGCCTCCACCCACTGAGTCCTTCCAGAGGGGACACGCTGGCTCTCCATCCTAGACTGGCTTTCTCCGCTGGCAGCTCCTGGGTGTAAACCCTGTGACCACACCTGTGCCCAGCGGCTTGTTTCCCTTCCTGTCCGGGTAGGAATTCCGTTAAGTTCTCTCATTGGCTGTGGAGTCACCTCCCCCGGGCAGGGTGCCAGGCCTCAGAGAAAGAGCTGGGTTTCCAGTGGAGACTGTCTGTCTGCCCAGGCACTAGGAGCGATGGTGCCTGTCCTGCTGTCCTTGCCTCTCCTTCTGGGTCCTGCAGTCCTTCCGGAGACTGGTGAGTGGGCAAAACAAAGGGAGATTGGGAAAGAAACAAAAGGAAGGCAGAAAACAGAATTCTGGGCCCTCATGTACCTGGGATTCCTGTTTGCCCAGCAGTAATGGGTTCACAAAGCTGCCAGTTCATTTAGCTCACCCTTCTGGGAGCATTCGGGAAGTCACTGGACTTGTGTTAAAGAATGTGAATATTCAGGCTGGCGGTGTGGCTCTGTTGATAGGGTGCCTGCTCTGCATACGTAAAGCCTTGGGTTCAACCCCTCAGCACTGTATAAACCAAGTAACTCAAACCTGTAATCACAACAAGCATACACTATATGCTGGGTTTGTTTGTTTTAATCTTCCTTTACTGTAGGCATCATGCATGCGCAGCAAGCACCCTGGTTACTGAGCTACACTGCCAGCCCTCAGATTCCTGTTCTTATTAAACGCAAGTCTTAGTTAACGCAAGACTTCCCAATGGTGCCAGAAGGATGAGCCAAGTTAACTGGCAATTTTGCAAACGCATTGCTACAGCCAGTGGGGCGGAGGAAGTGGCAGGTGGCCGGAAGGTGTGTAATTCTTGCAATGGAGTCGAAAAAGAAGCATACGGTTTCCTCTACCCTCTCTTCCTCCCCTTCTTCCATGGGCTAGACACACGTGTCTGAATCTGGGGGGAAACAGAATGGATCCCAGGGGAGAATACAGAGGTCAGAAGACTCTGGGAGGAAATCAGGCCCTTCCTCCAAAGCCAGTGGGGAGCCAGGGGGAGCCCGTGCAGGGAATGAAGCTCTTCACTGCACACAAAATTTTGGGTGACGATTTCCAAACTATGCCAGCTCAAAAACATTCACAGAAGGTTACATACTTACACCTGTTCTATAATAAAGCTTTGGATTTAGAATGTTAAGTTTATCTAAAGGGGCTGGAGAGACGGCTCAGTGGTTAAGAACACGTGTTGCTCTGGGAGAGGACCTGTGATTGGTTCCTAGCATCCACGTGCTTATAAATGACTGTAAGGGTACCAGGGGATCTGACACCCTCTTCTGGCCTCTTTGGGCACTGCACACACATACATACATGAGAAACACATGCACATGTATAATTTTTAAAATAAATATATTTTTAAGTGTTAAGTATATTCTATGCCCAAAAAATCTGCCTTGGTAATAGACCTCTAGAGAAACAGAACTAGTAAAACAGATCCACAAACGGATGGGTGGATGGACAGATGGATGGAAAGATAAAGACAAGTGATGGGAAGATAGGAGGATATATGACAGATAAAAAGAGGGATGTTGTCTTAGTCAGGGTTTCTATTGCTGCAATGAAAACATCTGACCCCAAGCATGCTGGGGAGGAAAGGGCTTATCAGCTTACACTCCTGGAGTACAGTCCATCACTGGAGGAAGTCAGGACAGGAACTCAAAAAAGGCAGGAACATGGCAGGGCTGATGCAGCAGCCATGCCACTTGCTGGCTTGCCTCACAAGGCACCTTCCTTTCTTACAGAACCCAGGAGCACTAGCCCAGGGATGGCACACCCACAACAGGCTGGGTCTCCCCCACTGGTCACTAACTGAGAAAGTGCCGTAGAGCTGGAGCTCATGGAGGCGTTTCTTCAACTGAGCTCCTTCCTCTCTGATGACTCCACCTTGTGTCAGGCTCACACAGAAAACCAGCCAGTAAAGACAGACAGACAGACAGACAGACAGACAGACAGATAGATAGATAGATAGATAGATAGATAGATTTCTCAAAAAAGAAAAAAATCAATGTGGCAGACAGACCAGAGAGATGGCTCAGAGTAATGGTACTCACGAACCAGCCTTATAACTAAGTTTGATCCCTGAGACCCAAAGGTCTCTGAGACATGGTGGAGAGAGCCAGCTCTTACAAGCTGGCTGTCCTCTGCCTGCTACACACACAGTAGCACATGCACTCATGTGCTTACACAAGTTGTACACACACATACAGACACACACATACTCATATACACACGCATACACAAAAATATAATTAAAAAAATAAGGTAGAAAATGATGAAGATGTCTCAACTTGACCTCTGACCTCTACAGCCTGCACATGCGATCACACCCACAAGAACACACACACCACACACACACACAATTTCATATGCAAAGCATAGGGATACAGTGTAAGGACTCGGCCACGTCACCCTGAGTTCAAGCACAGCCCCTTGGCATGAGTGGACCTCCCATGGGGTGAGGTTGGCAGCAAAGCAGGAAAGGAAGGTGCTCCAGGGTCAGGTCCTCCCTTCTGGGGCTCTGCAGCTCCACAGCGGGCCTCCTGTGCACAACCCCACCCCACGGAACCTTCTCCTCTTCCACAGGGACGTATTCTCTGATCTTCCTCTACACCGGGCTGTCCAGGCCCAGCAAAGGCATCCCCAGGTTCCAAGCCACCGCGTTTCTCAATGACCAGGCCTTCTTCCACTACAACAGCAACAGCGGGAAGGCAGAGCCCGTGGGACCGTGGAGCCAGGTGGAAGGAATGGAGGACTGGGAGAAGGAGGGCCAGCTTCAGAGGGCCAGGGAGGAGATCTTCCTCGAGACCCTGAAAGACATCATGGGCTACTACAAGGACAGTGCAGGTCAGTGAACTATTCTAGACCAAGGAGTTGGAGGGTCTTACCTGAGGCAGCCTGGTGAGTGTGAGTGGAAAGGAATCCACAGGATGAAACTAGACACACACACACCACAATTACTTAATTAATAAAAAAAAGAAAAAGAAATTAACAGTAACCTACATAAGTGGGGCGTGGTGGCGCACACCTGTGATCCCAGCACTCTGGGAGGCAAAGGCAGGTGGATCTCTGTGAGTTTGATGACAGCCTGGCCTACAGAGTGAGTTCAGGACAGCCAAAGCTACGCAGAGAAAACCTGTCTCGAAAAACAAAGAAACAAACAAAACAAAACAAAAAAGTTACTTGCATTTACTGCACATTTCTCTGTGCAGGTATAAACACATTTAATGATCAAAATAACATCTTCAAAGATCATCACTTTTCATTTCAGGGATTTTTTTTTAAGTGTTTCACTTAAACTTAACTATATTTCATAGTTTGTTCAACAAGGCAGGTGGGTGGGCCAGGGAGAGATCTGGGATTTAAACCCAGACAGCTTAAGAGCTTTTAGAGCCTGTGCCAACAGCACCACTCAGGCCGGGGTAAATGCCTGCTGTTGTAAACCAACCTACCTGTAGGTCACTGTGTGTAAGAGTCATTGTTTGGGGGGGGGGGGGGGTTTCCAGGCTCTAGAGGTTTGGAGGCAGCACTGAGGATGATGGCTTATCAGTGATTCCAGCATCCGGAAGGCTGAAGCAGGGGGATTGCTGTGAGTTTGTCAAAGCATGGGCTACATGATGAGATTCAAGCCAGCCTGAGATCTCCCATCTTACAAAGTGAGGCCCTGTCTCAAAAATAAACAAACAAATGAATAAGATATTAGCCACTGAAAGGAGGGAAATAATCTAATTATGTATAGAATAATGCTTTGAAAGCAACGCAGAACCAACAAGTGGAGATTCCTATAATCTATAAGAAACCATGAATAAGCCGGGGGGGGCGGGGGGGTGGGGGCGGGGGGGAGGGCTGGGTGCATGCCTGCAATCCCAGTACTCAGGGAAGCAGGGGCAGGTGGACTGCTGTGAGTTCAAGGCCAGCCTGGTCTACAAAGGGAGTCCAGGACAGCCAAGGCTACTCAGAGAAACCCTGTCTCAAAAAAACAAAAAAAAAAGAAAAAGAAAAAGAAAAAAGGAGGGAAGGAAGGAAGGAGAAAGAAGAAACAAACAAACCATGAATAATTTCCATTTAGATTTAGCTTGGACACAGAGTCCAGGGTGTTTAATTCTGAAGGATTCACCATCCACTAAAACACATATAAGTTCATTAGATGAGAAGATGCAAAAACACTTGAAATCTGAGTGCTTGTGTAGCACACACAAGGTCCTGGGTTCAATTCCCAGCACCAAATAAAACTAGGTATGGTCTCACACACCCATAATCCCAGAATTAGGAAGATGAAGACAGCAGAGTCAGGAGTTCAAAGTCATCCTTGATGCCTAGAATATGTGAGGTTATTACCTGAGACCTTGTTAGACAGAAACAGACTTGCAATCTGTCCATAATTTATGAAATCCTCCAACTCTAGGAATGTGTTTCCTCTCAGAGTGGCCTGAAGTAACCGGCCAAGTAGTTTCTTCCTCTGCTGTGTGCCTGGCCAGCAACCCTGGCGGAGCACGCCAGCAAAGTCAAACAGCACCTGAGTGGGGAATGAGGATTGAAAGAAATCAAGCAAGACAGGAGGGATCAGCTCGAGAGGATTGTCAGTAAAACTGGAGCAGCCCAGTTTATTCCACAGCTCCTTTCTATAGGCAAAACAAGGCACATCCATACGAGGAAGGGGTCCATGGAGCAGTCATACTTGTTTCCTTAGACCACCTCTCTGTAAAGAAGAAATGGCCCAAGGTCACACAAACAAGTTAAAGGAACTTGGGAAAACTTCCTGCTATTTTCAAGGTGAAGGCCAGGACAAATCATGTTTTTCACTGAATACTCAATAACAAAGCAGCTTGTCAAACAAGCAGCTCTTCACACACAACCCATTTGCCAAGACAAAGACTTGAGTGTTTAGATATCTCAAGCATGCAGGAATGAAAGTCGCTCAGCTGGAGTTGGCATCCATCTGACTGACTCCCTGTGGGATGGGGGAGGCTTCAGGGTCTCACACCTTTCAGGGAATGTTCGGTTGTGAGATCTCGAACAACCGAAGCAGTGGCGCGTTCTGGAGGTACGCCTACGATGGGCAGGACTTCATCGAATTCAACAAAGAAATCCCAGCCTGGATCCCCTTAGACCCAGCAGCTTCAAACACCAAGCTGAAGTGGGAGGCAGAAAAGGTCTACACACAGCGAGCTAAGGCATACCTGGAGGAGGAGTGCCCAGCAATGCTGAAGAGGTACCTGAACTACAGCAGATCTCACCTGGACCAAAAAGGTATGCACGACTTTCAGGATGTGCCCAAGCACTGAGCTGAAAACCAAGGTAATCTCAGATGTAGAGGGTCATGGCAGGTTGCCCCATCCAACCCTATTAGTCCCTTAATCCCCCAAGTTTCATATACTGGAATTCATTCCTTCTGAACCGGTGACATGAGAGCCAAAAGTTCATCAAAACTTTACATTGGAAGAGCTAAGGATATAGCAGAGCACCTGCCTAGAATTCCCCAATGAGGGGCTGGGGTGTGGCTCAGTGGTAGAGCCCCTGCCTAGAATCCCCCAGTGAGGGGCTGGGGGTTTGGCTCAGTGGGAGAACACCTGCCTAGAATCCCCCATTGAGGGGCTGGGGTGTGGCTCAGTGGTAGAGCCCCTGCCCAGAATCCCCCAGTGAGGGGCTGGGGGTTTGACTCAGTGGGAGAGCACCTGCCTAGCATTTACAGGAGTCTGCATTCAGTTCTCAGAACACACACACACACACACACACACACGTCAGAAACAAAATTGGCTCAGTGGCAAAGTTCCCTAAATATCCCTCACTTTGCAGTACATGCACCCAGCACCCAGAAGGCTGAGGCTAGAGGACTGTCATAAGTTCAAGGCCAGCCTACATGACAAGTACCAGGCCAGCTAGATCCTGTCTCAGGAAACAGTGGGAGGGACAAAGAGAGAGAGTGCGCACTGGGGCTTCAGCAGGCCCTCAAATTCCATATTTCAGACTCCAAACTCCCGTACAGTGATGCTTCTTGTCTTGTTTATAGAGAGAACGTAGGTGTATAAAACATCTGGCTAGGGAGAATGAACACGCAGGAGCAGAACCAAGTGCCACACACAGAGACTTTCACTGGAGAACAGGGAGAAAGACTACTTAAAATAGGGAAAGGCTTGATGGACAGAGACATGGACAGAACTAACGAGCTGAGCTGAGATTCTAGTGGCAGGGGAATAAGCTATAATGCACACCCAAGACACTCGAGGTGGTACATGCCAGTAATCCCAGCACTCCGGGCAGGAATATCACAAGTTCAAGGCCAGCCTGGGCTACACAGTGTCTCTGTTGGGTTATCTGTGTGTATGTAAGATGTGTGGGTGTGGGTGTGTGTATGAGGGTGTACATGTGTAGGGGAGATCAGAAGACAACCTCAGCTATTGACCTTCTACCCTGTCTGAGACACCAGGCTAGCCTGCCCGCCAGCTTCCAGAAATCTCCCTTTCTCTGTCACCCATCACCATCTATGACTGCAGCCAATGTTTACATGTGTTCTGGAGAGCGTCCTGTTTATGCAGCAAGCCCTTACCCACTGAGCTAGCCCCCCAGCCCTGTCTCCATCAGCTGCTGTCAGATGTCAACACACACACCGTAAGATGAGGAAGGGAGTGAGGAAGTACCTGTGGACATGCCGTATAACTGGGCATGGAAGTCTTTTGGGAAGCCCCAGCCCTTACTGAACTTCACAAAGGTTTCTTGGGGGATTCAGACTGGATGGTCATCCAGGGAGTTAGGAATAAAAGAGACATGGCAGCAAGAAGCCCGCCCTAAGCTCTCAACATCCACACTTTACCCACAGCTCCACCCACTGTGACAATCACCAGCCGCGCAGCCCCAGGGAGAAACAGGATATTCAGGTGCCTGGCCTATGACTTCTACCCACAAAGAATTAGTCTGCGCTGGAACCGGGCCAGCAAGATGGTGGCATCGGAACCAAGACGAGGAGTTTTTCCCAATGGAAACGGCACTTACCTCTCCTGGGTGGAGGTGGAAGTCCCCCCGCAGGACAGAGACCCCTACTTCTGCCACATAGAGCACAACGGGGTGTCCCAGTCACTCTCAGTGCAGTGGGATGGGACAAAGAGAGCAAAAGCCGAAAGCCAAGTAGCGGCTCGGCCTCAGTAAGTTACCTTCTCTGCCTGGCACGGAGGAGTTGAACTCCAGAAGTCAGCGGCACCAAGGTGCCATGGGCAGCTGTACAGCAGCCAGCAAGAATCCAAGGAACAGGAGTGGGCCAGAAGACTTGCATGCCGAGCACTGGGTCCACTCTCGGTGTCAAAGCACCTTGCCTTGTAAAGCCCCTCGTTGATTACTCTGTAAACCTTCACAGTTATCTGAGCACAGCACAGAAAGGCATTCCAAACCCTGAGACGTTATAAAAGTGACATGACCTGATCATGCTTCCTGCCCCGCATATTTGATTCATGTGCATGTTTGCATATTCACACAAAGATGCTGTCCTAACATTTCTGGTGAGGTGAGAAAACGCGCTGACAAAAGCAACTTTAAGAGAGAAAAAGGGTGTATCAGACTTGTACTTCCAGGTCTCTGTTGTGTGACTGTATTCTTGGGAAGACGTGAACAAACATCTGCTCACCTGGTTAGGGAACCAACTACAGATTAAAGTGAAGGGGTTAAATTAGCGGAACTAACTCTGTGTTGTTTCTCAGACTCCATGCAAGGTTAGCTTGTCCCTGAAGTACCTTGGTTCCCAGTCTTAAGATCTGAGAAAAAAAAAAAAAACAGACTATTCTTATCAGCTTGCAGCTAGACACAGCAACTGAGGCAGACCAATAAAGACAGGGTCTGTTAAGAAAACATAAGTTGTTCCCAGGGTCTCAGTGTTCCTCTTGGCAAGCTGTTCCTCTCTGTGGTTTAGCCAGATGCTGTCAACCAACTAAGTGAAAGTGCATTTCATTACTTCACCTTTTGTCCAATCATGTAACATCAAAGCTTGGAGGTCCCTGCTTATGGTTCTTCCCTTTAAAAACCCTGTCTCCCCAGACCTCAGGACCGCTCTCCCAATCTGCTGTGTCAGGAAGGATTGCGACCCAGGCCCGAGCTTCTAATAAAAGCATTCTCTTGCGTGTGCATTGGACTTGTATTCCTGGTGGTCTCTTGGGGGTCTCGTGATCTAAGCATAACAAAAGGAAGAATGCCACCCAAGTCCAGCTTGTGGAGAATATGGGTAAGAGCTTATTCACAGAAACAGAAATGACTCAGAAATTTCATTACTAAAGTCCACCACAGCATGGGTGACAACAGTTCATGAAAGCTGGACACCTGGGACCCACTACCCAACTGTATGCAGCTCAGTAGTCTAGAGAGTGTCTTTTGCAGTTAGCTCAGCTCGTCTGAGCCTCTTCCTGACAGCCAGGCTGGTCTATGCTTCTTCCAGGAAGTTCAGCTTATCTGAGACTGTCTCTTGGCAGTCTTTATTGATTATCCATGCTTGGAAAAGGTGGGACCTAGTGAATTTGATCAGTTTCAGTGACTTCCTAAAGCTATTAAGTTGTTCATTTCCTGAGCTTAATGAGCTCCCCTGCAGAATGGAATGTTTCACATCCCCTTAGACTAGCAGTTCCCAGCCTGTGGGCCATGACCCCTTCCGGGGTTCAAATGACTCTTTGACAGGGGTTGCGTATGAGATATCCTGCATATCATATATTTACATTATGATTCATAACAGAATCAAAAATATGGTTGTGAAATAGCACCCAAAATAATTTTATGGTGGGGGGGGGGGTCACCACAACATGAGGAACTGTACTAATGGGTAACAGCTTTAAGAAGGTTCAGAACCACTGCCTTAGGTCATCCTGTTGCTTCACCTCCCTTTAAACATTCTATGTCCTAACAAGCCTCCTCCCAAGATGGAGGCTTGTAATTGTGGCAGGACTAAACAACAGCTGTAGTCCACCACTGTGGAGAAGCCAATGCAGGAACTTGAAGTAACTAGCCACATCCACAGTCAAGAACAAGGAGAAAATGAACGCATGCGTGCCTCCAAGTGCCCCGTCCCTGCTCTGCATTCATACAGCCCAAGGTCTCCCACCTGGGGGATGGTGCCACCCACAGAGAGCGGGTCTCCTCTCCTCAGTTAACACAATGGAGGGTATCTGCCACAGAGGTGCTCACAGGCCAACCTAATCTTCCTGGGTGACTCCAGGTTTACAGTCAAAGCTAATCACCAGGGCTGTCCCCGTGGCTCAGCAGGCAAAGGTGCTTGCCATAAAGCCTTAGGACCCGAGTTCAATCTGCAGGACCCACAGGCAGAAGGACAGAAGCAACTCCCGTAACCTGCACATGTATGCTCTGTCTCTACAGTCTCTCTCTGTGTGCGTGTCTCTGGGTCTCTCTTGAGCTTGCTCTCACTCCCTCTCCCCTCCATTCTTCCCTCCTTCCCTCCCTCCGTCCGTGCCTTGTGCTATCTCTCAATTTTGTCTCTTTAAGTCTTTTAAAGAAACTTTCCAGATTTATTCACTTTTGTTTTTATTTTGTGTGTATAATTATTTTGCCTGCATCTTTGTCTAAGCACCATCATGCATCTCTGGTGCCCACACAGGTCGGAGGAAGGTGTCAGATCTCATAGAACTGGAGTTTTGGATGGTTGTGAATCACTGTGTGGGTGCTGGGAACTGAACCCAGGTCCTCTGCAAGAGCAACAAGTGCTCTTAACCACTGAGCCATCTCTCTGGTCCCCACAAATTAAAAAAAATAAATAAATGTCACCACAACTATATTTTTACCTTGGGGTATCACATGGCTTGGACCATTCAGTCCCTTTGATATCATTCAGGAACCCACTTCTGGTAGCCACAGATATGGCCATAGCCCTGATGACTGTGGCATTCAAAAAATCTGCACACTCAAGGCAGACAGAGCCCTTTAAGTTCGAGGCCAGACTGGTCTACACAGTGAGTTCCAGGTGAGCCAATGTTACATAGAAATACCATGCCTCAAACACACACAGAGAAAGAGAGACAGAGAGAGACAGAGACAGAGAGAGACAGAGAGAGAGAAGAAATCTACACAAACATTTCTACTTCAGTTTCCTTAGCAATCTTTCACCCCTGTGAGATACCAATCTCCACTTTCAACCTTCCACTCCCCATTATAGCCTTAGGACACACACTTAGTAGGCACAAGTTCTCTCCAGAACACACCCAGAAGAATCAGGAAACAGGCTTGATTTTCCTGGACTCCTTCCCAGGTTCACTTCGGCCTACGTTCTCAGCTGAGTCACCCACTGCCATCCTTGCAGAAGCAAAGCTCAAAGGCAGAGCTGAACCACCACTGCCATTTGATTGTGTTTCACCTGCCTGTACCTGTGTTCTTCTTCCATGTGCAACAGGGTTTTCCTCATAACCAGGCAGGGTACCACTCACCTGTAATCTCAGCACTGGGAAGGTTGTTGTAGGAGGGTTGCTGCAAGTTTGAGGTCATCCTGGACCATGCATAGTAAGGCCTTGTCTCAAGAGAAAACAAAACAAAACAAAACAGGCAGTGGTGGCATACGCCTTTAATTCCAGCACTGTGGGAGGCAGAGGTAGGAAGCAGAGGCCAGCTTGGTCTACAGAGTGAGGTCCAGAAGACAATGAACCCTACACAAAAAAACCCTGTCTTGAAAAATCAAAGCAAAACAAAAAAACCTTCCTGGAGGGAGTCAGGTTTCAGAGACGGTATGAAGTATTACTTAACACAGCTTATAAATCAAAATATTGTTCCTAACCAGCCGGGTGTGAGACAGTTGAGAAAGGATAGTGGCAAGAGACTGGCAAGGGACAGGACTGTGGGTGAGTGGGGTGGGAAGTAGGCACTGATTGGGAACACTTGGAGGACAAAGGTGTCCCAGGAACCAAATGTGGAGCCTCCCATGGTCACCTCTTGCCCTGCTGCACTGAGTAACACTAGCAAGAGAGGTAAGCTGGTGCGAAGCAGCTGTTCCAAGAGACAGGGGCAGGAGGACTGCAGAGTTTAAGCACAGACTGTTTATCTCCAAAGAAATCAGTAACACCCACAGATTATTCCCCGGACAAAACCAAGTTCAACTGCGACCGCACAGTGCCCCAGTTGGGAAGGTCTCCATCAGTGATTATTTTATACGTGCATACATACATGCATACATACATACAGTACATTATGTAATGTTTGGTTATGTGTATAGGGGTTTTGCTTGCATGTATAGCTATGAAAACCATACATGCAGAGTGTCAAATCCCCTGGAACTAGAGTTTCAGATTTTGTGAGCTTGCGTGCGAGCACTGGGAATCGAACCTGGGTCCTGTGAAGGAGAAACCAGTGGCTCTCAATGGCTGAGCCATTAATGCAGACCAGCAGGTCTCAGTCCATGGATCACAGCCCCTTTGGGGTCCCCTTTCACAGGGGCTTCATATCAGACATGCTGCAGTTCAAATGTGCACATTAGGGTTCATAACAATAGCAAAATTGTAGTTGTGAAGTAGCATTAGGTAATTTTGTGGTTGGGGTCACCAGCATGTGCGGAACTGTATTTAAACGGTCAGAGCATCAGGAAGGTTGAGAACCGCTGCTCCAGCCCAGTCCCCACTCAGTACTTTTGTTGGTTTATTGAGATGTCTCTATGCTGCCCTGGCTGTCCCAGAACTAGCTTGGATTAAAGGCAAGTGTTACCACCTGGTTCCCCCTCAGTAATTGCTGACACCCCTTGACTCTCTCTCAGTAATTGCTGACACCCCTTGACTCTCTAGAGTCTAAAGCAGCGTAAGGATGCAGCGTATGAGAAAAGAATCTATTTTCAATTTTTAAAAAATGAAATAAATTTTAAAAAAAAAGAGCTGGCAGATAAGAGAAAGGACCCAGTGGTCCTAACCAACCAGCCCTAGGCTCAGGTCCCTGGCTGAAGAAAAAGACAAAGCAAGCAGAGACCAGCAATCCTGTTTCCTGCTCCCCTATGCCTCCCCCTCCCCTGTCTTTTCCCCCTTCCCCCTCTGCTTCTTGATTGTGGATGCAAGATGGCCAGCTGCTTCAAGCTCCTGCCGCGGTGCCTTCCCACCATGATAAACTGTACCTCCAGACTGAACCAAAATAAAGCCTACTTGCCTTCCGTTGCTTTTGCCGGGAATTTTTTTCACAACAACCACGAGAAAGGTAACTAAAACATTCCCGTTGGGAGACAAGTCTTTGTACCGCAGGAAGCTCCCTAATGCAAATAACGGATACCTCCAGCAACCTCCATTACACTCCTGATCTTCAAGCATCCTTTCAGAGGTAGGTTTAGTTGCAGTTTCATATTTTAACCACGAGGTGGCAATATGGACCCTCCTGTGGATCCCCTAAAGGTTAGCAGGTTTCTAATAGGCTGTCAAACATTTAAAACATCTCTCGGCGATTTCTTTTCTGTTCTTTTCTTTTTTTCCCCAGCAAGAGTTTCTTTTAACTTATGACTCTCTAAGTTTAACTAGAGTTGACTGCATGAGCCTGAGTGGGGTCTTGTGTGACGAAACTTTCCCTGGTGTGACCAAATACACACGTCTATTGACCCCAGATAGGAGTGCACACAGACCAAAGTACAGAAACCACCAAAGTCCAATTTGGATAACCGATGGGTTTTAATGTAGACACTTTAGGAATATAGGTGAGGGTTGCTTATTGGAGCAGAAATGACTCACCAAAGCCCACCCCAAAGGTTCAGGGACTTCCAGAGTTGTTTCCAGAGCTGCTTAAAGAGCGTCCCTACAGGATGGCGTGTTTCCGTTTTGGAAGAAACTGTACTCAGCAGGGCTTACCGGAGCATGAGCGACATCCTCCAAGGAACTGGGGACGGATGCAAGTTGACATAGCAACAATGCTTTAAAGTAGCCCCGCGGAGAAACGGCCCGAGGGCGGGGGCGGGGGGTGGGGGTGAGGCTCCCGGGCTGGGGTTCAGAGCCTGCCTAAAGGTGAGGTTCCAGGGATCTGGGAAGCTGACCTTGCAGTCTGGGCACAGTCTAGAAGGTCAGAAAAAGTAAGAGCACAAAAGGGAAGAGGAAGAAAGAAGATAGGGAGGCGGAACTCCCCAGCTTTTGTTATCACTGCTGTTGTTTGGGGTTGGGTTTTATTTGTTTTTCAGAATTTTTAAGGTGACATTTTTTGGTCTTGTTTTGAGAGGTTTTATACTATTAGGGTTTTTTTGGGGGGGGGAGGGTTCTTTGGGTTTGGTTTGTTTGTTTTTTTGGAAGGGGTGGTATTTTGAGACAGGGAGCCCAGGCTGGCCCCTAACTCACAGTATAGCCAAGGACCACCTCCACCTCCCAAGTCCTGGGATTATGGGTGGTCAGTGGTCGATTTTTAGGTTCTCAGTACATGACTTCGCACTACAGTTACAATGATGTACAACACAATCTTCAGAGCTTACCCACTGTGTCCCCGCTTTTGGACCAACATCTTCCCTTGCTTAACAGCTAATAATGATGAGAGGCCTGAGGGACACCTGGCTTGTCAGTTAGCATGAGATTAAGGTTCCAGTTTATCAGCCAGGCGTGACGTACGTAGAAGCATCTTTTCTGAAAATCCCTCTTGCCTTCAAAACTTTTGCTGATCCTTGCAACCGAGTTAATAATGTGCCTTGGGATCATTGATAACTATGTGCTAAGCCTGTTGGTCCTACCGTGTAGTCAGCCTGTTTACGTTGTCTCTAAGAGAGCAATGTAACCGACCTTACGGTGCCTTGCACTTCCCATGTAATCAGCTTTTACAACCTAGGCTAAGTGCATCGCTTTAATCCTAAATTATGTACTCTCTCACGTCCCTGACCCAGAATGACGGGAGTGGGAGTTGTAATCATTTGCTGAAAGCAACATTAAAACAAAATAAACACCCCATAAACGTTCAAAGCAACATGTGGACATAAAGATAGATAACAACCGTTTGTAGTTTTGATGCTATTGTGAAACAGTTGAGGATCATGCAGTAACTTCTCACCTTGTAAAAAGACTTTTACAGACTGCTATAGAAAGAAACTCCTCGGTCCTTTCCCACACTGTGCAGCAAAGAGTCGTTATACAGACTCCAGGCACATCGAATTGATGGGCCACACACCACAAATTACAGACAGCTGGAAGACACAGAGGCCAGAGTGGAGGACTCAAGCTTAGACTTGCTTGAACCCTCTATAATCTCCTTTTGGTTTTGCAAGAAGGGTTTCTCTGTGTAACCCTGGCTGTCCTAGAACTCGCTCTGTAGACCAGGCTGGCCTTGAAGTCACAGAGATCCACCTGCCTCTGCCTCCTGAACTCTGGGTTAAAGTCCTGCGCCACCACTGCCCAACGAAGTTTCTCTAATCTTCATACAATACTAATGCATGTGTACACTCCTACAATCCCAGCTCTCAGGAGGCTGAAGAAGGAAGACCAGCCTAGGCTAGAGAGTGAATTCCAGGCTACCCCTATTGTGTGTGTATATATATATATACTTAAATATATATATATTTAAGTGTGTGTGTATGTAAATCACATGCATATAGGTCCCTTTTGGAGGCCAGAAGTGGGCTTCAGGTCCCTTTTGGAGGCCAGAAGTGGGCTTCAGATCCCCTGGTGCTGGAATTACAGGGGTCTGTGAGCTACCTGATCTGGCTGCTAGCAGTTAAATTCAGGTCTTCTGGAAGAACAGTAAGTTCTCTTAACCACTGGGTTCTTGACCTACACCTGTAATCCCTGCACTAGGGAAGGCAGATCTCTGTGAGTTCAAGACCAGCCTTGTCTACAAAGTGAGTCCAGGACAACCAGGGCTACACAGAGAAACTCTGTCACAGGTGTGTGTGTGTGGCAGGGACAGGGGAGAGCGGGTCATGGAACAGAAAAGATCAAACCTGTGCAATACTAATATGGATTGTTGTTGCAGGTCATGGGAGATTTTCACTTGTTCTTCCCCATTAACAAACAATGTCTGACTACTGCCAAGGATCTGGGTCCACGTGCCAAAATAATGAGATTTGAAAGCTCCTCTAATATTCTTTATTAGGTAGTAGGAACCAGTTCTGGGACTGAGGTAATGGCTCAGAGGTGGATCACCTGCCTAGAGTCCCTCAGTGAGGGGCTGGGGTGTGGCTCAGTGGTAGAGCCCCTGCCTAGAATTCCCCAGTGAGGGGCTGGGGTGTGGCTCAGTGGTAGAGCCCCTGCCTAGAATTCCCCAGTGAGGGGCTGGGGTGTGGCTCAGTGGTAGAGCCCCTGCCTAGAATCCCCCAGTGAGGGCTGGGGTGTGGCTCAGTGGTAGCGCCCCTGTCTAGCATGTGGGAAATTCATGTCCTAGGTTCCATCCCCAACACCCCAAACAGACACACACACAATTCAGACTGTATATTTCAAGTGCTCAATAGCCATGTGTGACTAACAGCTGCCCTATTGGAAAGAACAGGATTGGAATTTTAAAAGAAGAATCGCAGAGCATAGCACCCTCAGCTTCAAACCCTGATCTTTAGAATGATTCGTGCTTTTTAGTAACGACACATCATGACTACTGTCTAATGCTACAGTTATTGCTTTTAAATGATCAAGACTGAGTGTGCCAGGATGGAAGTCACATATGAGTCTTTATTTAGCATAAAGTCCCTCCTGGAAAGGGCCAGTGTCTTGACTGCGATGTTCACTCTCTCCGGCTCTCTATGACAGTGTCTACTCCGTGTGTGTAGATAAATAGAATCGCCGTCTTTGTCCTGTTCTGAGTGGCTCGTTTCATTTGGCGTGGTTGTCCTCAAACTTCAGCCACGTTGTGGTTGTGTGATGTATCAGAATGTCCTTCCTTTTGAGATATTTTATATTTTTAAGTATGTATGTGTGTCTGTGGCGGGGGTACCCACATGAGAAGCGCAGGGTCTCAGAGAGTCCGGCACACAGTGTGAAATGCCCAGTAACTGGAGGTACGGGCAGCTGTGAGCCACTCAGTGTCAGTGCTGGGAAGGGAGGACTGATGTGTGCCTGCTCAGCTACAGAAATGTTTGATTGCTGTGGGTTAGTAGGGAACAAAGGTCTCCGCTCTCTAACCCCCTCCCCCACCACCACCACCACTGGGACAAAACTCTGCTCTCAAGGCGTAGAGCGGTACAGCCGACCCCTCTGAAGCTGACTCCGCCCCTCGCGGCTCTTCAGTCTCCATCACTGTCCGCATGCCACCAGCTCCCAGCACAGCCTGGGCTTCTAACTAACTAACTCTGTTTACACAAGCAGAAGGGAGCCAAGAGTAAACAAGTCACCCAAGCCAAGATCCCAGCGCCCTACCCTCCTTGTTTGCAGGCCACACCACACCGAAGTGGGGCAGAGGAGCCTCCGGGTGTGCTGAGGCCTGTTTGCTCTGCAGGGTGAGCCGTGTTTGTACAGGGAGGGAGCTCGCAAGCGGCCCTCTGGCTGGTTTCTGCCTGAGAGTAAAGCCTTTGCGAGCCAGGCACCCTCTCTTCCAAGGCCCTGGAGAGGCAGCTCACCTGCGCATGTGTTCCTCTTTCCTGGACGATTTTTAAGAAACTGGTATAACATGGCTGTCTCTAAAATTCCTTCTGTGGGTGTGGCGGGTGAACAACGTCTGCCCCTTTCTCCAAGGTCTCAACGGCAAAGGGAAGTCCCCGACCCACTGAAGTCCGACCCAGGGTAAACTTTCCGAGTTTATGTAGCTTACTTACAGAGCGTGGGTGAGGGCTTACCAGAAGCGGCATGGGTGACCCGGAAGCAACCGCAGTTCTCACTCTGCATCGACGGAGCCCCTTTCTCCAGCTGCCAGCCCTTCCCAGAGACACCTCATGCCTGCACAGTCCAGTCCATGTTCAAATGGCTGGGAGGAATGGCTAGGGGGTTCAGTCTCACACACACACAACACACACACACACACACACACACTACAATGGTGATGTGATGCCAGGGCATGGTAGTGCATGCCTATAATCATAGCACTTGGGAGGTGGACGCAGGAGTCTCAGAATTTCAAACTCATCCTGGGCTGAATAGCAAACTTGATGCCAGTCTGGGCTTCCTGAGACCCTGTTCAAGAAAGAGAAGGAGGAGGAAGATGGATGTTGCCCGTGTATGGTTACACATGCTTGTAATCCCCGCTCTTGAAAAATGAAGGGAGGGAGATCAAAAGTTCAAGGGTATCCTTGGCTGCATAGACAGTTCAGGGTGAGAGTGAGCTACATGGGACTCTGTAGCAAAAAGAAAGACAAAGAATAGTGGCACATGGCTACGATCCCAGAACTCTGGAGATGAAGGCAAAAGGATCATACGTGGCCTACATAGTGAGTTCAAGGCCAGGCTGAACGACACAGCTGGATCTGGCCTCCAAAATACAAATAAAATGCAATATAAAATAAAGCAGGTGATGCAGGCTGGAACGGAGATGAAGCTCAGTGGTTAGAGCACTCGCCTAACATGCACAGGACACTGGGATGGAGGGAAAGTAGGTGTGGTGGTGCAGCCGGTGACAGCCAGGGATGTGCGGCGGCGAGACGCTGCCTTAAAAAATAATAAGAGAGCAAAGGGTAAGAGAGGAGGGGGGAAGAAGATATGGAGGAGAAAGAAAAGGACAGAGAGGGATGGTTGACATCTATAAAAAAGCGCTTTGCACCCGGGTATGGTCACATGTCTTTAAGCCCACACCCAGGAGGCAGAGGCAAACAGATCTCTGTGAGTTCAAGGCCATCCAGGTCTATAAAGCAATTCTAGGGCAACCAGGACTATTACACAGAGTAATAGTCTCAAAAAGGAAGAGGAGGAGAAGAAGGAGGAAGAGGAAGAAGAGGAGAAGGAAGAAGAGGAGGAGGAGAAACACTTTGCAGTTACAAGCAGTTGCCACCTACACAGTCTCATGTGATCCTCATGACTGGGTCACTATCATCCTAGTCATGCCTTTCTACAGATCGGCAGCTGGGACTCAAAGGGTCCATCCACTCGCATAAAATCACACACTCAACAAGAGGCAAAGGCCGAGAGACGGCTCCACCTTTCAAGTTCCTTCCAGCCTGTCCCCTTCCACTCCATTAGGTGGCAAAGAGCCTGTCGTAGTACAGAATTGCCTGGCACATGGCTCCCAGGGGACAGCCCTATATTTCAGGGACCTAGCCAAAGCCAAGGGGTTGATCTAGGAGGGGAATGCAGACCATTCCTGGGGAGCAGCACCACAGCATTCTTCTCTGAAGACCAGATGAGCCCTGGGACCCAGCCACCAGCCAGAACTTAACATAGGAAGCAACCATCACCATCTGAAACCACAGAAATAAGAAAGGCATCTTGATGGGGAAATCACAATGTAATAGTTAGCTCGTGCAATGCCGTGACCAAATACCAGACAAAACAAATCAAGGCAAGGAAGAGTTATTTTAGCTCCTGGCTTCAGAAACAGAGGGGCCGTGGTAGAAAAAAAATTTTGTAACATGGGCAAGTGTTTCCTGAAACATATCAGCTTCGTTACATGTTGGACTTTGAATTAATCGTTAGTCGTTGCACAGTTGTAAACCTTTACCGCTATCAAACATTTGTGACCCTCACATCCAGTTACACAACTCTACGATGGCGTCACGACCCTGACTTAATCAGCTGTGTTACAAATCCTCCAAGGCTCAGAAACGTCCCACACTGACCCAGCTGCTGTCTGGACGCTAGCCCGATGCCGACATGTGTCTCTATGCTGTGGGCTCCCTCTCCTTAGCCATTTGATGTGTGCCACAGGCAAGAACTGAGGGGATGCTGCTATGAATGGTTAGCCTGTGACCAATGGCTCAGAGAGCAGAGGAGACCCATAAAAATCACAGCCAGCGCCGAGGAACAGCGAGACCAAAGCCCAATGCCAATATTAAATTCCTCACGCTTAGGGAAAAGGAAGAACCCCAGGGGAACTCTGTAAAGAGTGCCATGGTCTTCCTTTCTTATTTTTTTTCTGTGTTTGTGTGTTATGTGTGTTTGTAGGTTTGTATGTGTGTCTGGGCACAAGTGTTTGCCTATGTGCGTGCGTGTGTGTGTGTGTGTGTGTGTGTGTGTGTGTGTGTGTGTAGACCATCGTAACTTTGGAATAGCATGGTAACTTTGAGGCCAGCCTGGACAACATGAGACTCTGCATCAAAACAAACAAACAGCCAAATCCACTTCATGACTCTATGATCACGGTAGAACTAAACACACATTTTTTTTCTGCATAATTTATCATAAATCCAAACCTCAGCTGGCTCTATGGAGAGACCACCCCTCCAAGAACTCATGAAGGAAAAGTGGCTGCCTACCCAGGGAAGCACCAGCCAGAAGCCTCTAGTGTGTGCTGCTAGCCACACAGGAACACTTCCCCTGGGCAGCGCCTCCACATGGGCAGAAGCGGAAGGCTTGGCCGAGTGCCCTTCAGGAGCGCAGGCCTGTCTGGGAACCAGCCAGACATGCCTCTTTATCTCTGGGTAATTATAAACTGCTATGTTTCATGATTCTACACTTTCACCTTGAGTTCTTCCAAAACTCCTGGGTGGAAGCCTTGTGATGTCACCAACTGAGCCCATTTGCCGGCTCTAGAATCTCAGGGAAACCAACACTATTCCCTGCAGAAGAATGAATATTTGTGGGATCAGAGATTCATATTTCTTCTCTTTGAATCTATCCTGAGAAAACAGAAATGCTATCAAGAATCATATGCAAACTTGTTTTTACATGCTTTTTCTCAAAACATCAGTATGAAATGAAACCATCTCACTTATATATATATATATATATATATATATATATATATATATATATATATATATATATATGGTCATTGTCTCTTTTTAAACTTTTCTTTCTGTTTACTTATTTTGGGGAGGGGTGCAGGCATGCCACAGCATGATCTAAAGAGAAGACAGAGGACAGTGTGCAGGAGTTGGTTCTTTCCTTTTCACCATGGGTTCCTGCCATCAAACTCAGGTCATTAGACTTAGCATCAAGTGCCCTTATCCATGGAGCCATCTCCTTGGCCCAGGAAGAGTGTCCCTTTTCTCCCATATGGATATAAGCGCCATTGTTTTCTTGAGCATCTAAGGCAAGTGAATCGTTGCGACGAAGGATAAATAATGTTATAATATTAATAAATTGATACGGTTAATTAACAATAAAATCATTGGTGGCTAATTGTCAATGTATTGCCCATTAACTAAGTCAAATCCCTCTTGGTCTCATTAGATGTCAGAACCCTCTTGGTCTTTGGAAATGTCCTCAGAGGCACCCAGAAGTGGATTGGTGATGGTAGTGGTGATAAGATTTGTTACTGGGAATTAAACTTTGATGCTCAACAGCTCAACTGTATCTCCAGCTGTCCTAACGCACTTTTCTGTTGTGATAAAACAGTGACCAAAAGCAGCTTGGGAAGGGAAGGGCTTATTTTAGTTTCTATACATAGGGGAAAAGGAAGGCAGGAACTCAAGGCAGAGGCTCAAAGCAGAGAACTAACAGAGAATCCCTAGTTACTGGCCTGCCCAGCTACCTTTCTTTTTAGTTCAGTCTGGCCTTTGAGCTCCAGATCTCAGCTACCATTTTTACCCAACCCAAGCCCACCTGCCCAGAGTGGGCTGGGTCCTCTTAGATGGATAAAAATAATGTTTTGCAACCATTTCCAGGCCAGTGTGATGGAGGCACTTCCATTCCAAGCTGACAACAGGTCTCTATTTCTTCCCTAAGATTTATTTTCATTTCCAGTTACAGGTATGTCTGTGTGCGGTATATGATTACAGGTGTCCGAAGAGTCCAGAAGAGGGTTTTGGATCCCCTGGATTTGGAGTTGCAGGGGTTGTGAGCTGCCCAGTGGAACTTGAACTCTGATCCCCTGTGAGAACATCTGTGCTCTAAACTGCTGAGCCATCTCTTCAGTTCTACCCACCCCCTTGTTTAAACTTTATATTTTGACATAGGGTCTCCCTAAGTTTCCCAAACTGCCCTTGAATTCACTCTTTGGCAAAGGCACACTTTGAACTTAACAATGCTCTTGCCTCAGCACTTTGAGGCCAACACCACCAGGTATACATTGTTACTCATCCCCCAGACCGTTGGTCAAGACAGCTAAGTTGGCAATAAAGATTAACCAATAAGCAAATGACAGACAAGGAGTCAAATGAAGCTTCAGTGAAAATGGGAACTCATTAACTCAGCAGAAAGGGCAAAGATGCACTGTGACACCAGAGGAAGGACCACTGGAGTGTCACTGGCCCTCCCTCTTCCTCTCTCGGTTAGCTTTACTTTCTCACCGCGGCTACACCCGCCTTCAAAAGCGTGGGAAGGCCGCTTCTTCCATGTCATGAACAAAGAGCCATTCAACAAAATTCAAGGTGACTCAGATTAATGACCACAAGGGTGAGGAGTTCAGTTTGACTGAGGAATTTACTTCCTTCCAGGCCAGCTTCTAGAGCCAAGGAGGTCAAGATGTATGAAGAAATAACACCTCCTCTTCAAACCACACATCCATGGTACAGACGGAGAGACTCTCCTCAGTGGAGAGGGATTAAAATTCAAATCCGAATTTGCTGAGCTAGCAAGACAGCTCAGCAGATGAAAGTATTTGCTCCACAAGCCTAACAGTGGCCTGAGTTCGGTCTTGGAACTTACAGGAGGACTGTCCTCTGACCAACACACACTTGCACTTGCATGTACATATCATACACACACACACCACCACCACCATCATCACCACCATCACTGTCACCTACAACAACAATAAATAATTTTTTTAATCTATCTGCCTTAGCCAGGTGTGGCGGCACACCCCTTTAATCCAGCACTCAGGAGGGAGAGGCAGAGGGATCTCTGAGTTCAAGGCCAATCTGGTCTACAGAGTTCCAGGACAGCCAGGGCTACACAGAGAAACCCTGTCTGGAAAAAAAAAATAACAATAGCAACAACAAGAAGGAGAAGAAGAGCAGGAGGAGGAAAAGGAAGAGGTGGAGGAAGAAGAAAAAGAAGAGGAAAACAAAAGCCCAAATCTCTACTAGGATAGAAGGCAATAATGGACACCTGAGGTTGTGCTCTGACCACCACATATATGACACAGCAGAAGCACACCTGAATTTAAATGCACATGTAATCACGTGTGCGCTCACACACACACACACACACACACGCACACGCATGCACATGCACACCCACAAACACGTACCCGGAGGAGGGGAAAAACAAAGAGGAGGAGGAAGAGACGTGTTATTGTTATTATTATGGAGCTTTCGTGAGGGTGAGTTTCCTCCCCCTTCCACTTTCTTCTGTCTAGACCTCACACCTGCAGCCAGCACCGCCGGTGTTCAGGGACAGCCTTCGCAGTTTGCTGACCATGTGCCAGTCATCTCTGGAAACACAGACATGCAAGTGTTCTTTACCCATTTTATAGATATCTCTCTTTCTCTTATTTTAAATTGTGTGTGTGTCTGTCTGTGTCTGTGTGTTTGAGTATACCACATACATGCTGATTTCCTCAGAAGAGGGCATTAGAGGCCCTGGAGCTGGAGTTATAGGCAATTGCAGGCTACAAACATGGGTGCTGGGAATCTATAACCTGAAACATACAAGCACAAATACTCCAGAGATCAAAGCAAAAAGATCATGGGTTTCAGGACACTCAGGGCCTCATTGTCAAGGGGCAGGGAGGGGGTGGGTAGACACACACAGAGAGAAACAGAGATACAGACAGACAGAGAAAATAGCTCAACAGTAAAGAGCTGTCCTTCCATCATCCTTGCAGATGCAAAGTAATACAGTTTAGATCCCAGAACACACGTTGAGGCTCACAATTGCCCGTAACTCAGCTCCCTGTAACTCTCAGGGATCTGAGGCCCTCCTCAGACACATGCATATTCATTGGAAGCCTGGGATGCACATTTACACACACACACACACACACACACACACACACATGCACGCACACCTGATAGCTACTCTATAAACCAGCCCATGATGGGTGTTTCTGGGCTGGTGGTCCTGGGTTCTATAAGAAAGGTTAAACAAGACAAGAATAGCAAGCCAGTGAGCAGCACCTTCCATGGCTTCTGCATCAGCTCCTGCCTCCAGGATCCTGTCTTGTTTGAGGTCCTGCCCTGACTCCTTCAATGACTGTGGAAATATAAGGCAAATAAACCCTCTCCTCCCCAACTGGTTTTTGCTCATAATGTTTTATCACAGCAATAGAAACCCTGAATAAAACACTATCCTAGAGGAAAAGACACTGTAGGGCCACTCGGCTCTTTCTCATGCCTGAGGGAGATGAGAACTAGGCAAAGGTTATATGGTCAAGTAGCATCAAAGACAAGGAGTTCTCTTAGGTTTACCAAAAAAAAAAAAAAAATAGCACTTGGCTTCTGAATAAATGTGAGCGATTATATAACAGAATTAGAGCATCAGTAGTGTGAACTTGCGTTGCAGGCTTGCCTGTGTTCTACAGCAAAGCCTTCAACAAATTCAATGTATTGGGCTAGAGAAACGGCTGCAAGGCTAAACCAGCACTCTCTCAGAGAACCTGCGTTTAATCCCCAGCATCCATATGGTGGCTCAGAACCATCTGTAACTCCAGTTCCAGGGGATCCAGATTCCTTCTTCTGATCTCCATGGATACCTATCGATGCACATAGTACACATGCATATATGCATACCAGCAAAACACTTACACAAGTAAAATAAACCTAAAATGATTTTCCAGCTCATTGCGGTCCTGTTAAGTTGGAAGGATTTGGGGTTGTTCTTTTTCTCCATTTTGCTATTTCCCTTAATGACACTGATAAGAAATGATGTAACTATGCGCCCAACAGTATGCTGTTGGTGGCTTAATAAAAAAACTTACGCCTTTAATCCTAGCAGTCCCGAGACAGAGCCAGGCCGATCTGCAAGTTCGAGGCCAGCCTGGTCTACAGAGTCAGTTCCAGGACAGCCAGGGCTACGCAGAGAAACCCCGTCTCAAATAATGATAATGATGATGATAACTAGCCTAAAAGCTGTAAGTGAGCTAAAGTTTTTACTTAGAAGTTCTGTTTGCTTGGGGAGTGGGGGGTGCGGGACCCTACTTCTTATCTGGGAAAAGCAAATACTTGCTAGAAGCTGCCTAAAAGGAAGTTTGTGGAAGCAAAGGTCATGCACGCTGCAGATACCATTTGTTTGCTATGAGAAAACCGCTTCTACCAGGCAAAACGTGTTGTTACTTGCAAATGTTTCTATGCGTTATTGCTTCCTGCCAAGGGGTTGAACATTCGCTAACCTACATAACTATCTGTCCCTGCAAACCTGCCTGCCTAAATTCCCTGTAATGATTAAGGGACCCAGAGGCCACTCGCAGAGGCTGCCCAGCTTACAAAAAGCCGTAAGGCCTAGACCCTTCAAAGCTTGGTCTATGTGTGAATAGAGGTTTCTCTTTTCCAGGTGAATGGCTGACTCCTTGTTGGGTGAGATTTCCCATTAACGATATTGCTGTTTTAGTTTAGTAGTAGTTTTTGTTTTTCATGAAGTTACCTCCACCAAGCACTAGCAGTCCAGCTCGTGGGAATGCAGAGCCTTATAGAAGGTGGGGCCTTATTTCCATATTGTCCACAAAGCAAAGTGATGAAGGCGGTAATTGTGGGTTAGGAAAACACCTTGAAGGTAAAAGTGTCTGTGATTCCTCTGGGAGGAAAAAAAATCCTTGCAAACTGCTATAATAGCATACTCTACATGAGCAAAGTTCAGAACCGGTGTAAATGACTTATTTACCGAAAGATAGCCTTTTTTTGTACACGGGCCAAATATTTGAAAACACCACGCACTCAGTTGACACACCTAACTAGGGCTGATTTGTGAGACCAGCCACCCCTGGCTTAGCTTTGATCTTCCTCTGTCTACACCCTTGCTTCAGTTCTTCTGCTAGATAATAACTATAATTACTGCCCAAGATGGAAAAGGCCAGGAGAAAGTAACAAAAATAGAGCTCAAGACACTGCATCAGGAAAAACTGAACACCCTGAACAGGACCACTTCATTTCCATCTGTCATCTCTGGAACCGAAGAGGACAGTCAGGGACTTGGGGTTCGGGGAGTGGGGGTAGGGAGCCGACTGAGAGCAAGCGATTCGAAACGGAGATGCGAAGTCCTCCCACGTTCCTAGAGAGAACCCGGAAGCTCGGCGCGGTCCCGGAAAATGAGATGCCGAGTTACTTCCGGTCTTTGTGACTCATTGTGTCTGTGGCGAGGCGTTGGGAGGGCCTAGGTCAGTGTGCGGTGCCCTTCGGCCGGGTTGAGCCCGGGAGTCAGCCGTGCTTGGTCGCCCGGCGTCCCCAGGCCGCTCTGGAGACTCAGGGTGAGTCTCATGGCGGACTCTCGCGAGGACGGGCGGGCCTTGAGGGTGGGCCGTGTGACCACCCGGGGGGCTTGGAAAGGAACCCTGCTGGGTCCCGGCAGTGCTCGCATTCCTGGGGTCAGTAGGGAACGCTTTCGTGTCATCATGCTCGAATGACGTTTCTGAGGACGAGATCACGAGTGGACGTGATCCCTATGTCTGGATTCTTCTCCCGCTTCCTCCGTCGCCATTTGCTGTGATTGCGGGGAAAGTGTTTTGTGTGGTTTTCGTTTTACTGCTGTCCATCGCTCCCCCGTCCCATCCCTGTCCTGGGTCCTTGAGGATCATGAGATGAACGATGCGGAAGACCCTGAGTCCTGTAAAGGTTTTGAGGTTCCGCAGACGTTTCCAGATCTCCAGCTTTTCTGCCTCACCAGCTCCCACTGAGCGAAGGCCCTGGAAGCTTGACAGTGTGGTTAAAGATCTAGTAGAGATTAACAGCCGGCCGTCACCTTTATAGAGTGCTTCAAAGGCCCTTGCGGATTTAAGCTTTTTAAAAATGTGCTGTCTGGGAGATTAGGTGGGGTTTTTAGTTCACCTTGCTGGATTGGAGTAGGTGAGAACAGGAAGGGTATCTGGGGGAAATCACACTGATCAACGTAATGACCTTGGATGAGACATTTCGCCAACTGTCATTTTTATTATTAAAACTGTCTCTGCTCAAAGAGACTCTTCCAAATTTGAAAGGAGTGGAGTTGGTAAATATACCTTAAAAAAAAAGTTCTTTAGCGTGACACTCCCCCTTTCTTCCCCTCCACACATACACACTCGTTTTGACTTTGAGAGTGGCTATGCCATGGCTTGGGACCAAAGAAAGCATTTATTGTACAAGGCAGTGCTAGGCTAATTGAAGGCTAGGCTAGTCAATAAATACTTGTTGAAGTGTGAAGAATTTATTGTAACCACATCAACAAGTGAAGTTACTAGAAAAACCGGGAAAATACCTTATCACAGGGAACTACAGTGAAGATTTATCCAGATGCTTTCTTCAGGTTTGTGTCCTCTTTGAATTACCACACAAGATTCTTACTCTCTATTTTATTCATTTTCTTAAATTATAGAAATGCCTGCTACTAGATACTGTTATCTTTTGTTGATTCTCTACTTAATCTCTCCATCTGGAAATTTTTCAGATGGTTTAGACTGTATTTAAATACAATCAGGCCAGTGTACTAAATCTTAAATCTTAGCTTTTTATTCTGTGATATTCTCTGTTTGTTTGTTTTCTTTGAGACAGGGTTTCCCTGTGTTTGGCTATCCTGGATTCCCTTTGTAGACCAGGCTGGCCTCGAACTTACAAAGATCTGCCTGCCTCTGCCTTCCAGAGTGCTGGAATTACCGGCATGTGCTACCAAGCCATCTGGTATTGATATTATTTAGGTATCCTTAAAAGAGTGGGGGTCCTCTCTCTAGCCCTGGCTGACCTTGGAATTCTAGCCACTGCCTCTGGGGTGCTGGGATAACAGGCGCTTGACACCACAGTAGGCCATGAGCTGTCTTTTAAGAATAGCTAAAGGGGAGCGGTGGATAGAGGATGATTTATTTAAACTTGAAAGACTGTGTCCTAGAAGAAATAACAGACTTTGAGAAAAGAACTTTTGAGGTAAACCGAGCTTGGTGCCCTGAGTCATTTCTTGTCAGAATGTTACTTATTTTTTCTTTGGGGGTCTGGTTGATGGATGGTCATCTTTTCTAAAGGAGATGTATTGGTATATGTTCCTTTGGAATGTATACACCTTACCCTTGTTCATCCAAATGCTGATGTCTCCCCCCACTCTCTGGTTTCAATCCGGATATTGTATTGTGATACTTATTATCTAAGCATCCTATCGCAACTCTGTAAACAGGCCAAAATAAAGCAACTAGACACAATGTTAAGCAGGGGAGGAGCCAGAGGGCAGGAAATGAGTGGTAGG